>MU226804.1:2205861-2222967 GCA_018584345.1 Thuja plicata
ACCAAAGAAAATAGAGTTATGCCCCCTAGACAAAGACAAAGACCAATTCCAAACCAAGACAACAAGGACAAGGCATGATGGAGAAAGGCTAAGTGTCGAGGACTTGCGATAAGAAATAGTGGTGCAAATGCCTCAAGTAGTGCCCGTTTCCAGGTTTTCACCACTTGGATTTTATTATAATTTTTTCTTTTTTTCTTTTTTTAGGACTTTTTATAATTTTTTTAAATTTTTTGCTACCAAGGTGCCTGTTTTCAGGTTTTCACCAAGGCACTTTTTCTATATATATATATATATATATATATATATATATATATAGATTTTATTGTATTTTTGGAATATATAATTTTTTTAAAGATACATCAAAGAACCTATTGCTAGGTTTTCACTAAGATGATCATTTTTTCAGGACATTTTCTGATTTTTAGAATTTTTAACAATATATCATTTTTTTAGATTTTTTCAGGATCAATAAATATGTACAAAGGATGCTCCTAGATAGAATGGGCATCATGGATAGAACTTCTTCAGGTGCAAGACATTGATAGGATCAGGGAGCTTCTCTCCCTCTCCTGTAGATAGTAAATAAGCACCTGACCCAAAGGTTTCTATGATGATGTAAGGTCCAAGCCAATTAGGTTCAAATTTACCCTTTTGATCTCTATGTTGTTGATTCTTAGGATTTTCATGTAGGACAAGATCTCGCACTTGGAATTCTCTAGGGTGAACCTTTTTGTTGAATGCTTTGGACATGCACTTTTTATAAACCCTCATATGGTCAAATGATGCTTGACGTTTCTCATCTAGAAGTTTTAACTCTTGAAGTCTCATGGTGCAGTAGTCTTCATCTGTAACTAGACCTTTGAGGGAAACTCAAAGTGAAGGAATCTTGACCTCCAAAGGTAACACTGCTTCAGCGCCATATGCAAGGGAAAAAGGAGTAGCCCCAGTAGGAGTAAAAATACTTGTTCTATAGGCTCACAAGGCTAGATTTATCTGTAAGTGCCAATCTCTACCATTCTTACAAACTATTCTATGCAAGATTTTAAGAATGGTTTTATTTGATGCCTCTTCTTGACCATTTCCTTTTGGGAAGTAAATGGAGGACCAATGTTGTTTAATCTTGAATTTCCTGCATAGTTGTGTAAGGTCCTTAACTTGCCTCCATTGTTAGTGATAATCTCAGAAGGCACTCCATATCGACAGATGATATGGTTGAGAATGAATAGAGAAATTGTCTTACCTGAGGCAACAGAAAGTGGGACAACTTCCACCCATTTAGTGAAGTAATTAGTAGCAGTGATAATAAACTTGTGTCCACCTGATGAGTTGGGATGAATCTTCCCAACAAGATCAAAGTCCCAACACTGAAATAGCCAATGAGATATAGAAGGAATGAGCTCCCTACCTGGAGCATGTATAAGGTTACCATGTTTTTGACTCTTGTCACATGACTTTGCAAAAGCTATTCCATCAATCTACATCGTAGGCCAATAGTACCCCACCCTAAGCAACCTTCGGGCCATGAAAAGACCATTGGAATGTCCCCCATAGATGCCCTCATGGATGTCAACTAACACTTGGTCAGATTCTTCCTTTTCTAAGCATCTAAGAAGTGTTCCATCTAGACACCTCCTATACAAATCACCAGCGATAAGAGAATGGCGAGAGGCATTTCCAGTAAGGTTTGTGCATTGAGATTGGTTAAAGGTTTCAGGTATAATGTCATCATTAAGGTATGAGTAAATGGCACCATAATGGGATGACTCAAGACTAACAAGGGTACAAATGACATGGTTTTCTTGGGAGTCATAGATAGGGTGATGTAGCTCTTCCACTAGGAATTCAAATCTAGATTCATGTTTCCCTAACTGAAGGAGTGAAGCAAGTATAGCCATAGCATCAGCTGCTTTGTTTTCTACTCTAGGGATTTGCTGAAACATGACAAATGTGAAGTATCATTTCAAGCAATCAACCATATGCTTATAAGGTACCATTTTCTCATGTTTTCTTTGATATTCATCATTAACTTGGTTGATTATCAGCTGTGAATCCCCATAGATGTGTAACTCTGTGATTCTCCATTCTATGGCCATCTTAATTCCATTTGTTAAATCTTCATACTCAACAATATCTATCCATATAAAGTTGATCTTCTTTTTCTATAAGAACTTAGTGTAAGCTTCTTTTTCTTGAGGTGAAAAGGACTCAGCCAAGTGTACTATCTATGGAGCCTCATCTGTACCCAAATTGACTACTTGTGTTTGTTCAATAAGCACTAAAGATCTATCTTGAAATTATCTAGGGAGACGATCAAGTACCTCATCCTTAGGCACCTCAAAGAGGTTTTCACCCTTGGATACAGCATTTGTTTTTAATTTTTTTGATTCTCACACTGCCACATAGTGGTTTTCACCATCAGAACTCCTATTCTTTTGATTTTCTTTTCTTTTTATCTTGTGACTAAGGTACTTGATGTCTGGCTCTCTCATGCTGGTAGCCGGTTTATTGGTGGAAGAGACTATGGGTTCAAGGGAATTTAGATAACAGGTTATCTCATAATCATTTTGAAATGTTAAAAGCTCAGGTTCTTGATAGTGTTGGGACCAATCAATGAGGTCAGGATGAATAAGTGGCAAGTCAATGACTGGTTCAAGGTTATAAATGTGAATGATATTATCACTAGTGACTGAAGAGTCAAAGTCTGTCAAGTATCCTTCTAAGCTACCTAAATCAAGATTCATCTTAAAAAGTGAAGAATCGTCCACTAAGGGAATACATGGGTTCAAAGCCTCTAATCCTACACATGACTCATTGGCTACCTTGGGTTGAGAACTATAAGTGTGAATAACATCAATATCTCTATCAACTGTGGAAGACTCGGAGGATTCCCATTCATACTCATATGAACTTGGGTCTAAACTGCGGCTAGGATGCTTACACCATGAAAGTTTTAGAAATCTTGATGTGGAAGGTCTAGTGTCATCAAGAGTATCACCTTCTCTTTCTAGTAAACAAACAAGATTATTTTGTTGACGTTCTCTGAAAGGATCTTCTACATCTTATTCTTGTTCTAAAGTTGCGACTAATGCATGTGTGACCATAACATCTGAGTCTCCCCAAAGGAGATTAGTGTAAGGGACCCAATCTTCATATATGTCTTGCTGATTTGTCAAATTAGGTATATATTCTGGTTCATCTTAACTATTCGACTCAGCAAGGATAGGAGTAGTGTGCTTGTTGCGATTTGCAAATCCTAGGCCAACTGACTTCTTAGACTTGCGTCCAAAAAGAGCATGATCAAGAGGTTCAGTTCTAGCATCCAATCTGTGATTAAGAGGGCCATGTCTAGGATAGCCATCTATTTGATAAAAGTATACCCTTGTCTTTAAGCCTTGGGTGAGGGAGAGAAGTTATCATTGTGCATATATTTCTCTTCTCTATAGATCCAGTCTTTAACAAAGGTATCTTCTTTCTCATCTTGAATAGGCACTAAGGATTCTACAAATGTACCAAATAAAGTCACAGCTAAAGAGGAAGGTTTATTTTCTTGTGAAGGATTTCTGTAAGACTGAGGTGAAAGTGGTAATGTTGTGAGGGAGTTAAGTTGATACCCCTCATGCCAAGGTCTACTGACTTGAGTTTGTCTTTACATTCAGCTAAGGTTGCATCAAAATCTTCTGCTTCTCTATTGAGTGGAACATGAGTTCCTGCTGAAATGGAATTGATAGATAAAGTGTTATCCCCAGGTATACAAATCTCTATTCCATTTTAAGGGAGCTTAACACACTAATGATAGGTAGATGAAACCACTTGCATATCATGAATCCACGGTCTACCAAGTAATATATTATATGCAAGGGGCCAGCATCAACTATTAAAAATAAAATGTCATTTTCAATAGGGCCAATCCTAACATGAAGGATGGCCAACCCCTTGGAACTTATTTCCACCTCATCATAGGCTTTGATACTGATCCTTTTTCTGGTATCTATGAATTTTTTACAATATCCCAACTCTTTTAAAATACTAAAGGAACAAATATTAAGCCCAACACCCCCGTCTATCAACACGCACCTAACACGAGTTCTATGGATCATGACCTCAATATGGAGAGCAAGATTGTGTTGGTGGCTCAAAGATTTATCATCATCCTCCAAAAAGGTAAGGTAATGAGGGCTAGCAATATGGTTAACCATGTTCTAGAATTAATCAACATCTAAGTTGTTGGGGACGTTCGTCATGTGCAAAGCATCCTCAAGGACTTGTTTATGTCTTGGGGAAAATTCTAAGAGCTCAAAGATCAAAATCTGAGTTGGTGTTCTTTGCAATTGATAAACAAGACTATAGCTTGACTTAGGATTAACTGTTGGTTTTGAGGTGACACTCTTGGATGCCACTTGCTTAGGTTTACTTGATTGACTCAAATTGGGTCCTCTAATGACAACATGACCTTGACTTCGTGTCACAACATTAAGAGTTTGAGATGACACTCTAGAGTTGGGACCCCTTAGCACCATAATAGGTTCTTCATCAAAGAGAGGAGGAGAGTCCATGTCTAGATCATAACCATAGGGATCTTTACCCCTCATCATATTGATATTTTCTTCTACAAATTCCAACATGTTGATAGTATTCTCTACATCTATGTAGGTGTAATTGATCTCAGCTTTTCCATTCTTAACTTTAGAGGTTTCCCCCTTCTCATATTTTGGCAACGATTCCTTGAATGTTGTATGATCAGCGTTGGTATTCAATCCCTCTATCTTAATTTTTCCATTCTCAATAAGATCTTGAATAAGATGCTTGAGTTTGTAGCAGTTTTCAATGTCATGTCCAATACCATTGTGAAATTTTTAAAAGGCCTTCTCATCCCACCAATGTGGTTTAACATCAGGTATATAATGTTTCATAGGATCTTGAGGATGTGCAAGGTTGTTAGCAATAAGCATTTTCAAGACATCCTCATATGAGTCACCAAGTTTTAAAAATTGACATCTTTCTTTCTTAGGCTATCTTGGTATCTTGGCTTGCTCTCTTGTTGATTAGATGTATTGAGCTTCATGGCTTTAAAAACACTAGACAAGTGGAGCATAGTTTGATCTTTGGGTTGAGAGGAGTCCACAACTCCATCATTGACCACTTACTTGTTCCTATTCCAATGTGAGTTCTTCCCTTTACCCTTGTTATATTTGTTGTTATTTTGACCATTGTTGTTGTTGTTGTTTCCATGTTTGGTCAAAATTCCTTGTTCTTTAAGGACATCCTCAATCCTACATGTAGTTTCAACCATGGTGTCAAAGGAATCAAAAACCATCTTTCTAACTTCATACTGCATTTTGGTAACCAAGTTGCTAACAAGGATGTCAATCTTTTCATTTTCAGGAATGGTTCTAGAGTAGTGAGAGCATTGTCATCTCCACCTTTGCAAGAAAGTAACAAAGGATTCCCCTTGATTTTTCTTTAAGTTGCATAATTCCAACATGGTGATAGATCTTGAAAGGTTGTATGCAAAGTGTTGAACAAATCTATGGACAAGCTCTTTGAAAGTCTTAATGGGAGGAGTTATGTTGGTGAACCATTCCATCACTTGACCCTTAAGACTCCTTGCAAACAATATCATAAGGTACGAGTCATCTTTATGGAACTCAAAACTTGTGGTATAAAACTAGCACACATGGTCATGTGGATCTCCATTCCCATCATATTTGTTGTATTGAGGGATCTCAATCTTTCTAGGGAAATATTTCATGTTAACACTTTTTTCAAAAGGATTAGGAAAAATAGAATCCAATGAGAATAAATTCTTGGGTTCTAACATCTTTTCCATCATGCTCTTAAGTTGTTTGATCTCCTCTTCTTGAGATGGACCTTGCTTCTTAATCTTTTTGTCCACATCAAAGTTGTAAGGGACTCTAGCACCTTTGTTTATCAAAATCTCTAGGAACTTATCTTTGTTTTTCTCTAAATGTTTCTCCACATATTGTTGGAAGAGTGGTTCTTGTTGCATTTTCATGAAGTCTTGGGAGCTGAGGTCAAAACTTGAGCTACTACCCCCATATTGTGAACCATGATGAGCACGTTGTGAAGGTTGTTTTGAGTTCCTAGGAGGTGTTGGTCTCCTATATTGATCATGTCTAGAAGCCCTTCTTCCTCTAGGGCTAGGAGATCATGATGGTTTTCTTGATTTTCTTCCACTTCATGGAGTCTTAGGAGGAGTGGATGGAGGAGAGTTATTTACACCACTAACATGCATGTTGTTGAATTGATCATTGAGTCGCTAATCCAAGAGCCTATCTTTCTCCTCTTGGAAGACTTTCTTTTCCATTTCCATAAAAGTTTGTCTCTCCAATTATAGGAGTCTAAATTTCTCTTTCTTTTCAGCTTGTTCATCTAGGAAGGCTTTATTTTCATGCTCAATCCTCTTAAGTCTTTCATTCATGTATCTTGAAGATGTCTTGATTGGTGAACTTGGTCTTGAATTTCTAAAAAAGTTTTTGGTATAGGTTGCATTGACATGAGTGTCATAAATTTCATCCTCTTCATTTTCATGTTTGGATTGATCATCTTGATAAGATTTCCTCTTACCTCTCTCAGCCCTTTGGTGTGCATCCAGATATCTAGTTGAGATAAGGGGTGAGACTAGTTGACTATCACAAGAGGAACCACCAAATGAAATAGCATCTCTATGCTTCGTAAATATGTCATCAAGACATTTATCCATGTCTTCCCTCTCTCGTTGAGTCATTGTGTAACCCATACCATAGAAGAGAGAGAAGATGCTAAGGGGGTACCCAACTCACTAAGGTGACTCTTGGAGTCAAACCACACTTTCAAGTTGTTCCTAGGTGATTGATCAAATATGGGTTATTTTCCCTTATGCTTTTGACGAGTTTGTACTAAAGGTAATTGGTTGAAGACCACTTGAGGTCATTTTCCTTGATTTACTTGATATCTTGTTGTAACTAGAATGAAAGAAAAGGTACTAGCTAATAGGATGACCCTAAGAAACGTTGGTACCAAACTAGGATAGTAAAGGCATTAACTTGTCCAAAAGAGATCTGGTAAGATAGAATTTTGCAAAAGGTATAAATCAACACTAACATAGAGGTGCCCAATAAATGGGTGAATACCCTAACACATATGGATCAGGAGGATGATTTACCCAAGTTATATTGATTGAAATTGAATTTTGTATGAAAGTGAATGGACAAAAGACTACCAAAACTCTCCAAGTGTGTTATCAAAGTATCTAAAGGTTTATCTTCTCAACAAGGACGGTTTCTAGCTCACCAACTCCAAGAAAGGTCACTTGTGAAATCAAAGATTACTAATCCAAGAGGTGAAAATGAAAGAATCCAAAGTGTAAAAAAGCTTCTAATAGCAGGGTAAGTGACCTGATCTGACCCAGATCGACCAAGGAAGATTGGAAATGAAAGGATAGCAAATTGAGAAAGTTGTAAAAAGTTGGTTTTTTGACTCAGGAACTCAGTTTTTGTTCATTTTAATTGACCAACTAGATGCATAATCAAATTTTATCATGAATCAGGCACACAAGATAGCAATCAAGGAGTCCAAGAAAACAAATGTCTTCAAACAATGAGCAAGGGACAAAGAAACCTTGCACACGAACAAGAATAGTGTCATAGTATTCTACTCCCTAAAGATTCTACTTGTGTATGTTCTCAAAAAAAAATTTAGTCACACACATAATCCTAGAAAAAAAAAATTGGTTGCACTATGGTTTGTAGTAATGTTTAAATCTACAACTTTTGCAATCTCATGTGGGTGAAATCCAATCCTGGCACACCAAGGTTTTGACACAATCTGAGAATTTAATCAATCAAGAGCTGCTAAGGAGATCTGACAACCCAACAAGAAACCACACCTGCGGAGATTTCTTCCACAAGGACATTTATATAGTAGTTGTTGCTACCATGGCAGAAATGGCTATTGCCACTTGAGGTTCCATCCACATGGTTTACCCAATAAAGGAATTTTCCACTACGGTTAACCCTCTCTAAGAAGGAAGACTCACAATATGAACCACATGGGGACTTGGTTCAGATTCAAGGGTTCCAAGTTTTTTATTCTCCCAAAAGGGAAAAGAGCATAATCCTCTAGCCTCTTCACCTCACCCAGACATAGAAAACAAGATTAATTGACTCACTAATTTGAAATCACCTCACCTAAGGTTCGTATATCAACAACAATGACCACCAATCTCAAGAGAGAAACTACTGTCAAAAGTTGAAGACCAAACCAAGTGAGATAATAACAAATCCTTCCCTACCTACAAGGGGATTTATCGTCAAGAAGAGCTTCACATGTAAGATAAGAGAATGAATCCCACTCTCTCAAGATCACCACAAATAGTGTTCATAGGGCCTAATTACTATGTGAAACATATATGCAAGAAAGCAAATCTAGGTTCATTCCTTTAGAGCAAAAATTGGAAATGTGATCTATGAAAGCAAGAAACACTCAAGCTAAACACATGAGAAGTTTATTTTTATTTCCAAAATCCAAATTTTATAGAGATACAAGAAAATACCTCAAGTCCAAAGCAACGCGCTTAGTAGATTTTAACTTATTATTTCTTTTGTTGAGCTTTTCCGCGAAAGCAAGCCACGAACTCTCCAACAAGCAAGAAAAGCAAACAAGCAAACAAGATATGCAATGTATATTCAACTTATGAAAACCCTAGGGTAAAATCTAAAAATAAATTTTTAGGAGCAATAATAACCTACAAATAATCCAAACGACAACTCACATCATGCATTGAACTATGTGAAAAATAAGTGCAAGCTAATCATGAAATGCCATTTTTTAATTTTGATTTTTGACCTAGTCAACAAGATTGGACCTAGATGACATGAATTCAGATCCCAAACCCTAAATGTAGAAAAGAGACCCCTCTTAAAAAATAGAGATCTTTCCAAAAATGTCAGAATTTTAAAAATATATTTTCATTTGTGCCCTAGGGAGCTGTTTTCCCAAAATAGACTAGTTTTCATAAATCGACCAAATGAGTTATGATTTTGCATCCAAATTTAAAACACAAAGAATCGACCCCCTGTAGAATGTAAAGACCTTTCTGAAAATGTAAAAATTTCCAAAAAATATGCTGATTTGCACCAAAAATTAAAGTTTTATAAAAAATAAAGAAAAAATTATAAACAATTCACAATACCTCAGAGAATTATGAATTTTTTACTAAAGCTTCTCTGATATGTCACCAACCTGCAAAACAAATGCAAACCAAAACTCCAAGTTGTTTAGGAGATATGATCAAATCCTTGAAAATCTAGGGTTTTCGTCTCCAAGCAAATCTGCACAAGGGGGTTAGCTCCAAAAATAGTCAAAACCAGCATGTAAAGGTGAGTTGCCCCACAGTGGGCACCAAAAATGTGTGCTAAAAATGTGTCACACTTCTATGAGTCATTATATTCAAGATTGCTCAAGAATGAGGTCTCGAATGACGACTCATAGCTCTCTATTTATGGAGTGCAAGGGTTTGTAATGGAGGCTCTCAGATGGACCTAGTTTTGTGCCCATGCAAGTACACCATAAAATGAGAGATTCAAAGAAGAAAAGCAAGGATGGTAGTCTCCATGATCACCAAATATGCATGAAAATGAAAGCTATTCTATATGATAAAAATGCAAGAAAGGAAACTAATCTATATGATAACAATGCATGATTATTCTATGAAAGGAAATACAAATGCAAGATTAATCTATGAAAGGAAACATGAATCTAATCTAACATGCAAGTGCAAAATTAATCTAAATAGATTTCTATGGTGACATGAAAGAAGAAGACAAGATGATAGAAGTTGCAATATCCAAGCTCAAGTGCTCAAATTCTCCTCCAAAATTGCTCTCCAAACCTGCAACATAACAATAGCGTAAAAAAGATGATTTCTTGATTATCCAAATGAGGAGATATTTCCTTATAAAGAGCAATGGATGGTGAAGATTAAGAGGCAAAAAGATAATAAGCAATGGTGGAGATTAAATCTTGGTTGATCCATGTGCTCATATCTTCAAAAGGCAAAATCAAAGGCTATGATTAAGAGACAAAAAGCCCACCACTTAGGAAGATGTGTGAAGAAAAAGAAGCTTTATTTATTTTTATTTAATTTATTTTCTTTTTCAACAAAGAGGAATTTTAGTGGGGGGTTTATTTAATTAAAAGAGGGATTTTCTATTAATCAAATAAGATTATTTAATTTAATTAAAGAGAGACTTTAATTAAATGAAATAATATTATTTAAATAAAAGAGATTTTAATTAAATAAGATAAGATTATTTAATTAAAAGAGATTTTAATTAAATAAGATTATTTTATTTAATAAAAAGAAATTATTTTCTTTTAATTATATAAGATAATTGATGAAATGATCAAACCTTAGGAAATATTGAAATAATTGAATTAATTACGATTTGATCAAGGAAATTGATTTGAATTGAAAATCTTGCAAAATATTGATTCAGGAAATTGATAAATTGATTGTGGTCATTTGATAAATTGAAGAATGTGGGCCCATAGTCTAGGCGACCATTTTAGGGTGTATACAAATCCATGTGAACGCAAAATTCTGCCAGGAAGGCATCTTCCATATCCTGCCAGTTGTTGATGGAGTTGGCGGGCAAATTTAGGTACCAGTTCAATTTATTTTGTCCTAAGGACAGGGGAAACATCTAGGTTACAATGTCTTGGTGTTGTATCGGGTGTCAGTTCATGGCATCCTTATAGGCCTGGATGTGTTCTTCTACAGTTTGTGGGCCTAGATTTTTATACTTGGGGCAGATCTTCTCTGGATGCGAAGGAAGATCATTGGTAGCTCCAGGGAACTGCCCCATTGGGGACTCGATATTACCAAAGTAGGTAGCCATTGGGACTATTTGTTTTTGGTTGGGTTGAGCGTTAGTCTATGGGATTACCTAAGGGACTTGGGTATTCTGGTGTGCAGCTAATCCCCAGATAAAATTGGTTGGTTTTTTTGTTTGCGGGGTCCTTTTCTTTCGGGAGGGAGGCCCTAGTTCAACAAACTCTTTGGGATGCAAGGCTGATTGAAGGATTATTTCAAAACATAAGGGTGAAGATGACCCTATTCCATGGAAATTTTGGCTCCTAAAACTACTACTTGGGGATCCCTTAGGCGGTGTGAAATCAAAATCTTTTGAGGGAGATGAGCTCATGCCCTCCTTCTAGCGCCAGTTTCTGTTGACAAGACTTTGTGACCAGCTTTGCCAACAAAGGTAAAGTTTTCACAGGGTACCAGGGTACCTGCCAACACTGCCTAAAGAGGTTTTCCAGAGAATGATTTCTCCTAGCCTCCAAGCACCTCATAGTCGGGTCTCAATGGTGTGGGGGAACTAAGCTGGGCAGGTGACTGTTGTGTGAGGGGATAGCTATTTTTTACTCATCTTCTCAGGGATTTCAAATGGGATGGGGCTTCCTACAAGCATTTGGATTATCAAATAAAATTCAAAATATTGATCAAGGTTAGATACACATTTCTACCTATAGTTATGCAATAAACATTCAAACATCAAACTAAGCTCCAATGCAAGTAAACTACACTAAATACCGAATACATAAAGAACCAATGATTCACATGCATCCAGTAGCAAGGGGGAATAAGATCATTAACCTAAACTAGAACATAGGAGCAAAGGACATAAGAAGACATACTGCACAAAAGATGTTTTCCAACTCCAAAGATCAAAACAACACATAACAAGTAGCCATAAGATGTTCTTCCTTCTTTATTAACTCAAATGGTTCCAGCATCACTGGCATATACATTCATGGCCCCAAGGGAGCATGCTAAACTACTAAGAACAATTGAACATTGAGCTCCTGAAACTACTAAGAGTAAAATTCTATGCTTCTATTACTTGTTGGACTCCAAAATCATCAATTTTGCCGACCCTTGTTATGGTATCAAACACCTTATGTATACACAAAATTTGATCTAAAATTAACCTAATCTAACTGTACACTCAATAAATAGAATACATTATCCTGTGGCTGGTACTACCTGCACCACTTACAATCACCTTGAGATGTGCAGAGGGATGACAAGACAAAAGAGAAAGATAAGAGGAGAAATCTGGAAGAATCAGCATAGAGAAGAGTGTCGAGGTATTTACAGAAGAAATCCAATCATCCTGGTAATCGAGAATACATGCCTCATAAATGAAAATTGTGACTCCTTGTCTTTGATGTGTACTAGGTAATTAATGTGGTAGTGGCACCTTAGGAGAACCACCTGTCAAAGCCATCTCTTTTTCCTGACATGCCTTATCTAGATCACCAACCCTCTGACCTTTATTAACTGCTTGACAATGATCAATCAGCTCTGGGGAACCTGGATGCAGACCACTATGAATGAATACAGAACTTTTGACCCATAATTCCAGAGTCCATGAGCTTACACTCAAAGAATAATGAATCTTCAAATTATACCATGCTGGTGAAAATCTACAGAGATCAAAGAACTTTATTGTTCCTCTTTTGGTTTGAAGGCCTCCAAAATATGGCCTATTACATCCTCATCTATGTCCTTAACATAGTCCCAACGGTCGTTGACAACCCTGAACTGTTCATCAACATCACCAACCCCTTCCTTGAAATCTGCAACCACTTTCACTATGTCGTGATCCCGAAGCATCGTCTTGATTATTCTTGACATTTTCCCTTTGTCAAAATCTCTGGCAGACTGGTACTGGGACTCCATCAGCTCATAAAATTTACTCAACACAAAATCTTTCAGAGCACAAGTCCTGGTGGTGAAGGGATCGACTTGTGAAACCCTTATCACAAATGTTGTATATGAATTTAAAGAATTTCAAACTTCTGGGATTCTATTCTTTAGGGCCTCTACCAGTTACTTGCTCACCTCAATTTTGAGGCCAAGTTTAGAGTACTGGGCTTGGAGGAACCCAAAGGGTTCTTCTCCCAATATTCTTGTCTCTGTAAGGACTTCCTCTCCAAAGTTCATTATCTCTTCCAATTTGAACCTCCATTCCTCGTATTTCTCCATCTCTTTCTCCCATAAGGAGACTATGTCATTCACCTGGTTGATGATGTTGTTGGCCTGATAGAGGTCTGGGAGTGTCACTTCCAAGAACTACCTTACAACTATGATCTGCTCAAAAACCCACCCATCCATAGCATGTGCCTTCTTCTTCATGCCCCTTAGAGCATCCAAGTCACCCTACGGGAGCGGTGTTCCAGACATAGAGGCTCCCGGATGGATCTCGTCCAGTGGTTGTGTTAGTTCTGTGAGAAGCCTCTTTCCTCCTTCAGCTTTTGGGCCTACTTGTCATATCAGGCCTCAAATGCCCAGGTAGCTTCTTGCAACAGGTTTAATTCACCCTATTTATCTCTCCTCCCTAGAGGAACTTCTATAATTATATAGTCTGTAGCTCCTACTATTGTTTACTCTGAATTTTGGGGAGGTGTCGCCACTAGTGCGACTATGTTTCCTCTCAAATCAGTCCAAAGGGTATGGATGGTCCAGGCCTTCTTAGGCTTCTTAGCCTCTTGGTTCTAGGCCATCATTTTGGCCAGGGAGAGAGGGGCACTTGCTTCTGCTAGGGCCTTTCTTTTTCAGGATTCCACCAGCCATTATAGCATCTGGAGTGGTGTTTCTGCTAAGACTTGGGAATTGAGGTCTTCTTAGGGGTCCAGTGGTGTTTCCCCGGTATCCATAGTCGCATCGGACTCCTTTTCTTGCTCCGTGGGGTTTCCCATATCTTCCACCTCGGTGGTATCACATCTACATCTCTAGAATTTTCCTCTTCTCTAGTGTTTGTGGTCTCAGTATCCACATTTTTGGGGTTATCCCCCTCATCCTGTTGCTGTTGTTCTTCTTTGGTGTCATTTGCTGGGACATTCTCCTCCAAGGGCACATCTTTTAAAGAGGACAAAGGTGTCTGGCCTAGATCTAACTGTTGGACTGTAGAGACCACCTCACCAAATGTCATACTCTGGAGAACCTGGTCACCCTGAGTAACTAGAGGTGTCTAAAGAGTGACAGCTAGGGGTACGGTTGCTCCCAAAGGTCCAGTTTCTATAGTTGTTGGCTGCTCTTCCTAGATTTTCCTCTCCTTTGTCTCGGTCCCTGGGACCAGTGTTTCTTCCACATCTTATATATTCTCTTGTGTATGTTATTATTCTTGCTCTTGTTCATGCTCCCAAAACTCTTTTTCCAGGGCTACCTCTTCTTGTGCATCGATCTCCTCCATTGCCCTCACCACATCAGCTCGCAAGTTCACCAGGTCCTCCATCTAGAAGAGGTCATCAAAATCATCATGGGGAGGGGAGGCCGCCGAAGGATCCTTTGGCTCAGGAGAAGAAGGGATAAGTTCCACCTAGGGAACGTTTGGCATCCCAGGACCCACATTTGTTCTTGGTGGGGGATGATCCACCCTTTGCTTCTTTCTTCTTATTTGTAGCAGGGCCCCAGCATCCAAGATAGCCACTTATACCACCTCGGTCTCCATCTACTGGCTCATAAGTGCTTTCAGTGAAGGGGACCCTACCAAAAGGGCAGATCCCACTAGAGTAACAAGAAGACCGAGAGAAAGATGGGCACTCAATGTTTCACTTAGCTAGTGGGATGCCTCAAGCTGAGTGTTAATTTTCTCCAAAATGGGGCACGAATCTGGGGGTGGAACCTAAGCTAGGGTGCCCTCCTTTTCTTTCCCCTTATCTTTGCTCAGCCCCACTGCTCTGGAGGCCAAAGTGGACCCTCGAAAATCAAACCCCGGCAACTTCTTTTCTTGCATACTTGTGCAAAATAATCATGACTACGTTGTATGATGCCCTGGGTGATGTCCTCAATTTTCAAAATTTTTGGGGTGTCCCAATCCACCAGAGGGAGATCAAGCTTGTCGATCCCCTGTGCCTGGTATGATGGGTCCTCCAAAGACCCAGTATCTAAAAAAATATTTCAGAAAGGTCTGAAGGTTGAGGCTCTTCATCATTCCTTTAGTCATCCTTGAGTATTTCTGATCCCGAAGGTCAAAATCATCCTGGCAATCTACCTAAAAATCCTCAATGTGAGGTTCATGTGGTGTAGATGCCTGAGGCAGTACGGTGCTTATTTTTCTGGGTGGGTCAAAGTTGTTCCTTTCCAAGTGGAACTCAGCCAGTCCTAGACTCTTCAACTTATTATCTGCCTCCTTGGCCGCTGCAAGGTTACAAGAATTGTTCCCTCAAGTGATCAGGAATGGGATGGAGGTAACCTTCTTCAATGCATAGAATGTGTGAAGTTCTAGGATTCGCCTGCAGAAGTCCAAAAGAATAATCCTATCCCCACAATACTTGGGGAGTAGGTAGAGCTTGCCGAAGAATTCGGTCACCCAAATGTAGGAATGTTGATGAAAGTGAATAAAATAATTGTTGTAAGAAATCACCAAGGTCATTGCTTTCTTGGACAGGCAATACCCAGAATCCTGAGTAAGTGTCAAAATGTTGTGGTAAATGAAAGTGTCATTTACCCAAAAAAAATTGGGGAATTTGGCTTCCCATTGAATGTAGGGATAATGATCCCATGAAGCATTCTGGTCAGGCCCATTCCCAAGGATGCCCATTATTTCTAAACCCTAGAGTGCGGGTCTCTGTTGTGGTAGTGCCCATAATACATATGAAGTCATGTGGAACTTTGATTTCTGACTAAAATTGTTCAGCTGAAAGTCCACATGGTTGGCAATAATAGTCGCCCAGTCAAAGGTTTGTCCATGGGTAGTGATGTAGTATAGAAAATAGTACATCTTGTTGGAGATTTGTTTCTGTGCAATTGATTGACTGTATGGTTGTCATTGATGACAACATATAATATACAATAGTAATTATGTATGTACTTATTAGAATGATGATATCAAGAATTGTGTGGATATATTCAGGTTGTATACATGTTTAGTATGTTATGTTCATACACACAGACTCAGATATGATGTTTCAGTCAAGTTGTGTAGTTCAGTTATTGGCAGTTACAATTCTGAAAGAGTATCTTTTTAGAGCTGACGTATTTAATGTGTTACTCGAGTTGCGCCTATCTTCAGGATATGTGTGTGTATATTCATGATTAGTTATGAGTTGATAATATTTTTCCAAAGGCACCAAATGTGTTTCAAGAAGATTGCAAAGTTAGAGTTAATCTGGTGAGGCTAACTTAGTGAAGCGTCGCATCTGTTCAGTTTGTGTTGCACAGACTTAATATTGTTTGCATGATTAGTAAAGCCGACAAGGATGTTATGAAGAGTTGTCTTATAGTTCCCATGATCTCATACTTTGAGGAAGATACTTATAGCAATTCATTTGTGATACGCTAATTGTTAATGATACAAAAAGAGAGAAAATGTACAGAGCAGAATATCAGACATGGTTAATTCATCAAGAGTCTATGTGAAGAATTAGTTGAAGATTAAAATACATTGGAACTGATCAAGACAAAAGGTCTTCTCTATAGTTCATCATCAAATATAGTGCATATCTGTTCTACAGAAGGTTGTAGCCTTCACCATTGAAGCAGTGAGCTTTTGGACAGTGAGTCCTCACCCCTAACAGGGTTATTTGTAAAAGACTCCTAACAGGGTTAGACCCTTAACCAGGTCACTATACTTATTGTATTGTAAAGTATAACTCCTAACAGGGTTGAAATATCTTCTAATAGGGATTACTATAAACAAGTATAGTTCATTGTGGGTGTTAATTCCCACCAGGTTTTTTACCATTTGGTTTCCTCGTAATCAAATTGTGTGTTGTGTACTGTGTTATCTGAATGTACATTTACTTTATTATATTCTGAAGTTAAAGAAGAAAAAGAATTAAAGTTACTGGTAACTGATTTACCCCCCCACTCTCAGTTATCCTTTGGGACTATTCTAACAATTGGTATCAGAGCCAAGTGCCTTGGAGAAGAAGCCTAACAACTTAAGGTAGATCAGATGGCATACTTAAGAAAAGAGAGCCCTAAGTTTGATGGAGAAAATTATCTGGATTGGAAAAACAAAATGATAACACATCTACAGTGTGTTGGCTTTGAGATCTTTGAGATAGCTACACAAGAAGTTGTTATTCCATCTC
>MU226804.1:2226362-2288170 GCA_018584345.1 Thuja plicata
ATCAAGAGGATATTCAGATATCTAAAGGGAACTATAGACTATGGTTTATGGTATCCTAAATCAGAGAATGTACAACTTCATGTGTATACAAATGCAGATTGGGCAGGTTGTATTGATGATAGGAAGACTACTTCAGGAGGAGAAATATTTCTTGGAGCCAAGTTAGTTTCTTGGATAAGAAAGAAGCAGAACTGTATTTCTCAGTCAACAACAGAAGCTGAATATGTTGCAGCAGCATTGAATTGTTCAACCATGGTTTGGATCAAGAAGATGGTTAAATACTTTGGTATTCAGGTTGATTATCCTATTGTTATTCACTGTGATAACACTAGAACTATTAACATGTCTAAGAACCTTGTGATGCACGCAAAGAAAAAACAAATAGAGATCAAGTATCATTTTCTAAGAGAAAAGGTTGCAGACAAAGAAGTGAAATTGGACTATGTGAGCACGAAAGAAAAGTTGGCAGATATTGTTACAAAACCTTTAGCTAAAGATACTTTTGAGTATCTCAGGGAGAAGTTGGGAGTAATTCCCTCTCCTGAGTCTGATTGGATAAAGAAAAAAAGTACATCAGTGCTTAGTGACTGACGAATGGTTGACTACTCTACTTCTGGAGTAGTACCTGTGCCTAATGATTTATGGCACCCTTCGCCATTGATGTCAAAGGGGGAGTATGTACTAAGGGGGAGCATATACTCTGGGGAGTATATATATGGAATAAAAATAGTCAGAGGAACTGAAGTAGTATAGAGAAATCCTTGATGAGGATATTGAGAAGATTGTAAAAGAAAGAAGACACCATGTGTTGAAGATGTTTTTAATATCATATGTTTCCATCAATGTCAAAGGGGGATATTGTTGGAGATTTGTTTCTGTGTAGTTGATTGATTGTATGTTTGTCATTGATGACAACATATAATATACAGTAGTAATTCTATATGTACTTATCAGAATGATGATATCAAGACTTGCGTGGATATATTTAGGTTGTAGACATGTTTAGTATGTTATGTTCATACACGTAGACTCAGATATGATGTTTCAGTCAAGTTGTGTAATTTAGTTATTGGCAGTTAAAGTTCTGAAAGAGTATCTATTCAGAGCTGACATATTTAATGTGTTAATTCAGTTGCACCTATCTTCAGGATATGCATGTGTATATTCATGATTAGTTATGAGTTGATGATAGTTATCCAAAGGCGTCAAACATGTTTCAAGAAGATTGCAAAGTTAGAGTTAATCTGGTGAGGCCGACTTAGTGAAGCGTCGCGTCTATTCAGTTTGTGTTGCGCAGACTTAATATTATTTGTGTGATTAGTAAAGATGACAAGGATGTTATGAAGAGTTGTCTTATAGGTGCCATGATCTCATACTTTAAGGAAGATACTTATAGCAAGTCATTTGTGATACGCTAAGTGTGAATGATACGAAAAGAGACAAAAAATGTACAGAGCAGAATATTAGATTTAGTTCATTCATCAAGGGTCTATGTGAAGAAGTAGTTGAAGATTACAATACATTAGAATTGATCAAGATAATAGGTCTACTCTATAGTTCATCATAAAATATAGTTCATATCTATTCTACAGAAGGTTGTAGCCTTCACCATTGAAGCAGTGAGCTTTTGGATAGTGAGTCCTCACCCCTAACATGGTTATTTGTTAAAGACTCCTAACAGGGTTAGACCCTTAACCAGGTCACTATAATTATTGTATTGTAAAGTACAACTCCTAACAGGGTTGAAATATCTTCTAACAGGGATTACTATAAACAAGTATAGTTCATTGTGGGTGTTAATTACCACCGGGGTTTTTACCATTTGGTTTCCCTGTAATCAAATTGTGTGTTGTGTACTTTGTTATCTGAATGTGCATTTACTTTATTGTATTCTGAAGTTAAAGAAGCAAAAGAATTAAAGTTATTGATAACTGATTCACCCCCCCTCTCAGTTATCCTTTGGGACTATTCTAACACATCCATGCCAAAAAATCCCTAGCATGGGGTTCCCCGAAGACCCTGCACAAAAAGATGATCCCCGCCTGTACACATTGCTTGAAATCTTTGTAGGGGATCTCCAGCTTCATTTTATTATAGTCCTTCTTCGGGGACTTCAACCAGTGTGAATTTAGATTTTACTGGGAAATTTTTGGAACCTTCTCAAATTCCTTCAATGATGTGGCCCAAGAGATGACAGTAGCATTCCTAAACTAGGAGATCCCCAGTCCCGAAGCAAAGGTGGCAGCATCAAGAGTTACTAAGGTTTTCGGGTAATTCAGTGGGAGAGAGGAAACAAGCAAAAAAAATTGGGTGGGTGTGTCGTAGTGCTTCACCAAGGAGATAATTATCTCTAGTGCTTGCACTAAGTAGGGGTGACAAGCAGCTTAGATGATGCCAGAAGTAGCCACATTCTTTGCCATGTTATCCCCGAAAGATTGTTGTTGATACATTACCCAGGCAAGGCCCTGTAGTTTGTCCCATGATCCAACCTCTATGTCAATGATATTCTAAAGTTTGGAATCCACTTTGGATCCCAGATGGATGCCCTCCTTTGGTTATTTTGAGGTTAACAGGAGCTTCTCCAACATTTTCTCAGCCCTTTTCTTAGTGGCCACCCGAGTGGAGGTGGTCAGAAGTTCCAAACTTCTAGGAGGAGTTGTTACTTTAGACATGTTCATTGTATGATCTGCAACCTGCAAGACCGGACAACCGTTAATACCAGTGATGAAATATAAATAAAATTATGGACTCCGGCGGTTTCATCACCATTTCGCACCTATTATCAAAATATGTTAGCTTGCATCAAAATCCAGAAAAGAAATAAACAATAACTACTTTGGATTTAAATCGACACCCGGGGGTTTTGGGGATTATGGTCTATGCGACAATGTGATGAAGTTCATGGGATTGCGTGGAACCTAGAGTACCGAGAAACTAGCCATTATTGACATGACTGGGGGTGAGCCGTATGCTAACTTAGGTTGTCACGTGGTCACGCAATTAATGGAGTAATGACATTAAGGATGACTGATGTCTCGGCACAGATGAATTGAATGCCAGATGTGACAGTTTTGAATGCTCACATGTGGGGAAATTTAATCCCACCGTCAATTTTGAAATGACAGAGGAGAGAGAAAACTACCATGGCTCGAACAGGCGAGGTGTCAAGTTCAAACCAAGTGGAAACTAGGTGGGAAAGCTCAAAACATGGGGTATGTGATGCAGGGCACGGCGAACTCGCCACAGGACGGGTTGGCCACGATAGAATGTACAGACCAACCCGCAAATTTATAGAGGACCACTCCACAGATGCACTATATGCAACATATACAAAGACCTCCAAAGAACAGAAGATCGATGAACAAATTTACATACTAGACAACTAACTAACCCACGGACTATTAACAATTTACACGGAAATTACAACAATTTACAGAGAAATTACAACAATTCACACTATTTACAATGATTTACACTATTTACAGGGACTTACACTAAATACAACGAACAAAAGGTGGACAACCTTCCTATGAAGCCATCACACCAACGGGAGGTGACAACGAAGACCCAAAATAGAAAGAAACCAGAAAAAAGGAAAACCAGAAAAGAAAGAGCAAAGAAAAAAAAAAGAAAACAACGAGAGAACCAGAAAGGCCTACCTTAAACACTGGGAAATGTGGGAGGATGAGCACGGGAGGTGCTCTGCAAATAGAAAGATTCATGGACCACGAACACCAAAAACCCTGCAGGAAAGTTGAAGCATGCACAAGTTCAAACCGATAAACACTCGAAGCAAACACACTTAGCTCACTGGTAAATTCGCACAAATCACACTTAGTCGCTCTTAATCGCTCAGGGTAATTTGTTCATGGTAAATGTAAAAATGATGAGTGAAACCTATTTATACCCTTAGGTAAAAATGCACTGCCTCCCTTCGCAAGCCCCGAGAAAAGGCAAACCTCTGGACTCTGGGTCTGAGGATCCCATGCAACCACACCCTCTAACAAAAGAGGAAGCAGTGGCAAAGAATCCCAGAGTCCGGAATCCAGCTGACACAAAGAAACAAAACACTCCGGGACCGGGTCCCAGAGCGGGAAAGACCAAAAAGGAAACAACACAAAGGCCCTGCGGAGGCAAAGGCCGGAGGAAAACAAAGGCAAAAGAAAAAGTGGGGACCCAACATTTTGCCCACAAAATTTAGGAACGGGTATCCAAGGCATAACAGAAGGCAACCAAATATTTATCCTATTAATTAATCTTTCCTTGTACAATATGATAATTATTTATTGTAGGCTACCTCATTTTTAGGATATATCCATAGTTATCAGTGAAAAGATTCAAATGACACAAATGTCTTTCGTATAAATACTACAGGGGATGAAAAACTAAAATTTATTATTTAAATTGATAAATAATACAACACTTATAAATAATCATTTTTAAAAATGTCTAAACTATATCTACAAAAATCGTATATTATGTTTATGTAATTTACACCTTGATGTTTGTAATCAATTTTTTTCTTCTTCTTTCCCATTCTTTTGCTCATTTTTTCGTTCCTCTAATTTTTGCAATAGCTTTTGTTTTGAAGAGTATCCATTTCTTTAGTGGAATTTTTTTACTAACACTATTGAAAATTTATTCCCTTATATTTTATTTTTATTACTTTGGTTTATCATTTTTTTATCATAATTTAATTATTTTAAATAAAATAAATAAATTATTTTCTTTATATTTTATTTATTTTCAAAAGATGATGTTCAAATAATGTTGGTCCAAAGTATTTTTCATGGTCATCACATTAGATACTTCTCTCTCTTGCTACCATTACAGTTTTTGAGTCTCAATGTAATTAAATTCAAGAGAGGTGCACCTTTAGAGAATTCACTTGTATACATGTATTCAAAATTTGGTATGATGTGAGATACAATTTAGATGACATGATTGTAAACATAAATAAGAACATAATCAATAAATATATTTATTGACTTCGCAAAAGTTTATTTTTTGTTGGATGAGGTTAAAACTAAACTATATTTTAAGTGGCTTTTAACAAAAGTAAATTATTTTCATTATTTATTTTATAAATATAAAATAAAAATTATTCTGTCTAAATAATCTATTAATAAATATATTCTTATATGTAGGTAAAAGACATGTCAAACAAAAATAAAAGTATTAAAAATACTATGAAAAATATTTTATTTTTAGATGTAAAGATATTGTGTTCCTCTTATATATTTAAGAATATTTTATATACGTAGTTTTGTTTGCTCACCAAGATGCCCACTTTTTCAGCGCTATTTGAAGAGAAATCATTACAAGATAGGATAAAAATGACTTCAATTCTAAGAAAGTGCTAGATTCAATCAAATATTTGCACCACTCCCTACATCACGGGGTACTTGTGAGATTCGGTTAGTGATATTTTTGCTACTATATTATAATTTCATGTGATTCGTAGGGTGTTTCTTCTTGTACAATGGTCATGATTTGTTGTGGCGTGACTCTAAACTCATCTCCTTAAGTACATCAACTTCTCTTGGTGTGGCTCATTTCATTGAGGCATAGCCCCGTGGTATTTGTAAGAAGATGTCTTTCAATTTGGATCAAGGCTCATTTTTTCCTTGGCTAGGTTGGGGGTTCCTTCTATTGACAATCGACATTATAAGAGGCCTATATGATGTTCACAATCCTATCCTATCTTCATTTGTGGGTAGGATGTGATTGACAATGCAAAATATTTCTATTACTATTAGCTTAATCTACACAAAGGATGGAATTGAGCTTTCTCCTTGTGCTAGGTATTTCTTCATTGTGAGTTTTTAATCTCTTATTGATAAGGAGGTAGCATTGGATGGTAAATTATGGATTTGGGTTCAACATTACCTCTGAGTCGAGACCTCATTCCCTTTCTTCAGTTTCTAAACCCCAATATCATGCTCTTTTGGGTTGGATTACTTAATCTCCCACTCTAATTTTGTTGATTCTCCTTGAATATATTTACAACATGATTGGCCAATTTTTTAGGATTAATTTTTCTTCTTCAAATTTTAGGCACACCATCTTTTCACGTGTCTTGGTTGAAATTGATATTTCCAAGGCTTTCCCTAGGGTTATCATCCTAATGGTGGAGGATACACCCTATCATTACTTGCTTAATTTTGAGGGTCTTCCCTTTCATTATAGAAGATGATTTTATACTAACCACTTTGATTTTTATTTCACATGCTCTCATCATAGGTCAGAAGGTTCAACTACTTAGTGGTGAAGGTCATATTCTAAACACTTGACTATTAGTATTTTTTCCTCTAAGGATTTCTCATCTCTTGTTGACTCTCTAGATCTTGATGAACTTACTTGGGGTATGGTTGGCACAACTTTGCTACCTTCTTCATTTCCACAAATATAGAGAGGGTACACGTTCGTATTTATGGATGTTGGATAACTTTTTTAAGATGAGATATTTCATTCCATGTAAGAAGAACAATGATGTAGTACATGTATCTAATTTATTTTTCATTAAAGTTGTGAGGCTGCGTGGGTACTAAGGAATATGGTCATAGATGAGGATATAAAATTTCTTACTTATATTAAGGAAGATGGTGCATATACATATAAAAATTTATTCTACATATCACCTACAAACTAATTGAAAGATAGAAGTTATAAACATGGATTTATGTAATTTATTAGGATGTCTAGCTAGAGAAAGCTAATAAATTGGGACATGGCCTCACCACATGAAGGGTTGTTATAAAATAAATCTGTGGATTAGAGTACAAGGAACTAACCATTTGAAATCACATATGACAATAGTTCAAGAATGTACAAAGTTGAAGATAACTATAAAGAAGAAAAGAGGATTGCAAAACTAGTATAGTTCAAGGATGTACAAAGTTGAAGATAACAATAAAGAAGAAAAGAGGATTGCAAAGCTAGTAGAATATCTAGAGCATGTGTAGGAAGCATGTATAGATGTGAGAAGCATTTGGAAGAAATAAATAGTTGATACAAAGAGAAAACTAATTGATCCAAGAAAGATCTAGTATATCTTAAGAAGAAAAGCTTTATACCATAAACATATAACAAATTAAATATGAATCTAAGTTTAACCCTTTCAAAATTTTAAAAATATTTTATTTAAAAAATGTATTTAAAGTATAATTGCCAAAAGACTTAGATATGGCCAATACTCAGCATTGCCAATTTACATTATTATGATGATGAAGAGTCAACAAATATTAAAACAAAATTACAAAAAAGAGTAAAATATACATAACATGAGTGTTGGAAAATTGTCATGACGAAAGATGTCAATAAATAATTTTTTTGAGATAATTATTTGTTATTGAAAGTAGAAGGTTACTTATTCTAACAATGGTCATGCTCATGCCAGCAAGTCATAAGAGAGACCACAAATTCATGGTAATTTTATAGGGGAAAATTTAATAATCCATTATGCATAAATATCTCAACTGAAAAAAATATCAGAGCAGGTCCCCATGTAGCTGCTAAGCTTATTTTGGCTAGCAGCAATTTGTGGAGCTGGTGGCCCCATGCCTATGAAATTTCACTGCTTATTTCATCTTTTAATTGTTATTTAGAATAAAATTAGTAACAATATGTTTTTGCACAAAAAATTCATTAAAAAAAGGAGGGAAATAATTTTGTGAAGCCACATAGCATTTTTCCAATAAGCAGTGGCTGCTCATTTCCAGCCCCCCATATTTTTTCAATGCTTAATTTTGATTCCTAAATTATAGCCGCTCCACTAAAATAGGGAAAGATTCCAATTTATCCTTTTCCTATGATTGAAAACTTGCATGGGAACACTCTAACTGCTTAAATTTAAGCAGAAAATGCACTTAAGCAGCAACATGGGGACATGGGATTAAAGTAAGAAAAAGAAAAGTATTTCATGGAACATGATAAGGCAGCACCAAAAAGAAGACAGTTATTGTAGCCAATGTTGCCCTTAAAAGTGGAATGCTGAAAAGCCAACTTTGCTTACACCTCCCAAGCTAAGAGCAATCCCTCGAGAAAAATTTCCAAAATGATAAAGTTCAACGTTCAAAAACAAGTTAACGTTTTTATTTATAATTGCTCTAACCATTTCAGGCATGTCTTCAGAGGTGATTTAAAATGATGAAAACAAGAGCAAACTCAATGTACCACAGTATGTTACTATTTATAATGTATGGATGGTAGGGCCATTTGATTTACTTATGATGAAAAGTGCATCACAACTCAGCATCTCATCTTGCAAGCACTACAAACAAACTAAAAAAAATGTTTTTCTTACATATATAAATAATTCATGTATTCAATAAACATATATAATCAATTTGGATAATTGAGTTAAGTTTTGAATATCAAAATAGTAAGTCTTAAGGCCCGTTTGGGTACTGGAATGCCATATCCTAGATATGGTCAATTCAGGAAGATGCTGCATATTCAGGAAGATGCTGCATATTCAGGAAGATGCTTATCCTCAAAATGAAATCCAGAATATGGACTGACCCGTTTGGTTCACCCGAAAGATGAATGAGAAGATGCATAAGGAATTTTAATTCTTTAGTTTTTAATTTCTTTGAATATGGTGTGTATATATGTGTGTATATATACATACATACATGTGTGTGTGTGTGTATATATATGTGTGTGTGTGTGTATAGATGTATGTATATACACACATGTATACACATATACACACATACACACATGTGTGTATACACACATGTGTGTATACACACATTTGTGTACATATACACACATACATGTGTGTGTATACACACATGTGTGTATATACACATTCAAGTGTGTATCCATGTATACACATATACACACATGTGTATATATATACACACATACACACATGTGTGTATACACATATACACACATTTATGTATATATATACATATATAGATACATGTGTCTATATACACACATATACATGTGTATATATACACACATATACACATACAAGTGTGTATCCATGTATACACATATACACACATGTGTATATATATACACACACATATTTGTGTATATATATACACATATACACATGTGTGTATATACACACACCATACATTTGTGTATATATACACACATACATGTATGTATAAATACACACATATGTGTATACACACACACATGTGTATATATACATACATGTATATACACACATGTATATATACACACATGTATATATATACATCCTTATAGCAATATAATATACATCTTATAGTCACGGATCACACAAAATATTAAATTTGCTTTTGTAAAAATTGGAATTGGAATTTGAAATTCCAATTCCACCTATTTAGGTGGAAGACGATATTCCCATTTTGGGGGCAAAATGAGAATTTTGGAATTCCAATTCCATTTTTTTTCCAAGGACCCAAACATGGAATTTGGCATTATGCAGAATTAGACAATGCCAATTCCTGTCATATTCCAGGAAACAAACGGTAATCTAAAATAAGTAAATGTTGTGGTTTAGGAATTTAGTTTTAGGGTGGAAAAGAATATTTTATTGTTTATACTTGATTTTGAGATATTGTAGTTTTTAAACTTGAGATCTATATCTTATAATATCATTCCTTCTTAGAATAAAAATAAAAGTTTGTGTAAAAGTGATATGTAAAATGTGAAAGTGACCTTGCCAAATTTTGAATGAAATTAACGAATTCTTATGATATTTTTCAAGTCACATTGACCCATGTTTTAATAGTGGTTAACAACAACCTATCTTAGAAGAATGAATGGGATCATTAACACTCATTGCATATAGGTGATTCTCATAGAGGTGAAGCATTGAGACTTCCCATTAGGTCACACATCTTAATACTAAGGATTAAGGAGTAGCAATAATTTAAATATTTTAAAAAAATTATTGAATGCCAAAGTTTCTATTTTGTTATGTCAACCCCCTAGATTAGGATAGCTTTAAGGTCATGGAAATCATTAAGACAATATTAAATCATTTCAATTTTTTTTATAACATTTATGAAAATTAAATTCATCTTAGTTCTCTAACTAAAAAATGGTAATGAATTCTTCATGTGGTAAGATGATTAGATGTTTTAAAATGATAAATGAATGCATATTGAGTGTCTTTAAATACTATGTTAGATCAAGTAGTTGTCTCAAATGAGCACCAAGTTGGTTCATGCTAAGAATTAAATGGATAAGGTTAATGGAATTTGAATACAAGACCAATTTTATGTAGCATGGAGTTGTACCCATGTGTCACGGGATTGTCCCAAAACTTGAAAGTGCTAAAATCAATGAATGTATGGGAGTAAGTAAATGAATCAAAATAATAAATCTATAATGGGTAGGAATATGTGCAAATTAATATAAGATAAGGTCAAATTGTGATCTATATATAAATGGGGATGGGTAAAGGATTGAGGTATGAGCTCAACTTTACAAAAGATTAAGATGTGCTGATTTGTAATAGTGATCTATATATATAAATGGGGATGGCTAAAGGATTGAGGTATGAGCCCAACTTTACAAAAGATTACGATGTGTTAATTTGTTTATTCATTAAAATTTGATAAAAAAAATAAGGATCGACATGGCTATGAGAATTTTACTATCACGTTTTCTCTCCACTTTGAGGTGCATGTGAAGTACCTTATCATGAATGCATATCTTGAAGTAAATGAGTAGTCACAAGCATGCATGTAAAGTAAATATTGATGCATAAAAGGATATTGAAAATCTATGTAAAGTAATGAACTTGCTAGATCTCATCATGTGTGCTCCTTTCTTCACAGGAGTGATCCATGAAAACCTAAAATATACAAAAAATATATGACTTGAGTAGCATAAATCATAAAATAAAATATAAATATATTTTTAATTCAAATTAACTATCAATGATCATGAAAGAGAAAAATTGGAGATATAAATATTGTAATAATAAGAACACCAATGTGGTAAAACTCCACATAGTATAATAGCCATAACATGATATGATATATCATGCACTATCATGTCATGTGATCAACATCTATTTAGAATTAGTGGCGGGTCTCTATGTTATCACCTGTTCATGTCTACAATCTCAATATAGAAGAATTACTGACATGATATACCACTTCAATTGTTTTCATCAATAGGATGCAAAGAAATATTAGATAGGGAAAATTTTCACAAGAAATAGAAAAGTAAGAGAAAACATAAAGCATAATAATCACATAAAATTAATTTAATAAATGCATCATCTAATAATAATAACAATATGTTAAGCCACTTATTTGGTCTTATATTATATGTATTTTCACATATTCCCACACATTACATATTTATTATTAAGATCTATTTACATACACCCATACTTTCAATTATTTACTTGATTTTACCACACTCAAGTTTTGGATCAATCCCATGACACATTAGTGCAATCCATAACATGGAAAATTGAACCCATATTCAACATTTTAAAATGACATTTTATTAATATGCTAGAATATGCCTGGAATCGACATTATCTAATTCTCAGTTTTGTTTCTTCCATGTTTGTGTCCATTCAAAAAAATTGGAATTATAATTTTGAAATTCCAATTTTGCACCAAAATGGGTATATGCATCTTCCACCCAAATAGGTGGAATTGGAATTTCAAATTCCAATTCCAATTTTTTATAAAACCAAATTTAATATCTCGTCGGATCCGTGACTTCTCCAAACCTTCATTCTGAAACACATTGGTATATTATATTGCTATATATACACATGTGTGTGTGCGTGTATATACATGCATGTATGTATACACATATACATGTGTATACACACATATGTGTATATATATACACATGTGTGTATACATGTATATGTGTGTATATGTATACATATACACACATATGTGTATATATACACACATGTGAATATATAGACACATGTGTGTATATACATACATGTGTGTATTTGTGTATATATACACACATAAATAAATAGCTAAAAATCCTTATGCATCTTTTCAGTCATCTTCTGGGTGAACCAAACGGGTCTAGCCCATTATTTCAAAAATCATTTTCAGGATAAGTATCTTCCAGAATTGCAGCATCTTCCAAAATTGACTATATCCAACATTTGGTATTCCAGCACCCAAACGACCCTTAGTTCCTGTAATCACATAAAAATGGTCATCTAAACCCTAGACCCCCAATCGCAACAATTAATTAAGAAACCCCAATCTTGATAAACCCTAAGTCCTAAATCAAATAGGCAATTCCTCAATCCATCAAAGTCGAACTGATTTGACCTAAACTCTAGGTCCTAATCAATCATCTTACTTGATTAATTAATTAATCCCTAAAATCACATTACATTGGCAAATAAACTTTGTATTAATTATTTAATAAATATCCTAAATATTAATTAAATAAAATTGCTAAATTGTCAATTAAATAAAAAAGGGAATTAAATTAATTAATAAAAACAAATATGCATTCAAAATTATTTAAATTATTAAAAATGCATATAACATCATCAAATATAGTTAACTAATTATCAAATTGGAAACAATCCAGTTCCACTCAGTTAACTGATTCTCCACTATTTATCATGTTGAAAACATTTCAGTTAACTAAGAACTGATTTTGGAAGTTTCCAAAAAGACTGATCAGTAGTTCAGTCAACTGAATCTTTCGACCAATCAAATTGCTTGCACATGGATTGTGCTTCCTCAAATCGAATCTAAGCAACTCATTTCGTCTAATCTAGACCGTGGATTCGATAGATATTTTCTATAAAAGAGAAGCTCATTTCCTTCACAAAGGATCCTAATTTTTTCTATCGATAATATACTGCATTTTACTCTCAAGCATTTTAAGCATTCTTGCATTTTAACTCTTATTTTTAATTAGCTTTGTTTAGTTTGTTTAGGCATGCAAACTTATAATTTAGAGCATATTTTGATTTGGTGCTATTAAAATTAAACCTTTCACATTTCGATTTGGTGCCCTAAAAATCATCTAAATAGCTTTGGATTAACTGCATTTTGCATAATCATCCTTTGTTTAGAACAGTGTGTAGTCACTGGACTTCATGATGACCTGAGAGCAGAGTCCATACTCCTGCATACTAGAAGGCAATGAACCACTGTCGGTTAGCTTAGGATGTTTTCTTATATTATGGTTTTCATGTTTTCTAACCCGCTAACAACTTAATGGATCATTGAAGTGTGTGTGTTTGCAGCTGCAGGCAAAGACCCAAATTCACACACATTTCTAGCGCCCACCATGGGGCATACCCACATTTCTCCTCTTAAGCCAAATCTAAGCCCACCATTGCATTCGGATAGTCGTTTCGGTTTGAAACGACTATAAATTTGCCTATACCCGCCTATAGTTGAATCTATGGAAAAAATAAATTGCTTGAGAAGGTCGTACAACCCTGTGAACATAAATTGAGACAATCTACATGCAGGCCGAGGCTAGCCTGCACGTTTATTGAGGCAATTTTTTTTAAAGAAAAATTTGGTTTAGCTCTGAACCCCAATACCCTCTCCTATGCAACTTAACCTAAGCCTTGACCCAACACTCTAACCCCTGGCCTCAAATCCCAAACACATCAACCACACCGCTTGTTTTGTTTTAACTCTTATAGTTTTTGCTTATAAAACCTTTAATTATCCGTTTGTGGGATGACATCCCTTCACTCCACCGCGTCGCTCCTCCCCCACCCGCGCTTCATTTCACAACCCCACTTACCTTCACCCCTCTTCCCCTCTGCCACCTCCAAACCCCTCCACCCTCCATCTCCAAGCTTCCTCCCGTGCAGCCCACATCCAACTCCTCCCTCCACCTGCCCACTGCCAACTTCTCTCCACTATTAACTCTCTGCGCTTCTCCTCTCCTCCCCGTAGCCTGCTTCTCCTCCCCCGCGCCTGCAGCCTACCTCTCCTCCCCGCACCCGCATTCAAAAAACAACAATCTACCCACCGGCTCCTAGCCTACCTACCTCTCCACCCAAAACCATCCCCTCCACCACCCAAGCCACTTGAGTTGTGCTCCGCTCAACCCAACCAAACCACCACCTCTACTTTTTGGAGGGAGAACTATATTTGACGGTCATTTAACCGTCATCTAGAACAGTGTTTTTGAATTTTCTCGGTGGCCTCCAAACCATCAAACTTAACATTGTAAAAGGCTGATGTCATAAAAAATTTGAAATTTCTTACCCCTCTTCATTGTCATTTTTAAATTTATAGCCCATTTTCAAGCCCTCATAACTTGCCCATTTTAGGTCCAAATTGAGTGAATTTTTTTTTTATTTTAGGTAGAATTTGCTAAAGATCACTGTGGTGGGGTTAGGTTCTAGTTTTTCTTGTCTGGTTTATCAAAAATTGCACCTTTTGATGACTTTACCTACTTAATCCTCTATTTTGCAGCTTCTGAAGCCTCGTATGGGCTCATACGGTAACCTTTTTTAGTGCAATTTTTTTATAAAGTGCATTATTTTTCATCTAATTTCTAAATATGAAATCATTTTGGTGATTTTATAATTTTATAATGCTGACCAATAATTGGCTTTGTTATTCTTGAACTTATCTTTTAATTACAGCCTAACAGTGGTTTGCAAGAAGTTGAAAATGAAGAAAAAAATCATAAACTACTAATGTGTTTGATGAAAGATGCTTGTCAAAGACTTTGTGTGTCTTCCAAAACCATCATGTCTGCATTTTGTAGTTAAATAACACTTCAAATTTGGTTCTTAAAAAGAATCAATTTTCTTATGTGTTTGAAGTGTTATTTAGATTTGTAATCCCAAAGAATTGCATGAACGTATCCTCTCCCCTCGCCTTCACAGATCTTGGGTGTAAGAAAAATTTATACAAATCTTTTAGCGTGGCTACCCCCGAGAGCTTTAATAGAGCTGGTGAGAGTGGATTGCCCAACCGGTAACAAGCTAAAGCCAAGCTCTTCTGAACTGGTATATAATAAATGTCATTGTGATTAGTGTCACAGTGAACAGGTGTTGATTATGTTATACCGGGAAGAAGATCTCCCTCAGGTACCCTTGTGGTGCATAAAAACTTACAGAACATAAATTTTGTAGGCTAGGAGACCTCCATAATGGAGCTAATCTACCACAAGTATAACCACCTGAATGAATGCCTTCATTTAAAAATTTTGTTGTAGTATCCAAAACCCTCTATCTGTTAGCGTGAAAGGTCAGAGATCAACTAAGGCTTCCAACACTTTCATGACTCTTAGTAGAGAAAACGGTCCCTTGGGAAATGATTAGCCTTGGAATTTGAAGCTTGGTATGCCTGAGAAGTGAGTGCACTATAAGGAGGAGCTTGTGCCTCCAAGCTTCTAATTTATCTGCTATGAGTAGGCGTGGCTGAACTTCAGTTCAAGTGGGAATTCAGTAGATATTGCCCTGGCTTATGTAGGATTGTGGCGTGTCTGTTATATTTTACAACAACCAATCTCCATGATATGTCTTGCATGAGTGTTCACTAAAACAACAACAACAAAAAATAAAACATCAAACAATCTGGAAAACTGTGCACTTTAGGTACTTGTCTATAGTATCTCATCCAAAACTTCAACAGTTTGTCAAAAACTTGTCAAAACTTTGTCTTTTCACTAGCCTATCCTACTATGTTCACTCTATTCTGAAGTCTATACTATCATAACACTTCTGCTAGTTCGTATTTGACTACAATCTGATATCATTCCAACCTATCACTGTCTTGAAATCTGATGTCATTACGCTTGTCCAATTGACCAGTCCTTTGTTCAAATATTATCAGTCTTTGTCTACACTATCCTTATTCTAGGCTGTAAGAGAAGGTTAGTTAACCTTGACTAAAAATTGGAGTCTTTACTATCTCCTCCTCAGTTGGGTGTTTATCACTTGGTCTCTTTGGTCTTGGACTAGTCAACACTTTAGATATCACCACAGTATCGGTCAGGAAAATCAACTTATGTATGCCTGTGCGAACTAGAAGTTATTTTAAGGAACTTGATGGGGAAGACAAACAGGGATTCCCATTTGAAGACAACTCCTTTTTTGGAGAGAATCCTCTTTTTGGGAGAGATCCTAAATCTCCACCTAGATCACTATCCCCGTAGAACAGGTTTTTGTTGACGGGATTTTTCTAACCGGGTCTGCCAACAGTCATAAGTTGTCACCGAGTACCGGGGGTACTAGCCAACTCCACTTACAAAGGCTATCCAGGGAAGTTAGATTCCCTGCGCCTCCAAGCACCTGGGTGTCGGGTCATGTCGGTGCGGGGCTCAGTTGGGAGAAGTGACTATTTTTGAGGGGGATAGCTAGTTTCTTCAACTCATTCTCTCCAGAGATTCAGTAAGGTGAGGTTTCTCCAAGCATTCTACACTTAGCAAATAAAATGAAAAAGATCCTGCAGGGTCAGAAGTACTTCATCTATCTATAGTTATGTTTAAACATTCAAAACATTGATAATGCCCTGATATAATACACTAAATACAAAAGAAATACACAACCATCAGTTCATATTTTATCAGTAGCAAGGGAAAAGAGGTCGTTAATCTACTTGACATATCAGAGCAGAAGAGATAAAGAACATGAAACATAAAATACCATTAACTCAGAATTTTGAATTCCAACAACATCATTGCAAAGAACTCCCCCTTCTTCATTAATATTTCTTCCAGCAAGCAATGGTGTGTGATACAATAGAGGCTCCAGGGGAGCGTCTAACTAATGGAAAGTGAAACAATGGAGCATTGAGCTCTGCAACTAAAATGGAAAATCACTTTTCTATTACTGTGGACAGAAAAATCATCAATTTTTCCGACCCTTGGAAATGGGTTAGACTTACTATTTATACACATCTTCATCTAACCCTAACCCTAACCCTATTTTACATCATGTTATAATAAAATACAATCTCTAGGGGGCGGTACTACCTGCACCGCCCTACAAAAGACCTTGAGATGGAACAGGCCTGACATGTCAGAAGAATAAGACAAGAAGATAGAGCAGAAGAATCAGCCTCGAGAAGAGAGCCAGGCAAGAGAAGGAAGAAATCAAATCCCCAGGGATTGAGGCTACATGCCTCATAAATGGGAAATGTGGTGCCCTGTCTCCAATGTGCCAGGTGTACCTCTAAAATAGTGCCTCAAGAAGACCATCTGTCAGAAAACCAACTGTTGATCTGATGTTCCTTGATGTAGCCAACTACCTTCTGATAGCCTTTATTAACCGCTTCTAAAAGTGACTGGTTAGCCTCGAGGACCAGGACACAGATCACTTGAAAGAATACAAAATTTGGGATCCGAGACTTCAGGATCCGGGAACATTCATTCTGAAAGAATAAAGAATACAAAATGTTTGGGTTTTCTCTGGCCTCCGGGGAAACTTTATTGTTGCTTGTTGTCATTGAATGTCTGGAGAAGGTGGGAGATTCCATCCTCATTAATTTCTCTAAGGCAGGACCGTCGGTACTTAGCCGCCTCAATTTGTTCTCCAAGCTTTGGAACATTATCTTTGAACTCATCAGCCATTTTTGCCGCATCATGACCACTAAGGATCATGCGAGTTAACCTTTTCATTTGGGTCCCGTCTAGTCCCTCCGAGGATTGGTATTTAGATTCCATTAATTCATCAAATTTTCCCAGGACATATTCCTCCGGAGTGCATGTATCAGTGCTGAATGGGTCAGCTCCGGAGACCTTTGCTACAAATGGCTTGTACATATTTGTAGAATATTTCACCATGTTAACTTTGTCATGCAGAGCCCCTACCAGTTGCTTGAGTACCTCCAATGTGAGGTCAAGTCTAGAGTGTTGGGTCCTCATGAAATCAAATGATTCTTCTCCCAGAATCCCAGATTTGGAGACCATCTCTTCCTTGAGGTTGAGGAGCTCCTCCAGCTCCACCTTCCAAGCCTCATAGTTTTCCATTTCACCCTCCCATATATTAAGAATAGTCTCTGCCTGATGCAGAACATGTCGTGCCGCATACAAATCTAGGAGGGTGGACACTAGGAAACGCCGAGTGTTTCCTATTTGTAGAGCGACCCACTCATCGATCACTTGGGCCTTCTTCTTCATTGCTCACAGGGAGTCAATGTCACTCTATGGTAATAGTGCATCGGACATGGAGGCCTCTGGAGGAATGGCACTAATGGGTTGAGCTAGCTCAGTAAGCAACCCCATGAGGTTCATTGTCTTTTCTTTTTTTTCTTTGAGCCTTTGGGCCTCTTTTTCATATCTGGCTTCCACCGCCCTGGCCGCTTCTCTTAACAGGCTTACTTCACCCTGTTTACCTCTTTTTCCCAATGATATCTATGTGATATCATAATCTCCGACCTATGTTGTCATCACATTGGTTTCTAGGGGAGGTGTTGCAATAATGGCAACTGTTTCTCCTCCTGGCCCGGTTCGAAGAGTATGAACCGTCCGGGCTTTCTTAGCCTTTGGTGGCTCCTAGACCTGGGCCATCATCTCAGCTAGAGAGAGATGAGCTCTTGGCGTGGACAAAACCTTTCTCTTCTTTCTCTCCACTAACCACTAAGGTGGTAGGGGTGGCTTGTTTTCCAGAGTCTGTTCCTTTAGTTCTTCTCTGGTGCCCTGTTGTTGTTCCTCCTTAATGGTGTGGGTCTCACCCACCCCTTTTTCTATATCTTGGGCCTCATCAGGAACATTTCCCCCAGTGACATTTGTCTCTTCTGCCTTTTCCTCTGTATCTTCAACTTTGCTGGGGCATTCGTCAGCTTCCCCGAGAGTGTCCTCTTCTCGTTGTTCTTGTTCTTCGGCCTCAGTCGCAAGGATCTCTTCTTCTAATACATCCTTTGGAAATAGGGGAGGCACCGGGCCAAGATTCAACGTTTGCACCACGGTTATTACCTGCCCAAAGGTTGCTCCAGGGGGTGGCACTTGGAATGTGTTGATTAAGGTTATGGTTACTCCTGTAGGTCTGGTTCCCTCAGCAGGTGCCACTTGTTCATTCTGCCCTTGTTGGTCCACCCCCTCATCTTGCATCTCTGGTATTTTGGAGGCGATTTCCTACTCTATTTCCTTTTCTCCTTCCATTGGCTCCTGCTCCTACACAGTTATTTGTTCCTCAGCCTCTTCTTGTGCTAGGGCCTCAACCTCCTACTCGATGCCCCCTATAAGTTACCAAATTCATCAGTTGCAAAAACATCGTCAAACTCATCCTGCGGGGAGGGTTGTCCGGGACATCGGTAGGCTCTGCTTCTTTCTCCAGCTCTACGGAGTCAGAAGAAAGGATTTCAACTTGTGGAGCCTGGGGCATCCCCAGCTCTAGCTCCTTTTTAGGCTTAGGGTCAAGACTCCTCCTTATTTCGGTAATCAAGGGTGGGCTCGCATCCTTTACTGCTGCTTGCTCTGCCAGATCCACTCCTATTGCCTTAACCATTAAGGCTGCTAGTGAAGGGGAGGATGGAGGATGAACAGGTCCAACCATGAGCACCGAGGTAGCCAACCGTGTGATTAGGTTCTCCCTCATTTTCTGGGAGGCTTCTACTGATTTCCTTATTTTTTATTTAATGGAGACTTCTTGCATAGGAGGAGTTGTATCTATCCCTTTTCCTTTAGCCACTCTCTGTGAAAAAGTCCTGGCCCCCGGGGTTTCTTTTGGTGCTGGCTGGGCTACTCTACGGAAACTCCTGGGGCACATCCTCTTAAAGTAAGTGTGGCTATGCTCAACCACCCCATGGGTGAAGTCCTCAATGGTGGACCCCTCTTGGGCATCCCAATTTACTGGTGAAAGAGCCAAAGTATCGATCCCCTTTGCCTTGTACAGGGGATCTATCATGGAGCCAGCATCTGAGAAGTCCTTCGGGAATCTCTGGAGCTTCAATCTCTCCATCATGCCCACTATCATCCTAACGTAGTACCAGCTCCACACCTCCATGTCATCCTAGCAGTCTTCCCAAAATTCCTCCATATGGTATTGATGGGGCTCTGAAGCCCGGGGAAGTGTCATTGTGATCTTGCTGTGCGGATCAAAATACTTCCACGTCAAGTAGAACTCTGCCAAGTTATAGCTTTTCAGCTCATTGTCTACTTCTTTGGCGGTAGCCAGACTGCATGAATAATTCCCACAAGTGATTGGGAATGGAATGTTATTTACCTTCTTTAGGTCAAAGAAGGCATGCAGCTCCATTATCTACCTGCAGAATTCCAGGAGGACTATCTTGTCCCTGCACTGCTTGGGTAACAAGTAGGGTTTCTCGGAAAAGCCAGTCACCGTTATATATGTATGCAGCTGGTATTGTATATAATAGTGTCTATAACTCTGGACCAAATTCATCACCTCTATGGACAGGCGGTATCCTGCATCTCGGGTGGGTGTGAGTAGGTGGTAGTAAACGAATGCGTCATTTACTCAGCAAAAGCTGGGGAAACTGGCCTCCCATTGAATTTGCGGGAAGTAGTCCCATGGGGCCTTCTAATCTGAGCCAAGCCTGAGCATGCCATCTATGAGTAGCCCATGGGTGTGGTGTCTCTGCTGTGCCAAGGCCCAGAAAATATAAGAAGTCATGTAAAATTTCTTCTTCTTGGCCAGTTGGAGGAACTGGGAGTCAACATGATTTGAAATTATGGCTGTCGAGTCAAAAAACTCCCTGGCTATACTTATGTCAAGCAAGAAGTAGTACATCCACCCGGAGAATTCTCAGCATGCTGTTGCCCGAAGACCTGGCATAGTGCTATTATCCCCATCTGGATGCTCTCTTTGAATTCAGAACTGGGATCTCTAGCCTCATTCTCTTGGGGTCCCTCTTTAGGACTTTGAGCCAATTGTTGTTCATATAGATGCGGGCCACCTCCTCCAATTTCTTGAATTGGGCCAAGGCATTAGACCGGGTGACCACGGTCAGCTTGGCAAATTGAGGGATTCCCAAGCTCCTATGGAAGGTATCAGGGTCAAGAGACACTAAAGGAGTGGGGTACCCTATTGGCTCTGGTGGCGCAAGCATAACAGCCTAAACAGATGGGTTGTAAAGAGCTGAGAGCGTGAGAATAAGCTCTGGTGACTACACTGAGCATAGGAAGAAAGATTCCTTTAGGATCCTGGAGTTCCCAATTTTAATGGCCAAAGGATCTTTGGCTTGTTGTTGAATGTACATGAATTTGACCAAGGCCTGCATTTTTGGCCATGTTTCGACGCTAGTGTCTATAAAAAGATAGACCTTTGACTCAATCCTTGAGCCTGCGATGACTCTGTCCTTAACGTATTTCATGCTCAAAGGCATCTTTTCCAGAGCCTTCTCCATTTTAGATTTTACTGATGCCCTAGTACTTGCTATAGATGGAAGTTTCAGACTTCCAGGTGGTGAGGATGTAGATGCTTCAGACATGTTTTAAAGTGTACTCTAGAAACCTGCAAGGCAAAGCGACTGTCAGAATGCATTAGTAAATAAATATTTTGCGGTCTGGAGATCTTACCATCGAGGTGTCTGCATTCCCTAAAAAGTTAGTTTCATTCAAAAACTCTGGAAAGCACACATACATATTATGAACTTAGGAATTTGATTAACCATTCAGGTCTGGGAATTTCATCACATTTGGTAAGAAGGACATGGGATGGATGATGGCAAGAGACCCAGAGCTCAGAGAAGTAACCGTTGGTAAAGATGTGCAAAAAGGCAAACCGTCAGACCCACATGGGCGCCACGTGGGTAGGTAATAAATAGGAGTTATGGCGATGACGGCGGACCCAACTGTCCGAATGTGTGAAAAGTGAAGGCTACTTGGATAGTTTTAAATGTGTGTATGGGACATAAATGAGGGCCAAGATGGTTTTATGGAGAGAGAAAACCACCTGTTTGAAACCGGCCGAGAGCTGAGTTTCGAACAGGTGGTATTCTGCTTAGAATGAGCTTACGGGCAAAAAACCAGCGATATGGGCAACTCGGCGAGCTTGCTAAGCTACCTGGTAGGATACACATAGGATATACATTAGGGCTGAGGGATATACACACAAAAATTGGAGGGATATATAATAAACATACACTAAATTTACATATATACACTGCAAAATGACTATCTATAAGAAACCAGGCAAAGCACAAAATATCTACAACTTTTTACACTATTTACAGACTAACTACACCTGCATAGAGGGTGGAAAACCCTCTGGCAGAGCTGGCCCACCAATGAGCGGCAAAACCAGCAAGACACAAAAGACAAACAAAACAACAAAAAAAAAGGCAAAGACAACAAAAACAGAAAGAAAAAAACACCAGACAGAAGGAAAGCCAAAGGGAGGAGAGGAGGCACCAACCTAAGAATGCAAAAAGGAGAGGAAAAGAAGCCCCTTTAGAAGCTCTACAACATCTACAACTGCTGAACGATCACAATCAGTCACCACAAACTACTCACAATCGCTCAAAAATGCTGGAAATATTTAGCACTAGATTATCGTTAATTTTCTGCAAATCGCTCTGATTGCTTTAGTGTTTAAATCACGCTAAAAGTGAAAATGATAGGTAACTTCTATTTATATCCATGGTAAAAAGCAAGGCACCTTTCCATCTGCAAACTCCAGACAGACAGACCTCCAAACTCTGGGCCCGGGGATTCCCTGCTTCGATATCATCTTAAGGAAAGAGAACATCACGGCGGAGAATCTCGGAGTTCGGAGTCCGGCTCCAGACAAAGGATGACAAACTCTAGGACCAGGGTCCCAGACGCACAATAAATTGACAAAAAAAAGCACAACCGCAGGGAAAAAAACCCCAGAGGAAGAAAACAAAAAGAAGACAAAAAAGAGACAAGGCAAGAACAACAAGCAAAAAGAAAAAGGGGGACCCAACATTTGCACACAAAATGTAGGGACGGGGATGCAAGGCATAACAAATGGAAACTATCTAGGACAAATACCTTAGTGCATTTGAGAACTACAGAATCTCTAGTTAGCAAAACTAGAACAAGTCACTACTTGAAGTATCTTATAGGAAAAGAGCAACACGTCTGAGAAAATCCGGCCATACAGGATCCATCCTAGAGTTTTTTCATCAGTGGTGGAGTGTGTGCTTTGGAAGGAAATCAAGCTGATGACCTCTAGGAGGGGTAGAGAAGAGGTAGTAATTACATTGAACTAGTCATCAGATTTTTCCATTTCTTTCAGAAACTAGAGCGTCGTCCCGCTTCCCTTTTTCTTGTTATTTTGTACGTTTCTGGGTGGGAGGGAGGTACTTCTTTCACCATTAAGATTAAGCTTATCTAATTTTAATGGCGGCACTTCTTTCACCTTTCCACCTATTTCACATGTTGAGTAGGATATGAAACTCCAAACCTGAAAAGAATTCTTTAAAAGTTCAGACCTGGGTCAACCAACCAGTACAACCGATCTATCCTCGGTGTGTCTGATTACTTGTTCCTTCTATTTTTTTGTTTCACTGATTTCCAGACTTCCAGAGATGAAACTTGATGGAGATTGCTCAAAATGTACTACCAAACCTGTAAAAAAGCTTCGGAGATCAGACTGATTCCACTATGCTAAAGATAGATTCTTAAGTTCACCATGCTACATACATCGTACCGGAGACCAAGGTTTATGCGAAGCATTCCAATCCTTACAAGAGAGAACAAAATGTTGGGACCCGAAAAGAAAACCAGAAATGAAAACAAAAACCACCAAAAAGAGGACTGCCCTAGAGGGTAGCCAACAAGACTATTTACAAGACACGGTACCTCCCAACAAGGCATCAGGAAAGAAATATTTACAAGCAGAGAGCTTTACATAAAGTATAATTTCAGACAAACTTACCCTATTCAAAGTAGTGTTTGAGAAACTGTCCATTGACAGGCAATGGGACAGGATCCCCAGTCATGGTGTTAAGGTGGTAAGTATTTTCCCCATAGATTTTTGAGATTAGATATGGTCCGAGCCAGAGCCGTTGGAACTTGGTGTGCTTTTCTTTCTTTTCCTGAGCCTTGTCCCACAACAGGACCAAGTCTGAAATCTGAAAAGTCTTGTATTGGGCTCTGCAGTCAAACCACCATTTTACCACTGCTTGATGATGTACAAAATGTTTGAGGGCTGCATCTCACTATTCTTCCATTCACACCAGATTTAGGAGTCAAACCTCCACAATGTTGTCCCGATTGCTGAATTCCTGCATAAACTACAAAACTGGGATCTGTAAGTTAATCAAGAACACAGGGTTCTGGCCATAAACCAGATGGAACGAGGATGTTTCTAGGGTGGCCTTAATTCAAATGCGATCCACCCAGAGGGTGAACTTCAACCTTTGATGCCAATCCTGGGGATTCTATTCTAGCAAGTGTTTGATCACTTCAAGTAGATTTTTATTCATAGATTCAGCAACACCGTTCCCCTTGGGGTAATAGTTGCTAGAAAACTTCAGAGTGATCTTTCGATTGTAGGTCCACTTGAGTAATTGCGCTAAAGAAAATGTTGGACCATTGTCACATACCAAAGCAAAGGGCATTCCAAACCTTTTGACGATGTTTTCTTCTAGTAATTTGATAACTAAGTCTGTCGTGTTATTCTTGTAAGGTATCACCTTGGACCACCGGGTGCAGTAATCAGTAGCGGTAAGAATATATCGGTGACCGACAGACAAGTTGGATTTGATTTCCTCAATGAAGTCAAATTCCCATTGGGTGAAGGGCCTAGCCTCGAAGACTGGTTGCAAAGGCATAGCCGTGTTATGCTCATGATGCACCGTAGTTTGGCAAGTGTGGCATTTCCTAACATGAGTGTAAACATCTTTAAATATACAGGGCCAATAGTATCTGGCCCTAAGGATATGATGGGCAGTGGCATTAGCTGAGCCATGCCCAGTTCCAAACTGCCCATGAAATTCATCAATCATCCTCACAGCTTGGTCTCTGTCGATGCACCGAAGGTACACTCCCTCGTAGTTCCTACAGTAGAGTGCAGAGTTTTTGATCATGAAGTGAGCGCTTTTCATTCACAGGGTGCGCTGTTTTTTGGGAGGTAACCCCTCTGGGCATTTTTTATTCAGTAGTAAATATACCAGATCGGTATACCACGAGTCTCAAGTGATGGACTCCAGTGTGAAAGTTTGACATTCTATGTGGGGAGTCTCTTCTGCCATCGCTTGACTCAGTCCCTGGCCCCAAACTATCTTCATGGGATGCATTTCTAAATCATATTCCTGGAGGATGGCCATCCATTTCCCCCATCTTTTACCCAACTCGCTCTACATTAGAAGGGACTTTACGGCCTTGTCTAGGATGATAGCATGCACCTTTCTCCAGAGAATGTAATGCCACAATTTCTTCACAGCGCAAATAAGAGAAAAGGCTTTCTTTTCTAGTGATGAATACCAGACTTCAGCATTCTTGAAGGGAGAGCTCATGAAAGCTATTGGTCATTTCTCCCCTTCAACCTTTTGAGTCAACACCGCCGCGGCGAAATGTGGTGAAGCAAAGGAGTAAATCTAAAATGGAAGGGAGTAGTCTGGACTAGCCAAGATAGGTGCTTCCATTATTGTCTATTTGATCTAGGTTTACGCCCGCTTTGCTTCAAGACTCCACTCAATCTTGGTATCCTTTTTCATCATTTCATTGAGTGGTTTGACTATTTTGACAAATCCAGTGATGAACTGCTGGATGAAGTTGATCTTTCCGAAGAAAGATCGCATCAATTTCTTGCTGTCAGACATTTGTAAGTTTAGCAATGCTTCAACTCTCTCAGGGTCAATGGATATGCCCTTCTCAGAGATGATATGCCCGAGCAACTTCCCTTCAGTGACCCCGAATATGCACTTCTTGGGGTTGAGGGATATTCCATACCGGTGACATTTCTCATAGATCTAAGCGAGATGGGCGGAATGGTCACACCTGTCCTAGGAAAAGATGGTCAAATCATCCATGTAGATGATTATGCACCGATTCACAAGGCCCTCAAATGAAATGTCCATGGCCTTTTGAAATGTGGCCTCTGCGTTAATCAAACCAAAGGGCATTCTCCTATAAGAAAACGTTCCCCACTTGGTGGTAAACGCTATTTTCTCTCTATCTTCATATTTAACCATGACCTGGTTATACCCGGAGTACCCATCCAAGAATGACATCATCTATAATCCATTCACTATCTGTAACACCTCATCCAATGAAGGGAGAGGGTGATTATCTTTCTTGGAAGCCTTATTCAAGTTTTAGAAATCCACGCAAAGGCAAATTTCACCGCTCTTCTTCCTCACAGGGACTAGATTGGCAACCCATGTGGTGTGCTAGATTAGAAAGATTATCTGGGCTGACAACAATTTTTCTACCTCTTGATGAATTAGAGGCTCGATCAGTGGGTTGACCAATCATTGTTTTTGTCGAAAAGGCTTAGCATCAGGTTTCAGGGGAATAGTATGAGTCATAATGGATGTGTCGTATGTTTTCAAATTCTCATAACCCCATGTAATTACATCTATGTATTCTTAGAGAACCACGAGAATATTCTTCTTCTTCTCAAGGGAGCAGGAGGTGCCAATGTGGATAATCTTTTCTTCACTGGGCTGGCCGATGTTTACTCTTTCAAACTTTCCTCCCTCAGGGGAGGATGACATCTTTTCTTGGGCCCGAGGGTCCGAGTCAAAGATTTGTTCAATCATAACCATCCCCTTTGGGATGGTATTAGTGGGTAGGTCCATGATCCTATCGTCTTTGTCACCCTATCCAGTATCATCGTGGTCTCGTTCCTCCACTATCTGGTCTTCAAAGACACCAACATTTGCCATGAAGGCTAGGATATGTTGATCGTCTTCAAAAACCTAAAAGTGGGTGACATTATCTGGAATGGACGGGGTGGGAACCATCTTAACTGAAAATCTCCAGAGTCGCGAGCCGGCCATTGGCTCAAGTGTGCTAGCAGAAATGGCAAGGGCATCTGAGACATAGTTCTGTTGCTGGGGAATGAGGTCAATTCCAAAGGCATCAAAATCTTCAATAAGGCTCCAAGCCTAATTGTGGTATGCGGCTAGTCTCTTGTTGTGACATGTATATTGACTCCGGACCTATTTGACAACCAACTCTGAATCACCCAGAGCCCGGAGGTGGGTGTCACCTTTCCTTAACGCAAATAAGAGTCCAAGGACCAAAGCCTCATACTCTGTAACATTGTTTGTGCAGTTGAACTACAGTCTGTAGGACACGAGGAAGGACCTCCCTCATGGGTTGATTAATTCTACCCCGGCCCTATAGCCTTGTTTGGATCGAGACCCGTCGAACTTGAGGGTCCATAAATCATTGTTCGTAGTTTGGGGCTGGGGAGCAAGAGTAGCCTTTGGGTTTCTTTTGGGAGACTTGGGAGGAGCTTCCTCCTGAACTGTTGGTCTACAGGTAGGGTTTACCTCTGAAGGAGTTTGGAATTGGGATTCTCGGGGAGATGGCACCAAAGGAGTGCATCCCATAAGAACATTGGGCTCTGGGGAATCAGCTATATGTTCTCTATTCTGGAAGGCATTGATATGTCAGGTAGCGATCGAAAGGTAGGGCCCACACTCAAGTTTTGAATGTTTTTGATAGTGTACTCAGCACCAAGTGTCAGACAAGAGTGTGGCGGGGGTCATCATGGCACCTTGAGAGTCAAACTTAACTCTTAGCTTTTCTTCTAGGTCCTGGGTTCTCTGCAGCACTATGGGATCTTCCCCGAGGGTGAAATCAAATGTTAAGATTTCAAAGGGTTAGTACACCCCAGGAGAAGTCTCAGAGAAGAAGACCTCACTGACCCTCCTAACCTCGGTAAGAGCCTGTTTCATCTGGGGTTCACTTTCAACCTGGATCTTGTTTGATTTTCCTTCCCAGAGGAGCCATAAGTGGGAGAAGTCGGTCGAAAAGTACCCATTCAAGGACTTAGACCAATTCTAACTTAGTAACATCCCATAAGTCTTTGGGATGTCCACCACTTGGACGTTGATTATGCTGGCTTTCCTGGGGTCCTGGATAACCTGTATCTAGATGTTGTTCAATTCCCCCACCATTTTCATGGTAGTCTTATCCAGCTGGATCAATGCACCATTAGATGGGGTGGGATGGAATCCAAGCTTCTGATAAATGGATAAGGGCATGATGTTACCTGAAGCTCCGGAGTCTACTAAGCAATTGTGTATGTTCTTGCATTGGATATTCAGGCCTAGTAGGAAGGGAGGATCTTCATTATTCCCCAGAAAGATAGTCGCATTGGCGCCCTCAAATGAGACAGTCTTGGGTGGGCAACTGATGACTTTCAGGTTTCCCAAGAGCTTTAGAAGATACTTCTTCTACTCGGGACAGTTTAGCAAAACCTCCATCAAGGTCATGGAGGTGGTGGTCTATTCTAACGCCTTTGTAATGTTGAATCTTCCTCCCAGGAATTGGTGATTGCCCTCGGCTAGGTCTTTCGCTTGGTTAGAGTTAGAACCTTTCAGAGGAGCGGGTCGGTCAGTTGTGTTATCCTGGGGAGGAGGAGTGTCCTTGATAGGGGGCATAGGCATGTAAGATGGTCCTTTACCAACCTGACTCTGAGTATTGTATGGATTCTGTGGGTTGGTGAAAGTATTGGCCTCAAAGGGCAAGATAGATTCATCAAAGAATCTATGCAATTCAGATTCCTCTTCATCTTCCCTAGAAGTTTTGAAAAGGATGGTCTCATAGGTGAAGGCACTGTGGGTTGACTCCTACACAGGAGACTCTGGGGGAGTAGCATCATGCGACTATTGTCTGTCTAGCTAGGAGATCATGATGACCTTTTCCAATGTGGCACAGTTTACCTCATTGTGTGAGCCCGTGTCATGCAATCTACACCAATTAGTCATGGGATGGAAGTCTACGACTGGTGTGAAATGTGATGGTCCCGCACCACTTTGGTTGGCATTTTGGTTCAGAGGTGGACCTCTAGTGTTCGTGTTATTGTTCCATTGTTGTTGGTGGGCCGAGGCCCATTGTTGAAGTTCCTTCCCCCGACATTGTTGTTTCATCGGCCAGAGAAGATATTCCCCCTCTGGGAGTTAGAATTTTGGGGTGCATAGGACCCCGCCTTCAGTTGAATCATGTCCATAGTCAAGGTAGACAACATTCGCTGGAGGGATTCAACCTCGGTGGTCAACTGGGTATTGGTGTCATAGTGTCATGGTTGTTGTTGTTGGTTTCTCGGGAAGGCAGCAGTATTAGCCGAAGTTGAGGGTGGCAACCCTCCGGTCGCGGATGAATAAAAGAAGGGCACTCTGGATGGTTGTGTCTGAGGCTGTTGTGCCTACTACGGCTGATTCCAAGGGAAAGCTTCCAGACCTGGTACCACCTGAGTCTGTGTTGGATAAACGTATCGGGCCTACTAGTCTATTAGCGGTGGTGGGGGATTCATTGACATTGAGGGAGCACCCATTGCCAAATTGGGGTTATACCCTCCAGCATACACCGTTCCGCCAGGGATCATGTTGAAGGGCGCACTCTACCCAATCCCGCCTAGGGATTTGTTGAGACCACAGGATAATTCTAAGGCTAGGTTGTAAACCTTTGCCAAAGTGTCCCAGTCGCCCACGACAACTTTTCTCCAAAGGAGAGTGGCAATGAAGGGGTCTATTGCGTTAAGGTAAGTCTATATGATTACTTCTGGGGATGGAATGAAAGGGCCCGTGCACCACTTCAAGGCATACTAGAACCGATGGTTGAATGTTGCAAGAGGTTCATTGGGTTCCTTCCTAATGGAGATAAACTGGCTATGGGACCAGGCTGGGTCTACATGTACATGGAAGGCAGCCAAAAAGAAATCCTCCATGTCCTGCCAATAATTAATGGAGTTGGTAGGAAGGTTAAGGTACTAGTTCAACTCGCCTTGCCCTAAGGACAAGGGAAACATTCGGGTCACAACATCTTCATGCTGGATCCAGTGTTGGTTCATGGCATCCTTATATGCCTGTAAATGCTCTTTTGTGGTTCGTGAGCCTAAGTGCTCATATCGTGGGCAGATCTTCTTCGGGTGGGAGGGTAAGTCATTGATTGCGCCCAAAAAATTTCCCATTAGGGACCCGATGTTGCTGAAGTATGTAGCCATTGGGGGAACTAGATTTTGGGTAGTTTGAGCGCTGATTCCTAGGATTGTCTGAGAAGTTTGGGTATTCTGAGGTATGCTAGACCCCCAGAAAATAGTGGCTGGTGTGGTTTTCGGGGTTCGTTTCTTTCGAGCAGGAGGCTCGAGTTCAACAAGCCTTCTAGGGTTTAGGGCAGACCTAAGGATTCTTTCAAATTTCACTGGGGAGAAAGACCCAATCCCACTGAAGGCTTGACTCCTAAAACTATAGCTCGGGGAACCCTTGGGAAGTGTAAAATTAGAATCTCAAGAGGGGGATGAGTTCATGCCCTCCTTCTAGCGCCAGTTTCTATTGACGGGATTTTGCTGACTGAGTATGCCAACAGTCATAAGTTGTCACCGGGTACCGTGGGTACCAGCCAACTCCACCTACAAAGACAATCTGGGGAAGTTAGATTCCCCAGGCCTCCAAGCACCTGGGTATCGGGTCACAACGGTGCGGGGCTCGATTGGGAGAAGTGACTATTTTCAAGGGGGATAGTTGGTTTCTTCAACTCATTCTCTCTGGAGATTCAGTAAGGTGAGGTTTCTCCAAGCATTCTACACTTAGCAAATAAAATGAAAAAGATGCTGTAGGGTCAGAAGCACTTCATCTATCTATATTTATGTTTAAACATTCAAAACATCAATAATGCCCTGATATACTACACTAAATACCAAAGAAATACACAACCATCAGTTCATATTTTATCAGTAGCAAGGGAAAAGAGGTCATTAATCTACTTGACATATCAGAGCAGAAGACATAAAGAACATGAAATATAAAATACCATTAACTCAGAAGTTTGAATGCCAAAAACATCATTGCAAAGAACTCCCCCTTCTTCATTAATATTTCTTCCAGCAAGCACTAGTGCGTGATATAATAGAGGCTCCAGGGGAGCGTCTAACTAATGGAAAGTGAAACAATGGAGCATTGAGCTCTGCAACTAAAATGGAAAATCGCTTTTCTATTACTGTGGACAGCAAAATCATCAATTTCGTCGACCCTTGGAAATGGGCTAGACTTACTATTTATACACATCTTCATCTAACCCTAACCCTAACCCTATTTTACATCATGTTATAATAAAATACAATATCTGGGGGCCGGTACTACCTGTGCTGCCCTACAAAAGACCTTGAGATAGAACAGGCCTGACATGTCAAAAGAATAAGACAAGAAGATAGAGTGGAAGAATCAGCCTTGAGAAGAGAGCCAAGAAAGAGAAGGAAGAAATCAAATCCCCGGGGATCAAGGCTACATGCCTCATAAATGAGAAATGCAGTGCCCTGTCTCCAATGCGCCAGGTGTACCTCTAAAATGGTGCCTCAAGAAGACCATCTGTCAGAAGACCAACTGTTGATCCGATGTTCCTTGATGTAGCCAACTACCTTCTGATAGCCTTTATTAACCACTTCTAAAAGTGACCGGTTAGCCTCGAGGACCAGGACACAGATCACTTGAAAGAATACAAAATTTGGGATTCGGGAACTTTCATTCCAAAAGAATAAAGAATACAAAATATTTAGGTTTTCTCTGGCCTCCGTGGAAACTTTATTATTGCTTGTTGTCATTGAATGTCTGGAGAAGGCGGGAGATTCCATCCTCATCAATTTCTCTAAGGCAGGACTACCGGTACTTAGCCGCCTTAATTTGTTCTCCAAGCTCTGGAACATTATCTTTGAACTCATCAGTCCATTTTGCCGCATCATGACCACTAAGGATCATGCAAGTTAACCCTATCATTTGGATCCCATCTATTCCCTTAGGGGATTGGTATTTAGATTCCATTAATTCATCAAATTTTCCCAGGACGTATTCCTCCAGAGTGCATGTATCGGTGCTGAATGGGTCAGCTTCAGAGACCTTTGCTACAAATGCCTTATACATATTTGCAGAATATTGCACCGTGTTAACTTTGTCATGCAGAGCCCCTACCAGTTACTTGAGTACCTCCAATGTGAGGTCAAGTCTGGAGTGTTGGGTCCTCATGAAATCAAATGATTCTTCTCCCAAAATCCTATATTTTAAGACCATCTCTTCCCCAAGGTTGAGGAGCTCCTCCAGCTCCACCTTCCAAGCCCCATAGTTTTCCATGTCACCCTCCCATATATTAAGAATAGTCTCTGCCTGATGCAGAACATGTCATGTCGCATACAAATCTGGGAGGGTGGACACTAGGAAACGCTGGGTGTTTCCTATTTGCAGAGCAACCCACTCATCGACCACTTGGGCCTTCTTCTTCATTGCTCGTAGGGAGTCAATGTCGCTCTATGGTAATGGTGCATCGGATGTGGAGGCCTCCGCAGGAATGGCAATAATGGGCCGGGCTAGCCTAGTAAGCAACCCCATGAGGTTTGCTATCTTTTCTTTTTCTGCTTTGAGCCTTTGGGCCTCATTTTCATATTTGGCCTCCACCGCCCTGGCCGCTTCTTTTAATAGGCTTACTTCACCCTGTTTACCTCTCTTTCCCAATGATATCTCTATGATATCATAATCTCTGGCCTCTGTTGTCGCCGCATCGATGTCTAGGGTAGGTGTTGCAACAATGGCAACTGTTTCTCCTCCCGGCTCGGTTCGAAGAGTATGAACCGTCCAGGCTTTCTTGGCCTTTGGTGGCTCCTGGACCTGGGCCATCATCTCAGCTAGAGACAGATGAGCTCTTGGGGTGGATGGAGCCTATCTCTTCTTTCTCTCCACTAACCACTGAGGTGGCAGGGGTGGCTTGTTTGCCATAGTCTGTTCCTTTAGTTCTTCCCCGGTGCCCTGTTGTTGTTCCTCCTCAGTGGTATGGGTCTCACCCGCCCCTTTTTCTATATCCTGGGCCTCATCAAGAACATTTCCCCTAGTGAAGTTTGTCTCTTTTGCCTTTTCCTCTGTATCTTTAGCTTCGCTGGGGCCTTTGTCAGCTGCCCCGGGGGTGACCTCTTCTTTTTGTTCTTTTTCTTCGGCCTCAGTCGTCGGGATCTCTTCTTCTAATACATCCTTTGGAAATAGGCGAGGCACCGAGCCAAGATTCAATGTTTGTGCCACGGTTATTACCTGCCCAAAGGTTTCTCTGGGGGGTGGCGCTTGGAACGTGGTAGCTGAGGTTACAGTTGCTCCCGTAGGTCTGGTTCCCTCAGCAGGTGCTGCTTGTTCATTCTTCCCTTGTTGGTCCACCCCCACATCTTGCATCTCTGGTATTTTGGAGGTGATTTCCTACTCTATTTCATTTTCTCCTTCCATCGGCTCCTGCTCTTGCGCAGTTATTTGTTCCTCAGCCTCTTCTTGTGCTAGGGCCTTAACCTCCTACTCGATGCGCCCCTATAAGTTACCAAATTTATCGGTTGCAAAAACATCGTCAAACTTGTCCTGCGGGGGAGGGTTATCCAAGACATCGGTAGGCTCTGCTTCTTTCTCCAGCTCTGGGGAGTTAGAAGAAAGGATTTCAACTTGTGGAGCCTGGGGCATCCTCAGCTCTGGCTCCTTTTTAGGCTTAGGGTCAAGCCTCCTCCTTCTCCATGTAATCAAGGGTGGGCTCGCATCCCTTACTGCTGCTTGCTCCATTGGATCCACCCCTGTTGCCTTAACCATTAAGGCTGCTAGTGAAGGGGAGGATGGAGGATGAACAGGTCCGGCCATGAGCACCGGGGTAGCCAGTCGTGTGATTAGGTTCTCCCTCATTTGTTGGGAGGCTACTACCGATTGCCTTATTTGTTCTTTAATGGGGACTTCTTACATAGGAGGAGTTGTATCTATCCCTTTTCCTTTATCCACTCTCTGTGAAGAAGTCCCGGCCCCCAGGGTTTCTTTTGGTGTTGGCTGGGCTACTCTGCAGACACTCGTGAGGCACATCCTCTTAAAGTAAGCATGGCTGCGCTCAACCACCCCACAGGTGAAGTCCTCAATGGTGGACCCCTCTTGGGAATCCCAATTTACTGGTGGGAGAGCCAAAGTATCGATCCCCTTTGCCTTGTACTAGGGATCTATCATGGAGCCAGTGTCTGAGAAGTCCTCCGGGAATCTCTAGAGCTTCAATCTCTCCAACATGCCCACCATCATCCTGACATAGTGCTGGATCTGGACCTCCATGTTGTCCTGGCAGTCTTCCCAAAAGTCCTACATATGGTATTAATGGGGCTCTGAAGCCCGGGGAAGTGCCGCTGCGATCTTGCCGTGCGAATCAAAATGCTTCCGCGTCAAGTAGAACTCTGCCAAGTTATAGCTTTTCAGCTCATTATCTACTTCTTTGGCGGTGGCCAGACTGCATGAATAATTCCCACAAGTGATTGGGAATGAAATGTTAGTTACCTTCTTCAGGGAAAAGAAGGCATGCAACTCCATTATCTGGCTGTAGAATTCCAGGAGGACTATCTTGTCCCTGTAGTGCTTGGGTAACAAGTAGGGTTTCTTGGAGAAGCCGGTCACCCTTATATATGTATGCTATTGGTATTATATATAATAGTGTCCATAACTCCAGACCAAATTCATTGCCTCCGTGGACAGGCGGTATCCTACATCCCAGGTGGGTGTGAGCAGGTGGTAGTAAATGAATGCGTCCTTTACTCTACAAAAGCTGGAGAAACTGGCCTCCCATTGAATCTATAGGAAGTAGTCCCATGGGGCCTTCTTATCTAAGCCAAGCCCGAGTATGCCATCTGTGACTAGCCCATGGGTGTGGGGTCTCTGTTGTGCTAGGGCCCAGAAAATATAAGAAGTCATGTAAAATTTCTTCTTCTTGGCCAGTTGGAGGAACTGGGAGTCAGCATGATTTGAAATTATGGCCGCCCAGTCAAAAAACTCCCCAGCTGTACTTATGCAGAGCAAGAAGTAGTAAATCCACCCAGAGAATTCTCAGGCATGTTGTTGCCCGAAGACCCAACATAGTTCTATTATCCCCATCTGGATGCTCTCTTTAAATTTGGATCTGGGGATCTCTAGCCTCATTCTCTTGGGGTACCTCTTCGAAACTTTGAGCCAATTGTTGTTCATATAGATGCAGACCGCCTCCTCCAATTGCTTGAATTGGGCCAAGGCCTCAGACCGGGTGACCATGGTCGGCTTGGTGAATTGAGGGATTCCCAAGCTCCTCTGGAAGGTATCAGGTTCAAGAGACACTAAAGGAGTGGGGTACCCTGTTGGCTCTGGCGGCGCGAGCATAACAGCCCGAACATATGGGTTGTAAAGAGCTGAGAGCGTGAGAATAAGCTCCGGTGACTACACTGAGCATGGGAAGCAAGCTGCCTTTAGGATCCCAGAGTTCCCAATTTTAATGGCCAAAGGATCTTTGGCCTATCATTGAATGTACATGACTTTGACCAAGGCTTGCATTTATGGCCATGTTCCGACGCTAGTGTCGGTAAAAATTTGGACCTTCGACTCAATCTTTGAGCCTACGATGACTCCATCCTTAATGTATTTCAGGCTCAAAGGCATCTTTTCCAAAGCCTTCTCCATTTTGGATTTTATTGATGCCCTAGTACTTGCTGTAGATGGAAGTTTTAGACTTCTGGGTGGTAAGGATGCAGATGCTTCAGACATGTTTGAAAGTGTACTCCAAAAACCTGCAAGGCAAAGCGAACATCAGAATGCATTAGTAAATAAATATTCTGGGGTCCGGAGATCTTACCATCGAGGCGTCTGCTTTCCCTGAAAAGTTAGTTTCATTCAAAAACTCTGGAAAGCACACATACATATTATGAACTTAGGAATTTGATTAACCATCCAGGTCTGGGAATTTTATCACATTTGGTAAGAAAGACATGGGATGGATGATGGCAGGAGACCCGAAGCCTAGAGAAGTAACCATTGGTAAAGATGTGCAAAAAGGCAAACCGTTAGACCCACGTGGGCGCCACGTGGGTAGGTAATAAATAGGAGTTATGGCAATGACGACGGAGCCAACTATTCGAATGCAAAAAAAGTGAAGGCCACTTGGACAGATTTAAATGTGCACATGGGACATAAATGAGGGCTAGGCTGGTTTGATGGAGGAGAGAGAAAACTACCTGTTTGAAACTGGCTGAGAGCCGAGTTTCAAACAGGTGGTATTCTGCTCAGAACGAGCTTACAGGCAAAAAACTAGTGACATGGGCAACTCAGGGAGCTTCCTAAGCTACCTGGAAGGATACACATAGGATATACATTAGGGCTGAGGGATATAAACATGCAAACTAGAGGGATATACAACAAATATACACTAAATTTACATATATACACCACAGAATGACTATCTACAAGAAACCAGGCAAAGCATGGAATATCTACAACTTTTTACACTATTTACAGACTAACTACACCTGCACAGAGGGTGGAGAACCCTCTAGCAGAGCTGGCCCACCAACAAGCGACAAAACTAGCAAGACACGAAAGACAAACAAACAACAAAAAAAAAAGGGCAAAGACAACAAAAACAAAAAAAAACAACACCAGACAGAAGGAAAGCCGAAGGGAGGAGAGGAGGTACCAACCTGAGAATGCAGAAAGGAGAGGAAAAGAATCCCCCACGGAAGCTCTGCAATAGCTACAACTGCTGAACGATCACAATCAGTCACCACAAACCACTCACAATCACTCAGAAATGCTAGAAATATTTAGCACTAGATTATCGTTAATTTGCTGCAAATTGCTCTGAAATCGCTCTGATTGCTTGAGTGTTTAAATCATGGTAAAATTGAAAATAATAGGTAACTTCTATTTATACCCGTGGTAAAAAGAAAGGCACCTTTCCATCTGCAAACTCCAGATAGACAGACCTCCAGACTCCGGGCCCAGGGATTCCCTGCGACGATATCATCTTAAGGAAAGAGAACATCGCGGCGGAGAATTATGGAGTCCGGAGTCTGGCTCCTGATAAAGGACAAAAAACTCTAGGATCAGGGTCCCGGAGGCACAAGAAACAGACAAAACAAAGCACAACCACGGGGAAGAAAACCCCGGAGGAAGAAAACAAAAAGAAGACAAAAAAGAGACAAGGCAAGAACAACAAGCAAAAACAAAAAAGGGGGACTTAACATTTTGCACACAAAATGTAGGGACGAGGATGCAGGGCATAACAGTTACCTAGTCCTAGGATGTCGGCAGAAAGGCAAAGTCGAGGTAGGTCTCGACAAAGAGACCTCTATACTAATACCAACAATCGCAATAGTCACCACTCGTCGAGTGTATCCGAACCTAAGGAGGAAGAGATTGACAAATGCCTCCAAGATAATGGGTTCCTAAAACTCATGAAAACAATCCTAAATAAGGATAAGGAACAATATTTCCTCGACCTAGCAGAGCAAGGTGCTCAACTTCCACCTCACTTCAAAGCTAAGGATATCATTACTAGACAAGAAGAGAATCCCATGACACTCCTGGCCAAACAAATGGAATCTTTTCAAATAGAAATACAAGAACTCAAAAAGGAAAATGAAAAACCCAACACAAAATTATCTTTGAACACAATTTGTCCTTTTCATTTTGATAAAGATTTGTACTTACCTCCGTTCCTGTGTGGAGTTTAAATCCCAAGATTTGATAAGTACAATGGTCACTCTGATCCACAAGATCACATCTGAGAATTCTGTGCTTTTTGTATACAATTTATGCATTATGAGACATATCTTATGTGTCTCTTTCCTTGGAGTTTGAGTTGCCAGGCTATGGAGTGGCTCTCAAAGTTACCCACGGGTATCAAAAATTTTGATGAGCTAATGAATTTGTTCATGCAACAATATTCTTACAATATCCAACATCCCGTGATTGATTTTATGCAACATGAAGCAAAACACAGGAGAACCCTTTCTGACCTTTCTTCAGTGATGGAGAAAGATATTTTCTAGATATCCATGAATCATGCTTGAGTCTAAAAAGATGGATATTTTAACTAGTGTTCTGATTCTAGAACTAAACTACCCCCTTCAGATGCAATGTCCACCCTCTTTCCAGAAGATGGTGGAAAATGCAATAAAAATAGAATATGTGCTTGTTAAAAAGGGTGACATTGCCCTCTATAAGGAAAACAAGTTTGGTTCCAAATCCAAAGACAAGACTAAATATTGGAACAAAAAAAAGCATGTGGTAAATGACAGAATATTCGATCACTCTGTTCCCCAGTCAAAACTAGTAGTCTTCAATCCGACAAGTGGCTCAAAGGCCCTAAAAACTGCTAAAAGCACCACTAAATCTTCTTCTTCTAAAGGTGGAGAGACATTTCTGTCAATATCATTGAAATAAAGGACATATGACAAAAACTTGCATGAGGCTCAAACATGAGATCCAAGACCTCATTGATAATGAAATAATTGTAGTTGATAATCACAACAAGAATGTTGATCATAAGGCATTCAAAGATCCTTTCCCTGGATATAACAAGGGGGAAACTTCTAAGAAAGGTGCTCAAATCAATCACACTTATTCTAATGATGAAAATAACATCATTAACATGCTTGAGCTAGCTCATTTTGAATATTGCAATGTCAACATTGTAAAAAATAAAGAGAAAGAGTCTCAATCATCCAACGCAGTGACCCAAGCGCAAGAACAGGTCACCCTAGGGGGTTCTAGATCTTCCAACCCTTCATCATCATCCAATAAACCATTGGTATCCAAACCCTGGATACCCCTTAGCAAAAAATCTACTGTGAGTACCTCTAAAGTCTCACAATCCAAACAACTGACTTCATCTAATACTGTAGACTATAGCATCGTCGAGCAATTGCAGAGAACATCTGCCCAAATTTTAATCTTTGAATTGCTGAAACTCTCTCCATCTCATCGAGAGGTCCTGGATAAAGTGCTATCAACTACCAATGTCCCTAAGGACTTGGATCTGGATCAATTTCAATCCATGGTGGGTCACTTGACCTTGCCACATTACTTATCATTCTCAGAAGAAGATGAAAAATATTTAAGTCATCCACACAATCTCCCCATGCATATCGAATTCATGATCCAAAAACATCATGTCAAATGGGTCTTGATAAATGGAGGTGCAGGGTTGAAGATCTACACATATAGGTTAATCGAGCAACTAGGCTTTTCAGAGAATGCCATTAATCCTAAAAATAAAATCATTATCAATGCATATGACGAACAAGAGAGATCTTGTAAAGGTCTTGTAACTTTACCAATCTGAGTGGGTCCTATTGAGAGGGATGTTACCTTCCAAGTTCTAGATCTCCCTCTAGCCTACAATATCCTATTGGGAAGACCCTGGATCCATGAGCAGAAGGAAATGCCATCAAAATACCATCATTGCATCAAGTTCCCATTTAATGGTGTAGAGGTCACTATTCTTGCAGACAATAGCTATGCATGTACCACATTAAGAAAAGCCACGAAAACTCTAGTACCACATAATAGTGAGGTGTCCAACTCTGAATTAGCCATGAATTTTCTAAAGGAAATGGAAAAGAAACTCAAGATAAAGGACACTGGTATGGGTGGATACATAGTGGAACCCATACTGTCAATCACATCTCTTCCCACATCACCTAGGTCCTATGGGAGACCTTTGGAAGAGAAGAAACCAAAAACATCCCAAGAAATTTATGATGATAACTTTGTTAAAGCCGACATACCATTAGAGGATGAAAAAGAGGAACAAGCCATTCTGGATTGGATATATAAGGAACTTGAAAATAATGAGATCAAACAATGTGAAACATCCCCAGAAACATATGGAGTGGGGTATGAGTTGGTTCATAAAATGGGTTATTCAGATAAGGGACCCATTGGATGTAATCAGAATGGACTTAAAGAACCAATCTATGTTCAATTCATATGACCTAGAGACACAAATGGTCTAGGGTTCTTATCCAGGAAAGCACAAAGAGAAAAGAATCATCCAAATAAAGGAGAGGGACATCAGGTTCATCTAGATGAAGCAAAACAAAGAACTGACACACCCACTTGCAAGTGGGATGATTCTGATGCAGAGGATGTGTATCCTTCTCCTATTCCTCCCAATATTTTGGCTCCTCTTTGAAGAAGAAACACCCCAAGTAAACGCTACTGAAGAGCATGTTCTAGGGGAATCACCAATGAATTTTGATCAGTCATAGACTACTACATCTAAACAAGACCAAGATATAGAAGAAAGGAGTCTAACCATAGCAGATTTTTTAGACAGAACTCATCCAAACTAGGGGCAAAGAGTAGATTTCACTCACATCCTTGATATCAAAACTAATGATGAAATGAACTCCCATGAATATGAGTTTGATAGTCTTTTAGAAGGAACTTTAGACAAAGAGGTGGATACAGTTCAGTGATATATACCCACGCTTGAAGTAGGTGAAGGCTTAGAGGTTAGGTCTGATGAATTAGGACCTCATGTTTCTTATATGGGCTTCAATGATGCTATTAGGGCTCTTTCGGATTTGAGCACATCTATACAAGTTTCAAGTCTAGGACTCTACTTAACAGTCACTTTCTACAATGAACATACTGTGAACACCCTCGAACCATCGAACCTTTACCACTAAAGCATCCTGAACTCATTGATTGGTCCTTATAGGGACAACCTACTGAAATGCCCACATTCCCTAATGACTATGCTTTATCCTTCTATCTTAACACCGCTAACCCTGTCACTTCTTCCACCAGTAAACCTAGTGTGAGCATGATTGAATTAGACATCAAGTATCTCAGATATAAAATAAAAATGAAAAAAAGAAAAGGGTCTGATGGCAAAAACCACATTGTGGTAGTTTTAGAAACCAAAATAGTAAAAAGAAAAGACGCATCCAAAGGTGAAAACCTCTTTGAGACTCCTAAGGATGGGATGCTTAATGTATTTCCTAGTCATTTACATGAACAATCATCAGTACTCATAGAGCCAACTCAACCAGTGAATATTGGTACAAAACAATAACCGCACATCATTCACGTAGCTAAATCTTTATCTGTAGAAGAGCTCAAGGAATTCTCACATTTATTTAAAGAGAAGAAGATAAAATTTGCATGGACATACTCATATATGCCTAGTTTAGATCCAGATCTTATCATGCACCATCTCTCAATAGCTCCTGGAGTAAAACTAGTAAAAAAAAAACTCAAAAAAATGCACCCTCATGTTGCATTACTTATCAAGGTTGAACTGGAAAAACTACTAAAAGTTGGATTCATCTGAGCTATTGATTATGCAAAATGGATTTCCAACATCATACCAGTATCAAAGATAAACAAATCCATCAGAGTCTTCACTGATTTTAGGGATCTAAACAAATTATTTCCAAAGGATGACTTTCCTTTGGCTAACATTGACATGATTGTAGACATGACAGATGGGTATGAAATGTATTCTCTCATGCACGGTTTCTCTGGGTGCAACCAAATAAAGAATTCTCTAGAGGATCAAGAAAAGACTGCCTTCACATGTGCCTGGGGAATATTCTACTGGAATGTCAAATGCAAGAGCTACCCATCAAAGGGTAGTAAAAACTATCTTCCATGATATGATGCACAAAACCATGGAGGACTCTGTGGATGATACTCTTGCTAAAAAAATGAAACGAGCTATGCACCTGCAAGACTTAGGCCCAATCACGGAAAGAATGGAAAAGTTCAAGTTAAGGTTGAATCCCAAGAAATGTGCATTCGGTGTCACATCTGGAAAGCTATTGGGTTACATTATCTCAGCTAAAGGCATAGAGGTTGATCTTGAAAAGGTACAAGAGATACTGGAAATTCCACCTCCTAAGAACATCAGTAAGATGAGAACACTCCAAGGGAGAATCTGGTCTATCAGAAGGTTCATCTCACAGTTTTCTGATAGAGCACAACCGTTTACCAAGACTCTACAGAAGGGAATTACTTATCAATGGAGTCAAGAGTGTGACAAAAGTTTCACTCAAATCAAAACGTACCTGGAAAACTCGCCAGTACTCATGCCACCTCAACAAGGTAAACCAATATTGATTCTGTAAATTTCAGCTACCTCAAAGTCGCTGGGGGCACTACTAGCGTAGGAGGATGTAAACAAGAAAAAACGTGCTATCTACTATATCATTAGAACATTGGTGTCCTATGAGATAAACTAATCTATGATTGAAAAAGCATGCCTAGCAGTAGTCTTTGCGTCTCAGAAACTACGACACTACATGTTGGCTCACTCAGTCAAACTAGTGGCTAAAATTTACACTTTGAAGTACCACCTAAGTAAAGCTACCCTCACTGGAAGATTGGCTAAATAGGTTATGCTTCTTAGTGAATTTCACATAGAGTATATTGAGCGTAAAGAAAATAAAGGGAAAGCAATTGTAGATCAATTGGCTAATGCCCCACTGCATGACAATGAACCAATCAATGTTGAGTTCCCAAATAGATCTATTTTGCACATCACTCACAGATCCTAGAAAATGTTCTTCGATGGCTCCTTCATGCAACAAGGTTCAGGTGCAGGGATTTTATTTCTGAATCCTCAAAACTATTCCATTCCAAAAGCGTATAAGCTCTTGTTCCCTTGTACAAACAACATAGCAGAATATGAAGCACTAGTAAATGGAATCAAACTGGCTCTTGAATGGAATGTTTGTGAGTTACATGTCCATGGTGACTCTCAACTTGTAATCAACGATGTATACCAGACTAGAAAATTTCAGCAAGTACCAAGGATATAGAACAAAGCTGCAGATGCAATGGCTACAGTAGCTTCCTCGCAACAACAAGAGGATGATTTCTACTACAATTTCCTGGTGGAAGAAATCCATTTCCCTTCCTACAACTCCCTCAAATCCAAAATGGTTTGTTAAGTCATTGAATAGGAATCCTCCCGTTATTACCATGTCTACTCTTACCTGCGCCATTAGGTCATTCCTGATGGACTAACTAGAAATGAAAAATGATACCTCATCCACAATACCTCACGGTATATTCTCATGACCAACAATTTTTATGGGTGAGGATTAGACGTTAATTTTCTTAGGTGTCTAGAAAAAGAAGAGTCCAAACGTGCATTTTCTAAAGTCCATGAAGGAATTTGTGGTTCTCATTCTAACGGTCTGACTCTGGCCCAAAAACTGCTTAGAGCGGTGTATTATTGGCCAGATATAGAGAAAGAAGCTATCAGGCATGCAAAATATTGTAAGAAATTCCAGTTGCATGGCACCCTTATCCACGCTCTAGAAAGGGAGCTCATTCCTTTTTTTACACATTGGCCCTTTCAACAAGTTCATTATTACAACTACTAAGTATTTCACCAAGTGGGTTGAAGCATTCCCACTCATTAAAGCGACAGGACAACAAATCTCATTGTTCATTCTAAACTACATCATTTTTCGCTATGGCATACCTTCCTCCATCATCACTGACAATGGAGGAAAATTTAAGAACAACACCATGGATGAGTTGTGTGCAAATTTAAAAATCACACAACATTGTTCTTACATCTATTACCCACAAGGTAATGGACAAGCTGAGGCCTCAAATAAAAATTTGTTGAAATTATTGTATCACACGATTAACAAGTCTGGAAGGGATAGGCACCTGCAGATCAATCCTACATTATGGGCTTACAGAACAAGCATCTAGAAACCTATAGGGGCAACCCCATTTGCACTAGTATATGGGGCAGAAGTAGTCTTACCCCTAGAGGTAGAAATCCTCTCTCTTAGGGTTTCTTTGCGCAGACTTATCCCAGATGAAGAATACAAATTTTTGAGACTCCAAGAATTAGAGCTACTGGATGAACATCGGAAAGTGGTATTTGATCACCTCAGAGCTTATCAAAAAAGAATTTCAAGAGGATACAACAAGAAAGCCAGACCTAGAGAACTTCATGTGGGCGACCTTGTATTGAGAGAAAATCCCCACAATCAGTCACATAGAGAGCAGAAGGGGAAGTTTGAACCCAACTGGTTGGGCCCTTATATCATTACTATAGCATTCGGCTTCAGAACCTATCGACTCTCCACACCTGAAGGAGAACCCCTCTGGGAGCCCATCAACACTCTCCATCTAAAGAAGTTTTACACCTAAGGCATTCTCGATAATCAACACCATGTACATACTTATAATCCTGAAAAAAAATTAAAAAATCATAAAAAGTCTTGAAAAAAATGATCATATCCTGGTGGAAACCTAGCAATAAGTGCCTTGATGCATCAATCCAAAAAAAAAATCAAAAATCAAAAAATGGAAAAATATAAAAAAAAAATTGAAAAAGAAGAAAAAGTGCCTTGGTGAAAATCTAGTAAACAAGCGCCATGGTAGAAAAAATAGAATCTCTGCCAAGTAGGTGAAAACCTAGTAAACAAGGTCCTCTTGTACTCAGTGCTCCATCTATCAATGCTCAGTCTTGGAAGTCCTTTACTTTAGTTTGTACATATCTTTCAGTCACTTTCGTGACACTCTGGTTCTTCTGAGAACCCTCCTTGCTTGAAACTGATCCAGAGTCATAACCTGGGGGCAATCAAATCAGCTTTGTCCTTGTAGTATGAGTCAAGTCATTTAGTGTCATTTTCTACTAGGGGCATGGGTCCCAAATTTGATCGCATATTTGGATTACACCAGAGTCAGTAATCTTGTCATTTTTGAAGGACAACTCGCTACTAACACAACAGGTGTTTCTCAACACCCTAATCAAAGTAGTTTCTTAACACTATCTTTGGACGCATCTATGTTTCTTAACACACATTGGATACCGCAAACATAAACAACATATCGATAGCACTCAAACACATCGCACTCACAAGAACGATGGTGTTTCTCAACACCTCCTACATATACACATCCGAAGACTTTGGAACTAGCTGAAGTATGTTGAACTTATCTTTGTATGTTGTCTATTCTCATTTATTTTTTTTAATCTTTTCTTTGTCTACTTCTTGTTGGTGTGGTCCCGATGATCCAACAATGTCAAATAAACAGGGTGTATGTGATAAGCGCTCATGCATTAAGGCAGAAAAGCCTCACATCCCTTGATCTTGTTTATTTGTACGCCAAGGTGAGGTCAGAACTATCTCCTTGACTGTTATTTCTCTACTTGTTTATGCAAGATCGCACTCATGGTTATCTTGGCATTTGAATACCTTGATACTAGTGTATTCTTGCAACATCAACTAGAAACAACATTCAGGTCATCTCAACTTTTGTGCCTCGATGCTTATGTTAGTGTATCATCTTAAAATGGAAGCACTTCCATGTTAAGACTATTTAGCCCTCCTTAGGGGGGTCTTTTGGGCCATCATCATATTGTCCTCTCATTTCTACCTCTTTTCCATCTTTTGTGCCTTTTTAGGACTGTGAGTGGGCCTCTCCGGGCACTGTTTTCCCCACCTGGCATATTTTCCAGGGGTATTGACCCCTTGGGTCAAGGTTAACCTCGACCCTGACCTAGGTCAAGTTTGACCTAGACCCTGACCTAGGTCAGGGTGAACCTCGACCTTGACCTAGGTCCCCCTTTTCCATTGGAAAGTTTTCCGGCTGCAGGGGGAACTCAAAAGTTTATTTTCCCGCTTCTGGGTTGGTTGTTTCAGGTTTTGAAGTGGTGAATATTAAAATATATTTAATATAGGTCCACTTCTAGGAGTATATGCCTAATTGGAATTTTATTATCCTATGTCGGCCTCTCTAGAAGTTTTCTCCCTAGAGTTGTATATAAGGAAGCCTTTCTCCTCTCATTTTCTAAGCACACAAGACTAAGACGGACGGATCATATCATCTACGCATAATTCTTACATGCTTTCAAGCTTCCAAGGGTTCAATCAAGGTTTTCAAGTCTTCTTCTCAAGAATACAAGTTCTCCATTGAAGATTAAGGACTCAAGCATTCAAGCGTTCGAAGGGATTTGGTTCAAGTATTCAAGATTCATCATTCAAATCCTCGATATATCCATCATGGTGGTGTGATCTTCCTTCAAGATCCTTTGTGCATCCTCAAGATTCATTCATTCTTCCTTCAAGGTGGATTCCAAGCATACAATCATGGAGGTTATGATTTATATTTATGATTTTTAATGTTGAGTCTAAGCTTTCATATTAACATACTTGTTTACATTTGAAATACAATTGCACATATATTGAATACCATAGCTTCATAGTTAGATCTACTTCTACTACCTGCTAGCATTCTGCATTTTAATTTTGATTTCAAGGTTAATTCCTAAATTGGGGTTTGACTAAGGAAAACCCCTCCCCCAACAAACAAAACCCTTTTTTCTCTTGTAGGTACAAGTATAGAACAATGAATTACATAGCAAATTTCAATACCCTTTTCAGCAAACTTTTGGGATCTGCGAACATAATTTTCGTCAAAGCAGCGTAGGTCAAGGTTGACATAAAGGGGTCAAGGTCAAACTGTATTTGGGTCAAGGTCGACCTGGAGAAGAAAAGGAAAATATTTCTGAGTTTTCTTTGTCTGTGTGTTTCTATTTCACATCCGGCTGCAGAATTTCCATAAACTCATTACAGACATCAGAAAACATCAATTTCCAGATCTGCTATACTTTGAGGTTAGTATTTGTCTTCAATTCATTTCAATTAAGGTTTTAATCATTTCAAATCTATTACACACTCTCCTTCTCTCCCTTCTCAAAAATTGGGAATGTAAGGTTTTCCTCTTTCTTCTTATTTCCAATCGATTGATTCATTTGTGCATTGACCATTTTCTTGTTGTTAATTAATTTGGATCTTTCCTTTGTAAATTTGGGGCTAGGAGGAGAATCTTACCTTCCCCAAACCTTTCAAAATATAAATTTCATTCATCTTACAATACAACAAATATATACATTTTACACCCCACATAATCATTTTTATCCTATACAGTTAGTTTCTCATATCTTACCCAATGAAAGTCATATTCATATGCTTATGGTTGCAGTGGCACCAATAAGGATTGTATCAACTTTGATGTTCCAAAAATGCTCTATGATGAAAAATTTCACTGCTAAAGGTTCAACAACTACACCTTAGGTTGCATTCATGTTAGTCTTGCATCTCCATCTACATCTGCACGGTGTTGAAATCTACATAATATCAATATCTCTCTTCAATGTGAAGGATATGAGGTTCTTAGCAATTAATCTTCTCATTGTCAAGTGGTCAGGAACATGAAACCCCTCACTAATTCAACTATCATGATTCCATTTTTAGGATCGAAATCAAAATCTGACGTTTGACTTTTCAGTCAACTACAGCTGACCACTTGTACAACTAATGGAAATCTCTCATACTTTTCTTCTAATCAATCCTCCTATCTTACTTTTGGTCAATCTTGGTCAAACAAGACCTCCCATCAAGTACATCTTCTATCCTAACCACTTGGGTCCTATTTCTAATCAAATCAACTTCTTCTTGCATCATGTTATCAATCCAATTGCTTCTCATCACTGGGGCACCTAGCCATATTTTGATTTCGCTCTCGAGGGGGCAGGATCAAGACATCAACATTCCAGTGATCACATCCTCAATCAAAACCCCATCGCTTGGGGCATCTCAGCTTCATCTCATCAAATCAAGTTGAGATCATCTTAAATCAAAGGCAACCTAATAATTGGTCTTATATAGTGGTGAATACACTCGAAACCAAACAAGATCGATCTTATACAGGCTATTCATTATTGAAACCATATACATTGATCAAATTGGCTTCATCGCTTCAAACCAAGTCAATTTGCTTGCTAATCAAATCTCTTAACGATAATCAGTTTCATCACTTCAAATCAAACTGGTTATTCCTTCAAACCAATCAAAAGGTTTAAGAATTCTTGATAGATGTCCATTTTTATCGCTTCAAATCAAACTGAGTATTCCATTTATATCTTTTGATCAATCTTCATACAATCAAGCTCGAAGTCGGTCTTCTTCTTCAAAAGAATGATTTCATCACTTCAAATCAAACTGTTCTGGGTCTTCTCGCTAACAGGTCTTTGAATCAATGCACTGATCGCACATCAAATCAAAGAGGGGCAAATGTAATCACATACAAATGGTCATCTAAACCCTAGACCCCCAATCATAATAATTAATCAAGAAACCCTAATCTTGATAAACCCTAAGTCCTAAATCAAACACGCAATTCCTCAATCCATCAAAGTCAAACTAATCTGACCTAAACCCTAGGTCATAATCAATCATCTTACTTGATTAATTAATTAATATAGGAGCTAAAATCACATTACATTGGCAAATAAACTTTATACTAATTAGTTAATTAATATTCTAAATATTAATTATATAAAATTGCTAAATTGTCAATTAAATAAAAAAGGAATTAAATTAATTAATAAAAACAAATATGCATTCAAAATCATTTAAATTATTAAAAATGCATATGACAAATAATCAAATCCGGTTAACTAATTATCAAATTGGAAATAATCCAATTCCATTTAGTTAACTCATTCTCCACTATTTATCATGTTGGAAATATTTCAGTTAACTGAGAACTGATTTTGGAAGTTTCCAAAAAGACTGATCAGTCAGTTCAGTCAATTGAATCTTTCGACCAATCAAATTGCTTGCACATGGATTATGCTTCCTCAAATCGAATCTGAATCACTCATTTCCTCTAATCTCAACCGTCGATTCGACAGAGATTTTCTATAAAAGAGAAGCTCATTTCCTTCACAAAGGATCCTAATTTTTTCTATCGATAATATACTACATTTTACTCTCAAGCATTTTAAGCATTTTTGCATTTTAGCTCTTATTTTTAATTAGCTTTGTTTAGTTTGTTTAGGCATGCAAACTCATAATTTAGAGCATATTTTGATTTGGTGCTATTAAAATAAAACCTTTCACATTTTGATTTGGTGCCCTAAAAATCATCTAAATAGCTTTGGATTAACTGCACTTTGCATAATCATTTAGATCATTTAGCTATAGCTTTAAAATCCTTCATTTAGAACAATGTGTAGTCACCGGACTTTGCGATGACCTGAGAGCAAAGTCCCTACTCCTGCCTACTAGAAGGCAATGAACTGTTGTCGGTTATCTTATAAGGATGTTTTTATTTATTTATTCTGTTTTTCATGTTTTCTAACCCGCTAACCACTTAAATGATCATTGAAGACCCAAATTCACACATACATTTCCGACCATGAACTATTACCCATTCCACACAATTGCTTTATCTTAAATAATATCTTACTATTTAGAACTTAATATGCATTTATTTATCATCTAAAAATATCTAATCATTCTAAAACTTCATTTTGCAATGAGTAGGACTATTGACTCGAGTGATTGCCATGTACCCAATAAGAAGGTTGATCTGGAGAATAGAAAGCTTGTGAGTAAAGGTAATGATGAATTCAATCACATCAATTCACTTTCACACGTTACATATCATTTTCACACAAAGGCTCATTTGAATAAAGGAGTGATTTTGTGAGGCATAGATTTCCCACACAAGTTTGTAGACTGGTTTAATCTTAAGATGAAGTACAAACACAGATAATTTTTCTAGTCTCAAGACAAGTGAGTTTCAACCTTGTGTTGAATTATTCTTTTCCGCCATTTCTAAAGCTAATTTTCTTAACCATGGAATTTACATATTTAAATTAACATCCATGCAGTCTTCACCAAGGTTGTGAACCCATAAATAGGTCTGCCATCCTACCAAACAAAACCATTCTGAACTTTCATTATTTCATTCTGTTTCTATCACCTAGTACAGAAGAAGAAACAAAAGGGTGTCATTGAGAGGCATTTTTATACTGTTAAGTGCTGCTGATCATAGCAGCCAGTCCACAACCCAACATAATCGAAGTTATTGCAATCAGCATCAGTATGATGTTCCTCAGTGTCTACACAGCTAGAACCCCATTTTTATCACAACCATCCTGCATACACAACACACATTATGATTCATGAATTCATAGCAACAAAATACCTCCAAATATAAAAATAAATACCCACTTCCTTCTTGTCTATGCTTGTGTTCTATGAAGCTGGCGTGAGAAGGAAAGTTGTATATCTAAAATCCAAAAGCACTCATACTTATTTTTGCAAACTGAAAAATTCATACCCATTTATATATATTTTTACAAATTGTGAAAAACTCATACCCACCAATACAAACTAGAGTAGTATTAAAGGAAAAAAAGGAAAAAGGTGAGCTTAAATCCACTCTATCTAAAAGCTTAATCAGCTTATATGCTCTACTTGTATTGTCTTAAATCATAATCCTTATAAATGAATTCATTCATTGATTACATATATTTGCTTGAAAGAAAAAATGTTCTTAGCTGAACTTTTCATGTCTTGGGAGAGCGATTCTTAGCTCTATACCACAAGAAAGCATGGTATAAGATGGATTGCAGACAACCCAAGAGCACAAGTACAAGATCTAGGAAGTCTTTCCTGCACGCCATATTTTGTTTTCAATGAGATGAGATTGTGAAACCCTAGTTGGTTTATAGTGCTTGTAAGATGAGATATTGCTGACTTGTGATGCACTTTTCACCTCAACAATATCAAATGCTCGTACCATTATGGTTGTATATTCATATATTATAACAATAACATACTCTGGTACATTGAATTTGGTCTTCTCATCGTTTTGAATCACCTGTCAAGGCATTCGTGAAAGGGTTAGAGCATTCATATATAAAAACATTAACTTGTTATGGAACTTTATCTTCATGTAAAGTTTGCCGAGGGATTAGTCTTGGGACTTTTTAGCATGAACTATATCTTTTATTGTGATGTCTTATCATGTTCCATGAACGTGTAAACGACAAACTGAAATACCTAACTTTTTCTCAATTGTATATTTCGTAATTGACATGTCTATGCATCATGGACCATTTCATTTCTCCAGTAAAACTACCACAAATTTTTCCTCTCTCATTTGGCTTGAATCACTACCTTATGATTTTATGGAGACGTCCATCCAGGGATCAGAATACATCTGGACTGTATTTTTTATTTATTAAGTAAATTGAAAATAAATATTTTTTGTAGAAGAGGTTTCAATTTATAAATTCATGTTTTTGTATTGAGTAGTTTAAACTATTTTGTGAAGGCCTTTGCTGAACTGGTGCGTCAGTACACTTCGTGACCTTATGGGTTGCCATGCTCATAGCTTGAACCTTCATCTTAAAAAATAAAATAAAAAACCGTGATTTTAATTTAATAGATGAATACACAAACATAAGTATGTAGTCAAAGTGTATTTTAAACCCTAAATAGACAATGGTTGATATTATTCCTTGACATCTTTAGACATAGACAATTCACAACATCCATGCAAGGTTTTTAAAGTGCTAGTCACTCTACCTTATGAACTTCATCACATTGCTATTCTATTTAATAGAAATAGTCATATTTATATTATAATCATTTTTTAAAATGTATTATATCATAGAAAAAGGTTAGTAGGAAATGTCATATTTCATAATTTATATATGTGAAAGTTTTAAACCATATATTTATGGAGAAAAATTAAAAATTAAGCAGCAAAAACAATTAATTTAGTAGGTGGGGACATTATATAATCATATGATGATCTAATAAATGTGATCGATAAATAAATGTACAACAAAAATCAATAAAATAATATAACAATATTTTTCTTAAATCATATGTGGTCACAACATGACAATCTACCACTAGTGTAATTGTCAGAAAGCTATTGTGAAAGCACAAGTGGTCAACTTAAAAGAACAACCACACACATTAAAGATAAGATAAGACTTCATAACTGAATCAAATAGAAAGTGTGTCATGCTATGGAATCATGGAGGAGAGAATAAGTTAAGCATGGATGACACGAGCTAGGTAGTTATGTTGCACTAGGTCATCTATGAGAGAGAGAGAGAGAGAGAGAGAGAGAGAGAGAGAGAGAGAGAAGGTGGAAATTAATGCAGAGGTTGAGGTGGCAGAGTAAATCAAGATGAAATGTGGATGGTTCAAGCACTAATCTCCCAAGCCAAAAGCCACTCTAAAGATTTCAAGTGAACCAACAACCTCCCAATGCCCAAAGATGATGGATTTAGTTTATTTATGTTATATTCAAGTGGATTAACAAGTTTATATAGGTTGCAACCACACCCAACACTCCCAACTCTCCAAACTGTCCTATTAGGCCTAGACTTCTTGTAGCCCAACAGTGACCTAGATTACTCTTTTACTCCAAACTTTCCCAAAGTACTTCATGATAAACTTACCTTTTCAAAAACCCATTATCCCCTTCTTTAACATATCAAAAGATTTTATGTTTTTGTTTTGGACAAACTATTCTAACTCTTGACTGTACTCTGTCAAATAGCCCTAAAAGTGCTCAAATAATAAAGCAAACATATCTTAAACTTATTCCCTAACTTCAAGACTTTCAGAAGTCTTCACAAATTTTCCCAAACAAAGGAATATCAACTTATTTGGACCCTATGGTCTCTACAAATACCAAACCCCCAATTTGGCTCCAAATACCCCTTAAATCTAGGGCTTCTCAAATATCCAACTTCCAATCACTTCTGCAACCATACAATAATGGATTCACCATTAAAAATACATACTAAAACACTTCCAACCATTAAACATACCCCTCCTTAATAAAAAGTGCTTGATGTTACAATACCTTAGCCATCAAATTCATCAAGTTTCCATTCAATAACTCGGTGATCACCACTTCATTTCACTCTATCTACATAATATCATGTTAGATTTATATTGTAAATGTTATATAGGTTTCATTCCATGAGAAATAATCATACTACATTCATGGAATGACCCTTTACATTAAAGTTTAACCAAACTGTTATTGAAAAATAGTGATTTCACAAGACTATCAGTACTAAATGATTAAAAACTGAAACCAATGGATCCTCAAAACATTCAAATTTTATTTAAACAATAATTTAAGTGTCCTCAATGCCTTAGAAACACAGTATGATCTCTAAGAATTCTAAATATTTTAATGAAAGTATGGAAATATGCAAAATTCTAAGTTTTATTGAGAAATCCTTACCGCAGTCTGTACACAGGCATTCTTTGTCATACAATGATGATGTTTCCAGTTTATAGACCTTCCTTACAACTTCCTCAACCAATTTGGATCAGTTGGAAGGTTTTTTAAACACTAAAAATCCCTTAAACCCACTTTCCCTCCAAAAACTTTAGCTAGCAATAGAGTATACAAATTTGAATTTTCAAATTGACAAAATGGCTTAATTCTACCTTAATTTAAAACCCGTTGACCCCTAAAGGTTTCAAAAACCTTATTGACCATTTCTAAACTCTACCAGACTCCCTAGGTCTCCTATTCCTAATACATCCATGTTTTAGTCCTAAGGTCCTTACTAGGACCTTCACGACATTATACAAATTTATTACACTCATTTCCCTTAAATGCCATAATGGGCTTTAATACATTGAAGTTTATCACATATGCCTTCAATGACTTCATGTCATCTCCATGATCCCTTGATGTCTTCATGTGATATCTTGTCTTCCTTAGTGCCCCTACACCAGAAATGGTCTAGCAAATTGTGTTATGCTAGTTCTACCCATCAAAGAGAGTGCAAAGAATGAGTTGATAGTCTAGCACATACTAGTAAACTCATAGAAATTTATGTAAATGAGAGGCTGAATAGTCTAGCAAGGTGTGTTATGCTTTTCAACCCATAAAAATGATCTAGGTCAAATGGTCTAGCAAATTGTGTTATGCTAGTCAACAAATCTTGAAATGTATGCCAAGAATAGGTCAAATGGGCTAGCAAGTTGTGTTAATGTAGTTCAACCAATCTTAAGGATAGTCCAAGGAAATCATTTTATCCAAACAAATCCACCAAAAAATTTTAAAGGAGAGTGATTAGGCCCTAGCAAGTTGTATTATGATAGTGTACTCTTCCTAAAAATGCTTAAAGTAAACAAAATATAGGCCCCATGCCAAGTTTGGCTCAAAATCCAAGGGGACAGGTCACCAATGGCGACTTATACCTTTGAAAATGAGCCAAAACTAGAATTATTTGCCCCACATAGTCCGCAAGTGCCAGTTTGTTTAGTACAACTCAATCTAAGTTCAGGAGAGGATGTAAAGGCCATAAATAGTAGAATAGGTCCTAGGAGATTAATTGACTTATGCGATAAGAGTAGAAATAGAGGAGTGCACTTATAAATAAGGGCTAACCTCATGTTTTGAAGAAATTGGATCGATGTAGGACTCATAATGTTAATTTGAAGGTCCAATAAGCATTAGGAGAATGTGAAATTAATGTGGAAACCCATACATGCTAAAATGGGGCTAAAATGAGCACCTAATTTAAGGGTTATTTCTTTTATGACTATACAATATTATGATTACTTCACACATTTCAAGTAGATTTTACTAGCATAATACAATTTTCTAGGGCCACATTACTCTCCTTTGTACATTTTTAATAGATTTCCTTGGATTAAATTATTTCCTTAAGCTTATCCTCTCATTACATGATCATTCCCTATGCATTAATCAGTGGGTCCTTAGACTGATCCTCTTTTTTAGATCCCTATGGAGCCTATGATTTCCTTAGGACTGGTCTCTTTTTCTAAATTTCTTAATGAAGAAAATACTTTTCATAAGGACTGCTCCTCTTTTGGTGTATTTAATAGTGTACTATGCTTCCCTTGGTTACCCTTTTTTGATGGGTTTAATAACATTTCATAGCTTGAGCTAGACTATCAATTTTATCATTTGTAGCAGTGCCTTCTCTTTGCATGACTCATGTCATAATACATAACCTCTCTCTCTCTCTCTCTCTCTCTCTCTCTCTCTCTCTCTCTCTCTCTCTCTCTCTCTCTCTCTCTCTCTCTCTCTCTCTCTCTCTCTCTCTCTCTCTAGCATTGCCTCTTTTATTTTGGTTCTATATTTGATGAGGACCTAAGTCACTTGGGGTCTTTGAATCTTGTTGTCCCCTTGACCTTGATAGTATTTTTCTAATTCATAGATCTACTTCAATATGAGCATGAGATAGTCTCATTATCTCACTAAAGTAGGGGCTACATGTATTGTCCTAAAAGTAAGAACCTATAATTAGAAGCTCTATTAGGCCTTATTTTGGAATTTTTGATATTTTATGTCTATTGTGCTTGATCCAACAACATATCTCCTCTAATTTTGGCATCTTTTTCCCTTCCCTAACTCCCCATTTAAATTTTATCCTATTTATAGGATATCTAAAACCTTGGGGGATCTATCCCCAGGTACAAAATGCCTTGAGCAATATGTACCCTAAAATTTGGGTCCAAATTCAAATGGATAGTCTGTTGTGATGTTTTAGAGGTAAATTAGAACCTGTGTCAGCATCCTTCAATTTTTGAATCCCAAAATGTTGTGAGATGTATATAAGTGACCTATCTTTCCTCATTTTGGTAACCACAATCAAGATTTTGAGTGTTCCCCTACAATTTCACATCCAAACATTCAAGATCATTCTTCAAGCATCCAAGGAATTTTTAAAGTCAATCTTCTCTATTTTAGCAAGCGTCTCTCCCATGATGGCCAAGTAGAGGAGTTCTCAATTAAGCAAGAATATTCACATGCATTCTTCATTCAAATCAAGTGTCCATCAAGCATAATAATATTGAATGTCTATGAGGAGTATTCACGGGTTTATGCATTTGTGAAGGTATCCTTGATTCCTTTCTACATTTCAAGGTTGAAAAACTACAATTGAAGAAACATACAAGAATCTTCGTAAATATGTGCGAGCTCAATATCCATTTATGAAGGTATATACATTTACAAGGTAGATCTAACATTTACTTTTATATAAACATACTTTCCTTTCATGTAATTTTATTTGAATTTTGAGGTTGATTCTTCAATTGGGATTTGACCAAGGAAAAGCCCTTTCCACAATATTTTCCCCATTTTTCTATGTGCAGGAATAGACCACGAATCTAGTGGGAATTAATCTAAAAAGTATGGGATTTGACAGACTGTTGGTTACTATTTCAAGTGCTTACATGTTACTATCTATTTTTTGTTTGTCTATGTTTATTGTTACTTGTCATATTTTCTTATTTAGTCTTCTATCTTGCATCATCCAGCCATATCCCTTCAAATCTAATTCATCCTAATCATTATCTTGAAGGATCATTGCTGTCACTTAGTGCTTAAGTCCTACTTGAGCCTATTGGGTCATCTTCCTTATATGTGTACATTAGGAAAAGGTGGGCAATTACCCTTGTGCTTTGTATTCCTTTTTCTTTTATACATGTATGAATTCCTTAAGATAAGAAAATAGAGAAGGATTGATCACAAAAGGATTTTTATGGTGAAGAAATATATTAGGGAACAACTTGAAAACATTCTTTAAAAATATTCTCATGCTTAGGAAAATTATAATGGGTAGTGAAGACTTGATCATAATGTTTGACAAAATCCTCGACAATATCTAATAATTTATTGAGCACATTTTGGCTACCCTTGACTCTCCTAATGCCATTAAAACTATGAAGAGATCTAAGATCATATAAAATCCCTTAGAAACTTTATAACCAACCTTAAGCCAATGAAGTTTGAATTTAATTTGGGTACCTCTAGTAGAATGGTTGTCTACTCTCTACTTATGCTACCTTAGTTTTTCCACTCAAAAATTAAAAGTAGAGGAAAATAGGTTGGATTAAGTTCCTTCATAGAATGATGGAAATTTTATGTGGGAGCCTCAACCTACTAAAGATGGATAACTAGAAACCATAAATGTGAAGAAAATGAGACATGTATTGTACGACTCTATTACACTACATAATCCAACCAATTGGTTGAGAATGACAACTTTATAGATTGTAGTCCTCTTGATGTGAGCCAATATGGGCTAATGACTAAGGAAATCATTATTTAAGAAAAAATAGGAATTACAAGACTTAGGTGATCCCGCTTGTCACTCAATCTTGAATCTAATGCGAAGTAATTTAAATAGGTGAAGTTTGACAAAGGATTAACCATAAGAGAGTGCAAAAATTGATAAAGAAGAAAAATAATTGTGCAAAACTCATTGCATTATATAGCCTGTATTTAAAATATTTATTTGAATAAGCCCAAAAATTTACAACATATACAAAAAGGGTTGAGTATGGTGACAACATAGGTTGGGGTCCTAAACTCATCATTTTTTAGTTTTTCTTTTTTTCAAAGTAAAAAGAATTGTCTATAGTTTGATGTCATATAATTTATTTTTTCAAAAAATATTTAAAAAATAATGTTTTTGATTAAGTAAAATAGGTTTTAAAGGGTGCCTGAAACCCGATACAAAGCGTAATAAATAGAAATAGGTCCTTACATAAAAACTAGCGAGAACAAAGACAGAAACATGCCACAGCTAGGGCCACAGAAAAAGAGAACAAGAAACCCATCAACACTGCAAGAAAAAATAAGACATGGAAGTCCAGCATCCCAGATGCATCCCGCAAGAGGAATAGCTAGCAAAGAACTAGGAGCCAACACCCGAAGCCACAAGAAGGGTAATTTCTTCCCCTTTTGGGATCAGAGTGCCATAACGAACATAGGTGAATTTTTAGATTTTTTCCTTTTCACAGCAGTCCACCCAACATCCACCACGTTGGCCAAACCCTGCAAATCGGGGACTGAAACTCCCAGATCTGAAGATCCAGGAGAAGGTACCATAGAAGGGCCAGGTGCATCCAATGGGAAAGGTACAAAAAGTGAGCCCATAGCCACCTGGCCAGAAGAAAACAATGGAGTGTTGCCAGTAAGAGAAGCAGCAACCTCACCTCCATCAGAGACCCAAACACAAGTCTCGGTACAAATAGTCACCACAGGGACAGATGCAGCAGAAGAAGATGGAGGAGAGGCCTCACCCGGGAAAGAGACCTCACCAGACACAAGGGGCTCATTTTCCTCAGAAACCTCCAAAGAAGAAGAAACCACCTGAGAAAAGCTTCTGACAAACGAAGCCTTCCTGACAGTATAATGTTGAGAAGACGCCCCCTTCCACCAAGAAGCAGATTTTTTTTAATTTTCTCCAAGCCATAGTGATCAGCCAAATGAAAAGTTTTGAAACATCTCCTGCACCTAAAGGGGAGACCTTTATAATCCAGGGATTGGATCCAGGCACCTTTAGAGTGTTGCAGCATAATCTTTTCCAGAAGACCCTTAGAAATGTCCAGGTCCACCAAAATCCGGGCATAAGTTGAATGAAGAATATTAGAAGAGTCCTCATCAACCATCAAAAAGTCCCCAAGAGCCTCACCCACAGTCTCTAACAAGGAATTGACCCAAAGATGAAGGGGGAGGTAGGGAAGCCAGACCCAAATGGGAACCTTGGAGAAGGTCTCAGAAGAGGGATCAAAATCAGGATGCCAAGGCTTCACCATAAGAATAAACCGAGCATCCCAACTAAAAAAATGATCACATAAAATTATTTTCCTATCAGCAGCATTTTCAAACTTTTCTATGAAAAAACCTCGAGCCATAGGAAAAATGTGAACAGTACCAGAAATACTAGGTTCCCAATGTCAAGAAATCTAGGAGTGAAGGTCAAGAAGACTCGGCCAGAAGCCTTTGAACCTGCAGATAAGGCCATGGACCGATAAATTAGAGGATGCCTCATCAATATCCTTCACAACCTCATCCTCCAAAGGGATAATGATAGGGTTAGAAACCAGAAAAGGAACAAAATCCTTATTCCCCTCGAATCTGAAGCACCAGACCCCGAGCTATCGATGAGGGGGCCAAGGAACCAGGGGCCGAAGGAGCTGAAGAGCCAGGAACCTTAGCCTTCGGCGAGGGAGCCGAAGAGCCAGGAGTCTGAGTAGTCACCGAAGGAGCTGAAGCACCAGGACACCAAGCTGCAATAGAAGGAGCCAAGGAACTAGGGGCTAGAGGAGCCAAAGAGCCAGGAACCCTAGCCTCCAGCGAGGGAGCCGAAGAGCTAGGAGTTTGAGCTGCCGCCAAAGGAGACGAAGGGCCAGAAGCCCTAGCCGTCGCTCAGGGAGCCAAAGAGCTAGGATTCGAAGGAGTAGAAGCATTCAGAGAGCCAAGAACCCTAGCCGCCATAGCAGAGCCATAAATCATGATTCCGCTATAGTCAAACTGAAGTTACCCATCCAAAAAATAATAATGTTATAAAAAATAAGGAAACCTGTTATTTTACGCTTAATGACCTATTTTATTAGAAATTATTTAAAAATTAAAAAAATTACTCCAATTTAAAAATAAACTATGTATTTATTAAATATATGTAATCACATCTAAAATGGGTTTTAATTTGGTCAAAAAATTCTTTAGAAAACATCTTTTTCCAAAAGTGGGTTTCACGCACAAAAAGTTCCTCTAGAAGTGGACTCCACTTCTTGCACTTACCCTATAGATTTTAATCCTCTTTATGTGAGCCAATATGAGCTAATGACTAAGGAAATCATTATTTAAGAAAAATAGGAATTACAAGACTTAGGTGATCTCACTTGTCACTCAATCTTGAATCTAATGTGAAGTAATTTAAATAGGTGAAGTTTGACAAAGGATTAACCATAAGAGAGTGCAAAAATTGATAAAGAAGAAAAATAATTGTGCAAAACTTATTGCACTATAGCCTGTATTTAAAAAATTTATTTGAATAAGCCCAAAAATTTATAACATATGAAAAAAAGGTTGAGTATGGTGACAACATAGGTTGGGGTCCTAAAGGTTGAATTTCTTACACATGAAAAACCACACCTCTCTCTCTCTCTCACTATATATCTCGATAAAAGGTAATGTCTCATCTTTATAATAATTCATCTTAATTGTATTAAAGTCCCTACAAATAAAACTAAGTGGCAAGTATCATTGAATCCACAGTCCATCAACATAAGAAAGATTTCCAAATGGCCTCATTAGAAGCATAAAATTTATGATATTATAAGAGTGACTATAAACATTTAATAGGATCCAAATCTAACAACGAGTACGGTCGAACCCATGGTCAACAATACAAGAAAGACACAAAGAAGAGAGAAATGTCACGAAACCTTCATGAATGGTGTTGTGATTTGTATAAAATAAGAACCATGAGAAAGATGACTCGACATGTTGTCAAAAGCCTATGTCCATAAATCTTAGCTTCATATAAATGCAAAACATCTAAACCAGAATACTTCTAACAAGTATCCTACATGGAATACTTATTGGGGAGGTCCTACCCCCAACATTCAATCAAATGAAATTCATCAATGGGAGTCAATATAATCATCTCTATTTGAATCATTTCATATGGAGACATGATTTGAGTAAGAACACTGAGTAAATAGGTGGTCCAAAATAAATGTTGGGAGAGGAGATTCTCCTTTTTTTCAAAAATGAATTCACCATTTAATAGGAACCTTGGATGGATACAATATTCTTATAAAAAAATTGGCAAAGAGGGAGTGAGTCAACATATCTAGTTTTGAAGATAGCACCAAAGTTTCTTATGGTGTTTGATAAAACCTCATGCTAGAAGGTGTATCACCTAATGTCACAATAATATGTTTTCCCTTCTTGAAAGAGTTAAAAAATTTGGCCCTACCAAAGTTAATATTTTTTCCTTTTTGATGTGATGTCATTGTCCATTTTTATTCAACTTTCAAGGTGGTAGGCTTTGAGGTTTAGAGGCATCAACCACAAAGGGATCTACCAAAAGGAAATCCTTTATTTCATGCTCAACAAATTGTCACTAAAGGCAACACACTCATTTGGTATTACAAATATTTCCTATTTGAATATCTGTCAACTCTTTCAAGGTTTTCAATGAATCAAGCTCAAAGAAACATCATTTTTTAGGATACTTTTGATAAAAATATCAAGTTAGGATCAACACAAGTAACTTTCTGATGAATTAGCAGTGTGATGCAACAAATGCTAACATGGCAAGGGAAGGCACACAAACTCAATTTACAAAAGAAAAATGTACAAGGTTGTAAAATAGCTAAAAAGAATATACATACCATGGATCATGTTTAATGATAGCCTAAGCACTATTAACTTAAAAAAAATGAAAAAGAAAAAAACCCCTTGATAAGGTTTTGTATGGCATCAAGGGAAACTCAATGTGGGGCCCAACTCTTTTCAACCCACTCCTTAAACATGATTTCAAGGAGAGTTCTACCCACAAATTTACCTATAAGAGAAAATTTCTCTAATAAGTTATATGCACTCTCAAATTATAGGATGAGAATAACCACATTTGTTGGGGTTTTAGAAGGCATGCCTCATGGAAAATATTTTGCACAAGTTTCTTGACTTGTTTTCTCTAAGGATGCATGTTGCAAAATGACCAAATAATCTACACAAGCAAGAAATGCTATGTTGGAGCTAGTTGAGGCCATATGAAGTAAACACTGGAAAGAGATCACATTAAGTGTGGAAGGATGGAATAGTTCATGTCCTAATGATCTTTATCTATTTAGTTCCTTCCATGATCCAATTTGGTAAATATTTCACATAATCACTTAATTTGTCTTAATATTCAAAGAACTTCAATATACATTTATATATCATTTTAAAATATCTTATCGTCCTAACACTTAAGAAATATTCATTATAAAAATATATTGATTTAGATGAATAAACATCTTTAAACAAATTGTTTAGATATATATATATATATATAGAGAGAGAGAGAGAGAGAGAGAGAGAGATTTTATCTCAATGAGATTAAATGAGATGCTAATGCTTAAGGCCCCGTTTGTTTCGCGGAAGTGGGGAGGAATTGGAATTGCAACTTCCTATTTTTGCCAAATTCGTCGTTTGTATGCCTAAGATGCAATTCGGGATTTGTCGACGAAAACCAAGTTTCAACGCTAAAACAGGCGGCATCATCTTCCCACCGAATAGGTGGAATTAGGAATTAAACCCCGAATATGCATTTTTTTAAACCAAATTTGATGTGTCGTCGGGTCCGTGGGGAGGGTAAAATGG
>MU226804.1:2288270-2313029 GCA_018584345.1 Thuja plicata
TGGAAGATGGAATGCCCATTTTTTTGGTCAAATTGGAATATCGAAATTCCAATTCCATCTTTCAAGTCGACCACAAACAGTGGATACCGTATTCTGAATACGGAATGCAAGAATTGCGGCCGATATGTCGTGGTCCAAACGGGCCCTAAACGCGGAAGTTGGAATTTGTCAATTCCAATTCCAATTTCAAAATTGGCAACCAAATGCAGAAGATGGATTGACTAATCCATCTTCCAGGTCAACCAAACGGTCCAAATTATAACCCGAAGATGCAAAACCAGGATTTCAAAACCTGGTTTTGTGATAATAAGGTTTTGACTCAATTCCAATTCCGCGAAACAAACGGGGCCTAAATAAAATTAAATCAGATGATAACAGTTTTGTTTGGCTTTGATAATAAAGTCCCTTAAGCTAATATTGATACTTACGATCTCTTCTAAAATCTCATAAATCCCATTCAGATGGTAAAAGTTTTAAAGCTTTTATTATAAAGTCTCTTAGATGACATTCAGACTTAACAATCTCTTTTAAAATCCCATCAGGTGGTAAAAGTTTTAAGACCTTTTATTATAAAGTTCATTAACATGATATTCACACTAACAATTTCTTCTAGAATCCTATCAGACGGTGAATAGTAATATCACCTAGTCTCCCTGCAAAAAAAAGACAGCAAAGATAAAAACCCATGGCATCCATGCAATCTTCACCAGCGTGGTGAACCCATAGATAGGCCTGCCATCCTACCAAACAAAATCATTCCGAACTCTCTTCTTTCATTCTTGTTTCGACATCTATGTTTCTATAACCTATTACAGAAGAAGAAACAAAATCTGTAGAATACAGAACAGGCACTAGTAGTACTGATACTAGGAAAACTGGCAGAGGCCCTACAATCCAGAGAAACAAAGGAAACCCAGCATAAAAGACCCTGTTACCAACTATATTGAAAGCGAAGCCTCTTTCCAACATCTCACAGACATAATCTGTACTAATCAGGCTGTCCAGTTCATGTCTTCTTACTGGAGTCGCTATCAAACAGCCAACTTCACACTTGTAGCAGATCGACAGAGAATGGCAGATAAAAGAGAAGACAAAAAACATGAGTATTAACAAGTACTTTATTGCCAAAATGAAGTCGCTATGAGAGCCAAAGGATGTGTTATTGAGAGGCTTTTTTATAGTGTAGGTGCTGCTGATCAGAGCAGACAGTCCACAACCCAACATAATTGAAGTTACTGCCATCAGGACAGATCCCATTATGCTGTTCCTCAGTGTCTGCACTGCTAGAACTCCACTTTTATCACCACCAACCTGCATAGAAAACACAGATCATGATCCATCAATTCGTGCTAACAAAAAAAACCTCCAAATTAGCAGTCTTGTAAATCTCCTACCTTGATCATGCCTTTAACCCAAAGCCTCCTTCCAATGCTGTTGATGCCAATCACAGTGTTGAGAGGGTGATTCTTTACTTTGTACCAAAGAAAAGCATGATATAAGATGGAAAGCAGAAAAGCCAAGGGCACAAGTACAAGATCTAGGAAGTCTTTCCTGCACTCCATAGTTCGGTTTCAATGAGATGAGATTCTGAAACCCTAGTTGGTATATGGAAGTTTTATAGTGCTTGTAACAGATGCTGAGTTGTGATGCACTTTACACCATTCATATATTATAAACAATAACATACTCTGGTACATTGAATTTGGTCTTCTTTTGATGGTTTTGAATCACATGTCAAGGCATGCGTGTAAAGATTAGAGCATTCATATATAAAACAATTACGTTGAATATAAAACAATTACGTTGAACTTTACCCTCTTCAATGTGATGTTGATTCGTATATGCGTAGTATAGTTTTCTAGCTTGGGAGTGGCTCCACTCCTCTGACGTAAGCAAAGTTGGCTTTTTCGGATGGAAGAAAGTTACTTTTAAACTAAAATACTCGTTCTTGTTTTTCTCAGTTGTATATTTTTGTCAATTGAGATACCTGTGTATCATGGGTCATGGATTTTGAGTAAAACTGCACAAATTTGTCTTCTCTCTTGTGCTGGCATGGCCATTGTTAGAATAAGAACCTTTCTCTTTTCAAGAACAAATCATTACTTCATGATTTTATTCATTCACGTCATCAGTGATGGCATTTCGCAACAGCCATGCATGGTTTTGAAACTGTGAGTCACTCAACGTATTGGGCATCATCATCTAGACTTCAGTCATTAGATTATGATGTACAAAATACACAATTCAAAAGATATTGCAATACAATATCATTCAATTCTATCTTACTTGTTTTTGCTGCCTTCTAATGATTTGTAAGTGTTTATTATTAGTTTTGAATCGTAAGGGTTCTTTCAATTAGTTATACGGTGGCACAATGTTCTTTGTGACGAGTTTTCCAATTGTCACAAGTTTCAAGTTCACAGTTAAATTGAAAGTTCATATGTTGTTTCAAGAAGTTCACAGTTAAATTGAAAGTTGATATGAAATTCACAGTTAAAAGGTGATATGTTGTTTTTGTTATGTTAGATAAGGAGTGATGAATAATTAATATATGTCTTTTTGGTGACTAAAATTTATTAAAAAAATTTATATGTTGTTGAAGAATTTAGGATGAAAATATTTTTTCATATAAGATGAGATGTACACTTGTAATGAAATGTGATTGAATTTATGGTGCTTATTTACTAAAAGAAAAATTTGCAAACAAAACAAATAAATAAATAAAATAGTTTTACCTGATGTAAGATTGCTCTTACATCCTAGGATACTCCAACATTAGAGACACAAGGTATATTGAAAAGCACATCCCTCATACTTGAAAATTCAATATGAATTTACTAAATAATGCTTGAATACCATCTATTCTTGGTATTTCTTCCAATTCTACCATCCAATTTTTCCTCAACTTATTCCCTTTGTTGTAGCAGTATCTAAATTTTTCAATGTCATTATGTATTAGTAATAATTGACTTGCATTCATGATACGAATATGAATTAGCAATGTTGACAATATGTTATACACTTAAGTTTTAAAATAACTATATTTCATATATATTTTGTGAATCAAACTTTTCTACAATTCTGCAAGGGAAAAAAAATATTTTTAGCTTGTTATATGTTCTTAGTGAAAATATTTCATTCCTAAAATATATCATCATTTCTTCTCAAATCATAAACTTCTTATGCCTTCTCATTTCATCTTCTTTTTCCTTATACCAACCATTTATTTTCTCTTGTTGACCTCTCACTTATGTTGGAGTATTCACTCCACTCCATACATAACCTACAATAAACCTTCAAAACAAGAAATAATATTTCACCAGAATTATTGATTTATTTGAGATGATATACAATTTACAAGAGTTTTTCTTATATAGGCAAGAGAGAGAGAGCATGCGCACCAATGAGATACAAGGGTAGGCACAACTACTTGGCACAAATATTAATGTAGATAAATAATAAAACATTAATAAAATTTACCTAACCTCTTGATGATTAGCCTAAGTTAAACTTAAGCATGTGAGTAGATATTAATTTACTCCAAAACCTCCTTAACTGCAACTTAAGGAGAATATTATTATGCAATATAAAATCAAGATGCAAGCTTGGCCCCTGCTATAAAACTATTTAAGGTACCCATGTACAATGAAAATGCAATGCATAGAAATCTCTTACAAAGCATTGAGGACTTGATCATAATGTCTAACAAAATCCTACACAATATATGATAATTTATTGAGCATATTTCAGCCATCCTTGGATTTCTGGATGCCATGAAAAGTATGAAAATCTCTCAGAGACTAAAAAGGTCCTTAGAATACCTATCACCAACCTTAAGCTAATGAAGTTTGAATTTAATTTAAGTATCACTAGTAGAATGGTTGTCTACTCTCTACTTTTGTTACCTTACCTTTTCCACTCAAAATTTAAAAAAAGAGGAAAATAGGTTGGCCTCAAGTTCCTTCATAGAATGGTGGATATCTGATGTGGTAGCATCAATCTCCTAAACATAGCCAAATAAAAACCATAATTGTGAAGAAAATGAGACATGTATCATATGATGCTATTCTGCTACATAATCCAACCAATTGGTAGAGAGGGACAAATTTATAGATTCTAGTCCTCTTGATAAGAGTCGGTATGGGTTGATGATTAAAGAATGAATTATTTAATAAAAATGGGAATTACAAGATTGAGGTGGTCTGACTTGCTACTTAATCTTGAATCTAATGGGAAGTGATTTAAATAGGTTATATTTGAATAAGAATTAACCAGAAGAGAGTTCAAAAACTTAAAAAAAATATTAATCATAACATTATAGAGGCATTTAAAAAATTTATCTCAACAAGCGCAAAAGTTCACCACATGAGAAAATTTTGAGTACATGATGAAAACCCAAGTTGGGGTCATAAAGACTCAATTTATTGCTCATGTAAAACCACCTCTCTCTCTCTCTCACACACACAATATAACTTAAAGTAACATCCCATCTAAATCATATACCATATTTATTGTATTAAAGTGCATACATAAAACCTAAGTGGAAACTATCATTGAATCAACAATCCATCACCATAACAAAAATCTACCAATAGCATCATTAGAAGTATAAACATTTATGACATCAAAATAATGATTATTAACATAAATAAGAGGATCCAAATCAGATAATGAGTAGGGTTATACACATGATCAAAAATACAAGAAAACCACCTAGAAAAGAGAAATGTGATAGCCTTCCATGACTAATGTTGTGATTGGTACAAAATAAGAACTAATGGGAAAGATAAATTGACATGTTGTTGAAAGCCTGAATCCATACATCTTAACTTTTAATAAACACAAAATATCTAAACCTAAATACTTCTAATGTAAGTATCCAATATGGAATACTTATTGAGGAGGTCATACCTCCCACATTCAATTTAAGGATATTTATTTGATGAGAATTAATAAAAACATTGCATTTGAATCCTTGAGTATAGAGACATGCTTTTGAAAGAAACATGAGGAAAAGGAACCCAAAATGAATGTTAGGAGAGGAGTTTCTCCTTTTCTCAAAAGTAAATTCATCATCTTATAGGCACCTTGGATGGCTAAAATATCATCGAAAAAGTTTTGGTGTTGAGGGAGAGTGACTCAACATCTCTAGTTTTGAATATAGAACCAATGTTGGTTGTGGTGTCTCAAAAAACCTTAGGCTAGAGGGTGTATCACCTACTGTCGCAATAATATTTTTCATCTTCTCAAAAGATATCGATATTTTGGTCCTACTAGAGTTAATAAATTTTCCCTTTTGATGTGACACCATTTTGCATTTTTCTTCAATTTTCAAGGTGGTAGCCTCTCTAGGCTTAGGAGCATCAACCACCTAAGGATCTTCCAAAGGGAAATCCTTAAATTTGTGCTCAAAATATTGGTACTAAAAGAAAGTATTAGGAATATTAATATAAATCCCTCATTGGGTATGCCTAATAATTCCTATCTGAATATCTATGAACTCTTTTGAAAGGCTTTAGGTAAATCCACCTCAAAAAAACAACATTTTTTATGATACTTTTGATTAAAAAAAAGTTACGATCAACACAAATAACTTCCTAATAAAAGAAGCAATGTGAAGAAAAAATGATAATACAGTAGGGGAAGGCTCAAAATTTTGATCCACAAAAGTATAATTTCTAAGGTTGAAAAAATAGCTAAAAATAATATAGATAGTAGGGATCATGCTTAAAGATGGTCTAATCAATAATTAAATTCAACATTGAAAAATTTAAATGCCCCTTGATAGGTGTTTGGATGGCATCAAGTGAATCACCATGTGGAACCCAATTCTTTTTCACTCATTCCTTAAACACACTTGCAAGGGGATTTCTACCCATAAATTTACAGGTATAAAAGTAAATTGTTTCAATTAGTTATGTGCACTGTCAATTTCTAGGATGGGCATAATCACATCCATTAGGGTTTTATAAGGAATACCTCATGAAAAATATTTTGCACAAATTTCTTGAGTTGTTTTCTCAGAGGATGCATGTTGCAAAGTGACCAAATCATCTACATGTGCAAGAAATGTTATATTAAAGCTAGTTGAGGCTATATGAACTAAAGACTTGAAAAGGACCACACTTAATATGGAAGGATGTGATACTTTAAGTTATAATGATATGGTATGACAACAATAGGGCCCAAGTTACTCGAAAAAATCAAAACTTTAGCAGAGCTCTTGAATGTCAATCTCCACATAATATATACTATTTATTGCACATCTTTTTTCTATTCTGTGGGTTTACATGGAGCACTCATGTTAGAGAGAAGAATGCATGATGAGATCTAGTGGGATCCATTACTTTATATATATTTTATATCCTTTTATATCAAAATATTTTCTTTGCATACACGTTTGTGAACACTCATTAACTCGAAGATATGTGTTCATGAAAAAGCTTCACGTGCGCCTTAAAGATAAAAAATAATGCAATGCTAAAACTCCCATACCTATGTTGATTCCCATTTGGTTTTGGGTTCATTTGGATGAAATAACTTAATACAACAATTAATCAACATGGTACAATATTTTGGAAAGTTAGGCACATACTTCAATCCTTCACTTGTCCCATTTACATACATCAGATCTCTTATATGATATTATCAAATTTGTACTTGTGCATATTCATATAAATTACATATTTATTACTAATATTAATATATTTACTTCCATACATTCATTTATTGCCTTGATTTTCATGTCTTGAGTCAATCCCATGACTTGTGGGTGTACTCCTATACCATGTAAATTAGCTTCCATATTCTAAATTTAAATTTAAATTTAATTTATCTCTATCCATTTAGTTCAATCCATGATCCAATTTGAAAAACTTTTCACACAATCACTTAATTTGTCTCAATATTTAAAGAACTTGAATGTACATTCATTATCATCTTAAAACATCTTATCCTAGCACTTCAAGTAATATTTATTGTAAAAATATTTTGATTTGAAGGCTTTATGGTTTTTTTTTTATAAATAGTTTCTAGTTTCTGCTTTCGGTTGTTGCCGTGTGAACTCTCGCGGGGTGATTTTTATATCCCTCGACCCCTTTTTTCTGAATATGTAACTTTGATATTATTTTAATAGAAAGGCACTATTCATAAAAAAAAAATGAATAAACAACTTTGAAAATATTAAACTTGATTATATATGTATATAAATACACACACGTACATGTACATATATGAAAAATAGTGTATCCTCATGTTCTTTGAAGAGTTTATCTCAATATTTTATCTTAACATTTTATTGCTAATAAACAACTTCTAAAAAATTAAACTTAATTTTATATGTTTTTCTAAAAAATAATTCATCCCTTTCTTTTTGAAATATTTATTTCAATATCTATCAAAACATTTTACTACATAAATAAACTAAAACTAGGCAATGAATGTTATAAGCCTTTTCTTATAAAGTCTCTTAAGATTATATTATACCTACAATCTCTTCTAAAATCTCATCAAATGATTAAAGTTTTAAAGCTTTTATCATAGTCTCTTAAGATGGCATTCACTCTTACAATCTCTTCAGAAATCCCATCAGTTGGGGAAAGTTTAAGGCTTTTATTATAAAACCTCTTTAACATAATATTCACACTTGTACAATCTCTTCTAGAGTCCCATCGAGTGGTAAAAGTTTTAAGGCCTTTCTTATAATCCTACCTCTCTCACCTCTACCTTAGAAATGGTAATATCACCTAGTCTACCTGACAAAAAAGCCAGCAAAGATAAAATCATTAACATCCATGCAATCTTCAACAAGATGGTTAACCCATAGATAGGCCTGCCATCCTACCAAACAAAATCATTCCGAACTCTCTTCTTTCATTCTTGTTTCGACATCTCTGTTTCTATTACCTATTACAGAAGAAGAAACAAAATCTGTAGAATACAGAACAGGCACTAGCAGTGCTGATCCTAGGAAAACTGGCAGAGGCCCTACAATCCATAGAAACAAAGGAAACCCAGCATAAAAGACCCTGTTACCAACTATATTGAAAGCGAAGCCTCTCTCCAACATCTCACAGACAATCTGTACTAATCAGGCTGTCCAGTTCATGTCTTCTTACTGGAGTCCCTATCAAACACCCAACTTCACACTTGTAGCAGATCGACAGAGAATGGCAGATAAAAGAGAAGATGAAAAACATGAGTATCAACAAGTACTTTATTGCCAATATGAAGTCGCCATGAGAGCCAAAGGGTGTGTTATTGAGAGGCTTTTTTATGGTGTAGGTGCTGCTGATCAGAGCAGCCAGTCCACAACCCAACATAATTGAAGTTACTGCCATCAGGACAGATCCCATTATGTTGTTCCTCAGTGTCTGCACTGCTAGAACCCCACTTTTATCTCCACCACCCTGCATAGAAAACACAGATCATGATCCATCAATTCATACTAACAAAAAAACCCTCCAATTACCAGTCTTGCAAATCTCTTACCTTGATCATGCCTTTACCCAAAGCCTCCTTTCAATGCTGTTGATGCCAATCACAATGTTAAGAGGGTGATTCTTTACTTTGTACCAAATAAAAGCATGGTATGAGATGGAAAGCAGAAAAACCAAGGGCACAAGTACAAGATCTAGGAAGTCCTTCCTGCACTCCATAGTTTGGTTTCAATGAGATGAGATTCTGAAACCCTGTTTGGTTTATGGAAGTTTTATAGTTGTTGTAACAGATGCTGAGTTGTGACAACAGGTATAATTGTACCATTCATATATACTCTGGTACATTAAATTTTTGGTCTTGTTTTGATGGTTTTGAATCACATCTCAAGGCATGCGTGTAAAGCTTAGAGCATTCATATATAAAACAATTACGTTGAACTTTACCCTCTTCAATGTGATGTTGATTCGTATATGCGTAGTATAGTTTTCTAGCTTGGTAGTGGCTCCACTCCTCTGGCGTAAGCAAAGTTGGCTTTTTAGGATAAAAGAAAGTCACTTTTAAACTAAAATACTCATTCTTTTTTTTCTCAGTTGTATATTTTTGTCAATTGAGATATCTGTGTATCATGGGTCATGGAATTTGAGTAAAACTGCCACAAATTTGTCTTCTCTCTGGTGTTGGCATGGCCAATGTTAGAAAAGAACCTCTCTTTTCAAGAACAAATAATTATTTTATGATTTTATTCATTGAACATTACTAGTAATGGAATTTTGCAACAGCCATACAGGGTTTTGAAAATGTGAGTCACTCAACGTATTGGGCATCATCATTTAGACTTCAGTCATTAGATTATGATATACAAAATACAAAGTTCAAAAGTCATTGCAATATAATATCATTCAATTCTATCTTACTTGTTTTGCTGCCTTCTAATGATTTGAAAGTGTTTATATGTTAGTTTTCAATCGTAAGGTACTATTTCAATTAGTTATACGGTGGCACAAAAAAATGTCTGGGTGTATATGTTGGGATTAATGCGAAGTGTGTACTGAGAGGGGAGGGGTGAATCAGTACCTCTAAAACTTTTGTATCATTTTATCAATTAACCTTTGTGTAATCAATTGTACATCCATCCATTTGATCTATACTATCTTGATGTGAGTTATATCAATTCATTAACTTAACATACATGTGAACATTCATAGAAACATTTATGAAAGTAATTGACACATAACACAAGATATGATATTGCAGAAAACTACTGTTAGGAAGTAAAAACTACGGTGGGGATGATACCCACAAAATCTTCACTATTTGCAGATTGGAAGAGGCCGGTTAAGGCTTACAATTTGATCACTTTTGATGATCTACCCTATTAAGAGTATCGTTGGAGACCTGTTAAAGTCTACTATGTTAAGAGCTTTAGCTACACTGTTGAGTGTGCACTCGGTTAAGAGATTTATAGTTGGACTGTTAAATCCACCTTCCTTGAAAGGATTTTTACACTTTGCTCCACTTGTTAGAATGATAGAAAATTACAATTTGACCTGGTAAATGCAATCTCCTATTGCTGATACAGATCCATTTAAGTTTCCATGAATAAGATTATCACTTAATTGTGATTGAATAATACCTCTGATTCTCAGTAGCCTCTGTTCTTGGTTCTGATAACCAAATTCACCTTTTGTTGTTCTGGTTCTTGAAACTTTCCATCTAATCCATAGATGTGCTTGTATGCTTCATTCATATTCTCCTCTCTCTTTTCACATCCTTGTATAATGAATGATACATCATCTATTTATAAGATGGTTTGACTTCATTAAGTTTCACGAATATCAATGTTAACTCTAAGATCAGGTTTACAACTTTTTACCTAGACCTCCTAGTCTATGTGTTTTAAATCAGTTAGAGTGATTAAAGCACTTACATTCATGTTTCTTGTCCCTAAAGATATGGTTTTAAAAACAAATCAAGATTCTATAAATAGAACATTTCTATTTTATCTTCAATGTGGAAGTCAGATCCACTTTTTACGGGCTGCAACTGACTCTTGGTCTCTGTCAGTCGGTTATGCTCTGAAATTAGTTGACTGTCTTTCGATTTTGTTCTCTCAATTTGCTCTTTAACTGTCTCTCGATCTGCACTGTATCCTGCATGTCGGGTACCTATGTCAGGTTCCTCTTTATCTTTCTGTCTTTTGCATTTTCGGTGTACACACAAAGTTGTGTCGTCGGTTCTCTTTGCACTTAGTCATTTTCGGTGATCTCTTGTATCTGATTTTTAGTTTGCACTTATCCTGTCTTTTGGTGTAAGCTTACTGAAAGTGTTGTTTGCATACTAATGAAAAATTAATGTCATCAATTTCCCCCTTTGACATTAGTATCAAAATTTTATATGTGCTAAATACTAACAAAATGTTAAGTATATACAAAATATATAATCCTTAGTCATTTCATGACTTCCCCTATGTATATGTCAGTATATCTGTACATATGATATCTTTCCCTTTGTAAATAAATATACATAATCATTGTCCATATGAGTATATCATTTTCCCCATATGAATATACATATACATATCATTTTCCCCCTTTTTTGATATTAAGGGCAAAGGTCTATACCTTATATTTTATCAAAAATGTGGGAGTGTGAAGACTTCATGTCTTCCATCATTTTCTCCCATTGTTCCTTTACGTTCTCAAGAGCCATGTGCTCAAGTGTGATCTTGGAGTGCATGTCATAGATGTTGTCTGCTACAGACATCTCGGGAGTTGCTATCAGTTGTCTTACTAAACTGATATATTTTGAAGCAGTGTAAGGTTCGGTAGAAGTTGAGCTTGGAGCTCAGTGACTTCTTCCCTGAAGTGTGTCTCTGCTTCCCATAGTTCCTGCCTTAACCTTTTTATTTCAATGATCTTCTCATAATGCATCTTTAGTGCATTGTCTCCATCGGTGGTTAAGTTTGGAGCACTGTTAGCTAGATTTGTATCTTACTTTGTTATGTTGTCACTATTCTCTTTAGTGAACTTTTCCAATGTGCTCAGGTATTGAATCAAGGAAATAGCTTCAGTTATAATTGGATCTAATTCAGTAATGAATTCTGAAAGATTTACCTTGTTGACTGCCACTTCTTCATTGATGTTCTCAATTAGTTTCTGTTGGTACTTTAGCTCTGCTCTCTCTTCAATTGCCTTCTCTGCATCAATATTCTGAGTTGTTATTGCTTCGGTGAGAGTGGATAATTGATCAAGAATTGGCTTGTTTTGATCAATATCAACATCGGGTACAATCTATTGCAATATGTCCCGTGTTGTTTCCAATACCATTGAGTCTCGGTGTTGTTTCCTCAGTTTCTCTTGTAATGCCTTCCTTTGGCATATTTCACCGTATTCTTGTAATGCTTCAAAATCGAGTGTAGTTGGGTCACATTTTGGTATCTCAATGATTTCATCCAAAGTGACTTACAACTTATTCTTCTTTAATTTCTTCTTCTTCTTCTATGTAGCACTAGAATTTAAAACCATTGCCAATTTCTCAGCTTTGTCATTTGTGCTTGATGAAATTACCTGTTGTGCTTCTTTTTGCTACTTTGTATCGGTTTCAGCTTTTCAGGTGTCCATAGATGTCTCCACATTAACCTTTACATTGTCAGTATCAACTTTGTCAGTTTCCTCAGGAGTGCCATCTTTGGGTTTATCTCCTTCATCGGTGTCCTTATGCACTTTATCTGTCTTTATCTCTGCATCCTTTTCTATTGTGTCTACATCTGCTTTCTTTGTATCTCCTTCTGTAACCTTATCAGTATCGGTTACTTTTTGAGTGTCTCCAATGTCTTTCTGATCATCGATGTTGTCTTTCTTTTCCTCTTCCTCTACATCCTTGGGAGTGTCCTTTTCAGGTGACTTGTCTTTATCTTGTAGAATATTGATAGCTTGTATCAATATTGGCATGTTTCCTGGAATGTTCACCTATGCAATGTCAACTGTTGTTTCCTTCTCATCGGTTGTGTCCTTGGTAGCATTGGCATCTTCATCTTTATTTACTTCTTCTGTTGGATCATCGGTAATGTCAATTATAGTGTTGTTTGCAATGTTGTCATTTGTGGTGTCTGACCATGACTCATCTGCAACATCCATATTTTTGTTGTTGGTTCTATCATCTTCTTCCTTGTCTAACTCAACTGATGTATCATCTTCTGTATCTTTGATTAAGATCTATTCTTGAGTTGCCTTATCAACATCTTTCTGTTGTAGCTCTTTGTCGGGACTATCTTCCTCAATAGGTCTATTCATAATTTTACACCATTTCTTGTGGCTTTCTTGTTCTAGCTCTATAAGCCTCCCTTCAAGAAATTTGTAGGCTCTAAACTTCAATGAGAATTCATTTTTGTGTTTCTCCATCATATCATCAATTTCTTCCTTCTTGGATTCAGAAGGCATGAGAGTAACAAGTACTCTTTCTCTTATTTCCTTCTCATTCTTCAAGGCAAATGACCATCTTGCATATAGTCTGTCCAAGAGTTCCCTTGGTACCATACTACCTTCAAATTGCACTGGTACATATTTGAATTTATACATTTTTGCTATGATGGCATCTTCTATTTTATTCTGATCTTCTGGATCCAATTTCAACCATCTTCTAATTTTAGAATATGTAATAGATCCTGAATTCGCAATAGATTTGCATATGTCATCAATGCTTTCTGGAGCTTTAACCTTGACATTTTTTTCCTCTTCATCTTCATCCTTCTCGGTGTCTTCAATGTCTTCTCGGGTCTTGATAAGCTTCCTTATTCTTTTGTTTGCCCCTCTTTTCAGTGTGTTATCTTTCCTCTTGCATGTTCTTACTCTTCCTTTCTTCAAAGGTGAAGGAGTTGAATCCTTAGATGTTTGGCTTCTTGTTCTAGAAGCAGTTGTGGTCCTTGGTTTCTTGGTTGGTGGAGGAGGTGGTGAATATGACTCTATGGCCTTGGAGTCACTCTTTTCTTTAGCTTCACTGATAGGTAGCTATCCTTCAGTTTCTTCCTCCTGTTCAACTTCCTCTTCCTGTTTGGTTTCTTCCTCTGTTGCCGACAATATCTTCTTCAGGTTCTTTACCATCTTGTCTTTTTTCCTAACAATTTTCTTTACAACCAAGCCAAATTCTATTCTTGTTTTGGCCTCTTCATATGTTCCAAACTTGAGTTTTTTCTTATCTAGTGGTTCATTTAACAAGGCATCAATTGCTTTAGATGCATGATCAATGTTTATCTCATATTCTAATGGTTGAAGCCATGTTGTCCTCGGTACAGCGGGCTTGATATAAGTATGATCTGTATCAACCATGAAACATATTTCATCCTTAAATTTCTCAATGAGTTGCTTGGGGATCCTTACCCTCTTCTGCATTCGATCTATGAATACATTAAAGTATTCGTCCATGACTATTTCAAAATTATATCCCAATATGGCTATGTGTTCATTGATCTGCATGGTGACCAATTTTGTGCTATCCCATTTCACATCTCCTACCGATGGGAATGTTTCTTGAAAGTAGAAAAAAATGCACATTATGAGTGAGCCAAACTTACATGTGTTTGTCTTTGCATTTCTTATAGTCTTTAGGTTATCTTATAGCTTATTCAATAGAAGTTTGGATAAGTCCAATTGTGTTCCGTTCTTCACAATTTTGTAGGTTGTGTCTACTACACTTGATGCTATGTTGTTTAATCTACTAGCTTGAAATAATTTGTAGCCTAGAACGCATGCACCAAATTTCATCTCATCATCGGTAATGGTTGAAACCTTCAATCCTCTACCGCCCCATTTGGTTCATGTGACCTTCTCGGTCTTAGCCTTGGGTGGGTGCTTTAGTGCTTCCACCTTTTCGGTTACAGGGTAACTGGTGACAACATGGATAACATCTCAGGTTATCATCTTCGGTTCATCAAGCCAAATTTTATGATTGTGCATTCAGCTAAGTACTAACCGAATCCACTCAGTTTTGAAGAACTATGGGAATATTAGGTATTGGTGAGCCCTTTTACTTCTATATGCTTATGTTCATCTTTCAATGACCCATCTTTGTTACATAGCTTCTTATAAGCTTGTTCAACCTCCAAATCTCCAATTTATGCAATCTATCAGTGTATGAATGATCGTACGTCTTCCATGAGTAAAACCCTAGCTAGTATTCGTGAGAATGCTCCAGCATCGCCGGGTTGTGAGGCAACCTCAGGGTGAATCTTGTAGTTTGGCTCCCCACATGCCGAATTCTCGATGAGTTTGAAATCATCCTTCTTGGTGTTCTTGGATTTCACAGTTCTCGAAGTCATGGCCATTTTTCATTTTAGGGCTTTATATGAAATACGCAAAACAGAGTTGTCAGTTCTATAGAACTTACTGATTACTGTTGCAGAGATTTCTGATCTACTAGGAGTGCTTTGTGTTGAGTTGTGGTCGCTCTGTGATCCTTTCACTTTCTGCTCAAAAATCGCTCTTCGTTGCTCTGCTCTAGTTGTGGTGAACAATGAATCGTTCTATTGCCCTTTTATATTTGTTTGACCTAAAATGTGTGTCATTAATGCTTACCAACTCCTCAGTGTGTGAAGACAGAGTTCGTCAGTAAAGACTTCACTTTCCTTCGGTGATAACATGACATTTCAGAGAGGTTAACATTATACTTCTTGCTTTTACTGACGGGTTTTAGTATTGCAGACAACTTGTTCACTTTGCTTGATTACCGACGATGCTCGGTTTACACTTAGAAACTTTGCTTTCTTATGTTAACCAATGCTTCTCAGTAAGAGTAGGCAATCTTAGCTTTGAGTGCATACTGAGGGGTTTCGGTATGAATACCCGATAGCATAGTTATCACAGATTTTAACAAGTAATACCATGATGCATCTTTACTTATGCTAATTTGGCATTTTATCAACATATTATGGAACTGTTGTAAAAGTAATGTATAGTGTAATGCAGTTCCATACTTACTTGTTCTTCTTAGGTGGTGGTGGTGATGTCACCAAATCCATTAGATAAGGTGTCACCATTTGCATTTCTTGGTCCAGCTTCATCATTGTTTGAAGCTCTTCTCCACATTTTGTCTTTTTCTCTCCGGATGTCTTGAATGGTATTTCCATTGGGATATGTGTTGGTCTCTGTCATTCGGTCTCTATAGTCTTTCTTGAGATGACCAACTTTATGACAGTGAAAGCATGCCATTCCGGGGTTAGTCCAGCCTCTAGACTTTCTAGTCCACTCTCTCATATAGTTTGTAGCAATGTGACCAAATCTTCCACATGATATACAATTTTTCCAAGTATTGTAATCCCATACATACTGGTTACCGACTCTTTTCGGTTAATAGGGATTTTCTTGACCTTTAGGTTTCCATGCTTTCTTTTTCTTCTTCCAGCATTCAAGAGTTGTGTGCCCATTCATTTTGCATATAGGACATTATATGTCCATGTAGGTTTCCTTCTTTTGTTGTTTCATCTCTGACTTACATTCATAATCTTTATGTCCTTTCTTGTTACATTTATAACAGAATCCTATGAATGAAGATGTAGATTTAGGAATACCTTTCATTTTGCCTCTGCATACATTTGATGTATGACCTTTCTTTCCACAGTGATTTCATGTCATCTTTCTTGGTCTTGGATTTTTATAGACATTCTTTGGATTAGTCTGATTTAATGATTCTCCATTCTCGGTAAAACCTAGACTGGTACTGTTGTGGACTCTTCATTGTCCTTCAAGAAAATCATCCATTCTTTTATTTCTTTCTTTAGCTTTCTTGATAATTTCATTATGTTGTTGTTGAATTCTTATTTCATGTTTCAACCTTTCATTCTCATCCCTTAGCTCACCGATAGCTTCTATTCTTTCAATGAGTTCAACATTTATTCTGCTTGCCTCTTGACTCATAAGAATAATCTGATTTGTAATCTCATGGTGATGCTCTATAAGTCTTTGTATTTTAGACTCTTTTTCTTGTAGCTTTTCTGTAATCTTTCTTCTATCATCAATAGCTAGTGTTCTTTCTTTCTTAGCTTGTCTAGCATTGTTCATGACATCAATCATCCTTACCATATGTGTTTCTTGACCGATTTGCAGAGACTTAACTTGTCCAGCCAGATGTTGATTGATTTCAGTTAGGCTTGTGATGCTTTCTTCTGATGTATCTGATGCTTTGCTTGTAGTTGATCCTGAAGACTCAAAGAAATTTGGTATCTCTTCCTCATGATAATTTGTCTCACTACAACGAGATGCCATAATCTTTCTTTCCTCTAATAGATGTCTCATGTTGATTCTAGCTTCTTTATACTATTCATAGAACATCTAAATTTCTAGCTTCTTATTTTCAATATTCTTATCAAGTCTGTACTTTTCCATTGTATGATCTTTTCTCTTAAGCCTTTAAGCTTTCCAAGAAGAGACTTAGCTCTGATACCAATTTTTGGGATTAATGGGAAGTGTGTACTGAGAGGGGAGGGGTGAATCAGTACCTCTAAAACTTTTCTATCCTTTTATCAATTAACTTTTGTGTAATCAATTGTACATCCATCCATCTGATCTATACTATCTTGATGTGAGTTATATCTATTCATTAACTTAACATACATGTGAATATTCATAGAAACATTCATGAAATTAATTGACACATAACACAAGATATGATATCATAGAAAACTCTTGTTAGGAAGTAAACACTGTGGTGGGGATGACACCCAAAAAATCTTCATTATCTACAGATTGGAAGGGGCTAGTTAAGGCTTACAATTTGATCACTTCTGATGATCTACCTTGTTAAGAGTATCGGTGGAGACCTGTTAAAGTCTACTATGTTAAGAGCTTTAGCTACACTGTTGAGTGTGCACTCGGTTAAGAGATTTATATAGTTGGACTGTTAAATCCACCTTCCTTGAAAGGATTTTTACACTTTGCTCCACTTGTTAGAATGATAGAAAATTACAATTTGACCTGGTAAATGCAATCTCTTATTGCTGATACAGATCCATTTAAGTTTACATGAATAAGATTATCACCTAATTGTGATTGAATAATACCTCTGATTCTCGATAGCCTCTGTTCTTGGTTCTAATAACCAAATTCACCTTTTTTTGTTTCAGTTCTTGAAACTTTCAATCTAATCCATAGATGTGCTCGTATGCTTCATTCATATTCTTCTCTCTCTATTCACATCCTTTTATAATGAATGACACATCATCTATTTATAAGATGGATTGACTTCATTAAGTTTCACGAATAACAATGTTAACTCTAAGATCAGGTTTACAACTTTTTACCTAGATCTCTTAGTCTATGTATTTTAAATCAGTTAGACTAATTAAAGCATTTACATTCATGTTTCTTGTCCCTAAAGATATGGTTTTAAAAACAAATCAAGATTCTATAGAACATGTATTCTTTATCTAACGTGGAAGTCAGATCCACTTTTTGCGGGCTGCAACTGATTCTCAGTCTTTGTCGGTCGGTTATGCTCTAAAATCAGTTGACTGTCTTTCAGTTTTGTTCTCTCGATTTGCTCTTTAACTGTCTCTTGGTCTGCACTATATCCTTCATGTCGGGTACCTCTGTCAGGTTCCTCTTTATCTTTTTATCTTTTGCATTTTCGGTGTACATACAAAGTTGTGTCGTCAGTTCTCTTTGCACTTAGTCATTTTCAGTGATCTCTTGTATCTAATTTTTTGTTTGCACTTATCTTGTCTTTCGGTGTAAGCTTACTAAAAGTGTTGTTTGCATACTAATGAAAAATTAATGTCATCATTATATTGTGGAGTGAATGCAAGAATATCGATGCTACCCATATCATAAGGTCTTATAGGCCCAATGTTCTAATTTGTGATGAGTTTTCCAATTGTCACAAGTTTCAAGTAGTTCACAGTTAAATTGAAAGTTGATATGTAGTTTTTTTTTATGTTAGATAAGGATTGATGTCTTTTGGTGACTAAAATCTATTAAAATTATGAATGTGTTGTTGAATAATTTTATGATGAAAATATTTTCCAATACATGGTGAGATGTGCATTTGTAATGAAATGTGATTGCAAATAAAACAAACAAATAAAAAAAATTAATTGATGTAAGATTGTTTGTACATCCTAGGATACTCTAACATTAGAGATACAAGGTATATTGAAAATCACATCCCTCATACTTGGAAATTCAATATGATTTTACTAAATACTACTCATACCATCGATTCTTGGTACTTCTTCCAATACTAAACCATCAAATATTTTCTCAATTTATTCCCTTTTTTGTGGTGGTATCTAAATTTTCTATTGTATTTTATACTAGTAATAATTGACATGCATTCATGATACTAATATGAATTAACAATGTTGAAAATAGGTTATACACTGAAGCTTTATAAAAACTCTTCCATATACATTTTGTGAAACAAACTTTTCTACAATTTTGCAAGGGAAATATTATTTTTTTAGCTTGTTATACATTCTTAGTGAAAATATTTCTTTTTTAAGATATATCATCACTTCTTCTCAACTCATAAAATCCTTATTCCTTCTCATTTAATCTTCTTTCTCCTTATATCAACCATTTATTTTCTCTAGCTATTTGACCTCTCACTTATGTTGGAGTATTCAATCCACTACATACATAACCTAAATAAACCTTCAGAAAAATAAATGAAATTTTACTAAAATTATGGATTTATTTGAGATGATATACAACCCTTCTTATATAGGCAAGACAGAGTGCACATGCAACAATGAGGTATAAGGGTAGGTACAACCACCTAACAACTACTTGGAACAAATATTAATGCAGAAAATTAATAAAATTTACTTGACCTCTTGATGATTAGCCTAAGTTAAACTTAAGCATGTGAGTAAATATTAATTTACTCCAAAACCCTCTTAAGTGCAATTTAAGGAGAAGATTATTATGCAATATGAAATCAAGATGATGGGTCCCTGCTATAAAATCATTTTAGGTACCCATGTACAATGAAAATACAATGCATAGAAATCGCTCACAAAGCACTGAAGACTTTATCATAATGTCTAACAAAAGCCTACACAATATCTAATAGTATCTTGAGCATATTTAATCTATTCTTGACTTTCTTGATGCCATAAAAAGTATGAAAATCTCTTAAAGCCTAGAAAGGTCCTTTGAATCCCTATCACCAACCTTAAGCCAATGAAGTTTGAATTTAATTTGAGTATCACTAGTAGAATGGTTGTCTACTCTCTACTTTTTAAACTTATCTTTGCCACTCAAAATTTAAAATAATAGAAAAATAGGTTGGCTTCAAGTTCCTTCATAGAATGGTGGATATCTAATGTGGTGGCCTCAACCTCCTAAAAATATCCAAATAACAACCATAAATGTGAAGAAATGAGACATGTATCATATGACCCCATTCCGCTACATAATCCAACCAATTGGTTGAGAGGGATAAATTTGTACATTCTCGTCCTCTTGATAATAGCCGATATGGGTTGGTGATTACATAAGGAATTATTAAATAAAAAAATAGGAATTACAAGATCAAGGTGGTTTACTTGCTACTTAATCTTGAAAATAATGGGAAGTGATTCCAATAGGTGACATTTGAAAAAGAATTAACCAAAAGAGAGTTCAAAAGCTAATAAAGAAAAAATAGTAATCATTAAATTGTAGAGGCATTTTTTTTTTATCTCAATAAGCCCAAAAGTTCACCACATGCGAAAAAGGTTGAGTACTCAGGGTGACAACCCAAGTTGGGGTCAAAAAGGCCCAATTTATTGCTCATGTAAAATCACATCTCTCTCACACACACTATATATCTTGATAAAAGGTAATGTCCAATCTTTGTCATATACAATGTATTCATTGTATTAAAGTACCTGCATGAAACCTAAGTGAAAGCTATCATTGAATCAACAATCCATCACCATAAAAAAGATCCCAATAGAATAATGAGAAGAATAAAAAATTTTGATGTCACAATAATGATTATTAAAATTTAAGAGAATCCAAATTAGATAGTGAGTATGGTTAGACCCATGATCAAGAACTTACGAGAAATCCACCTAGGAAAGGGAAGTTTGATATCTTTTCATGACTAATGTTGTGATTGGTACAAAATAAGAAACAATGGGTATGATAACTTGACATGTTGTTGAAAACGTAAATCCAAAAATCTTAACTTTTTATAAACACAAAATATCTAAACCTGAATACTTCTAATGTAAGTATCCAACATGGAATACTTATTGGGGAGATCATACCTCCAACATTCAATTTAAGGATATTCATTGATGGGAGTTAATAAAAACTGTGCATTTGACTCCTTGAGTATAGAGACATGGTTTTGTAAGAACAGTGAGGAAAAAGAACCCAAAATGAATATTGTGAGAGGAGTTTATCCTTAAGGATGGTCTAATCATGCTTAACTTCAACTTTGAAAAAGAAAAAAAAATGTTGATAAGGTTTTGGGTGGTATCAAGTGAAACACCATGTATGCCTCAATTTTTTTTCACTCATTCCTTAAACAGGATTTCAAGGGAAGTTCAACCCACAAATTTATAGGTATAAGAGTAATTTTTTTCAACTATTAGTGTGGACTATCAAATTCTAGGATGGGCATAACCACATCCATTGGGGTTTTATATGGAAAACTTCACGAAAAATATTATGTACAAGTTTCTTGAGTTGCTTTCTTGGACGATGCATGTTGCAAAGTGACCAAATCATCTGCACAAGAAAGAAAAGCTATGTTAAAGCTAGTTGAGGCTATATGAATTAAAGACTTGAAAAGGACCACACTTAATGTGGAAGGACAGGATACTTCATGTTATAATGATATGGTGTGACAAAGAGGGGCCAAGTTACTCAAACAAAATCAAAACCCTAACAGAGCTCTTGAATGCCAATCTCCACTAAATATATATTATTTATCGCATATCTTCTATTGTGTGGGTTTACATGGAGCATTAATGTCACCAGAGAAGCATGCATGATGAGATCTAGAGGCATTCATTTGATGGAGCACTCATGCGCCTTAAAGTACAGAAACAATGCAAAGCTGAAATTCCCATACCATGTCAATTCCCATTTGGTTTTGGGTTCATTTGGATGAAATAACTTAATACAAAAATTAATCAACATGATCCAATCTTTTGTAAAGTTAGGCACATAGTTCAATCCTTCACTCATCCCATTTACATACATCATATCTCTTATACAAGCTTATCATATTTTTATTTGTTCATATTCATATACATTACATATGTATTATTAATATTAATATATTTACTTCCATAAATTTACTTATTGCATTGATTGTAGCACTTTCATATCTTGGGTTAATCCCATGACTTGTGGGTGTACTCCTAGTACCATGTAAATTAGCTACCATATTCTAAATTTAAATTTAATTTATCTCTATCCATTTTCAGTCCATGATCCAATTTGATAAACATTTCACACAATCACTTAATTTGTCTTAATCTTTAAAGAACTTGAATGTACATTCATTATCATCTTAAAACATCTCATCCTAGCACTTCAAGTAATATTTATTTGTAGAAATATTTTTATTTGAAACACTAAAAATGAATAAACACCTTTGAATATATTAAACTTGATTATATGTGTCTATGTATGTGTATGTGTATGTGTATTCATGTATGTATGCATATGTATACATATATAGACACACACACACATAAATGTACACATGAAAAATAGTGTATTCTTATGTTCTTTGGAGAGTTTATCTCAATATTTATCTTAACATTTTATTGCTAATAAACAACTTTGAAAAAATTAAACTTAATTTTATATGTATGTATGAAAAATAGTTTATCCCCGTTCTTTTTAGAAAGTTTATTTCAATATCTATCGTAACATTTTACTACATAAATGAACTAAAATCAGATGATGAAAATTTTAAGCCTTTTATTATAAAGTCTCTTATTATGATATTGATACTTACAATCTCTTCTAAAATCTCATCAGATGGTAAAAGGTTTAAAGCTAAATTATTATAGTCTCTTAAGTTGACATTCACTCTTACAATCTCTTCTGAAATCCCATCAGATGGAGAAAGTGTTAAGACCTCTTAACATAATATTCGCAATTGTACAATCTCTTCTAGAGTCCCATCAAGTGGTAAAAGTTTTAAGGCCTTTCTTATAATCCCACCTGTCTCACCTCCACCTTAGAAACGGTAATATCACCTAGTCTACCTGACAAAAAAGCCACCAAAGATAAAACCCATGGCATCCATGCAATCTTCACCAAGGTGGTTAACCCACAGATAGGCCTGCCATCCTACCAAACAAAATCATTCCGAACTGTCTTCTTTCATTCTTGTTTCGACATCTCTGTTTCTATTACCTATTACAGAAGAAGAAACAAAATCTGTAGAATACAGAACAGGCACTAGCAGTGCTGATCCTAGGAAAACTGGTAGAGGCCCTACAATCCATAGAAACAAAGGAAACCCAGCATAAAAGACCCTGTTACCAACTATATTGAAAGCGAAGCCTCTTTCCAACATCTCACAGACATAATCTGTACTAATCAGGCTGGCCAGTTCATGTCTTCTTACTGGAGTCGCTATCAAACAGCCAACTTCACACTTGTAGCAGATCGACAGAGAATGGCAGATAAAAGAGAAGATGAAAACCATGAGTATCAACAAGTACTTTATTGCCAATATGAAGTCCCCATGAGAGCCAAAGGGTGTGTTATTGAGAGGCTTTTTTATGGTGTAGGTGCTGCTGATCAGAGCAGCCAGTCCACAACCCAACATAATTGAAGTTACTCCCATCAGGACAGATCCCATTATGCTGTTCCTCAGTGTCTGCACTGCTAGAACCCCACTTTTATCACCACCACCCTGCATAGAAAACACATATCATGATCCATCAATTCGTACTAACAAAAAAACCCTCCAAATTAGCAGTCTTGTAAATCTCTTACCTTGATCATGCCTTTAACCCAAAGCCTCCTTCCATTGCTGTTGATGCCAATCACAGTGTTGAGAGGGTGATTCTTTACTTTGTACCAAAGAAAAGCATGGTATGAGATGGAAAACAGAAAAGCCAAGGGCACCAGTACAAGATCTAGGAAGTCTTTCCTGCACTCCATAATTTGGTTTCAATGAGATGAGATTCTGAAACCTTATTTGGTATATGGAAGTTTTATAGTGGTTGTAACAGATGCTGAGTTGTGATGCACTTTACACCACAGGTATAATCATACCATTCATATATTATAAACAATAACATACTCTGGTACATTGAATTTGGTCTTCGTTTGATGATTTTGAATCACATCTCAAGGCGTGTGTGTAAAGCTTAGAGCATTCATGTATTAAAAAAATTAGGTTATCCTCTTCAATGGGTTGTTGATTCGTATATAAAAAAAATTTGGGTTATCTTCTTCAATGGGTTGTTGATTCGTATATGCGTAGTATAGTTTTCTAGCTTGGTAGTGGCGTAAGCAAAGTTGGCTTTTAAGCATGAAAGAAAACCACTTTTAAGGGCAAAGTTGGCCCAGCATCCGTTTTATTCACAGTGCTGTCTTATCATATTCCATGAACGTCGAAACGACAAACTGAAATACTCATTTTTCTCAGTTGAATATTATTCACAATTGAGAAATCTATGCGTCATTGGTCATGAGCAACTACCAGGAATTCGTCTTGTCTCTTTTGGTGGCATGACAATTCTTAGAATAAGAAGCCCTTCTCCTTTCAAGAACAAATCATTACCTCACCTCATAATTTTATTCTTTGACATCTTTAGTGACGACAATTCGCAAACACTCATGTAAGGTTTTGAAAGTGTGAGTCACTCACCGTATTGGGCCTCGACATTTAGGCCCGTTTGTTTGCAGGAATTGGAAGTGACACTTCCCGGTTTTGGGAGTGACACTTCTCATTTTTGCAAATCCGATGTTTGTTTCTCTAAATTGCAATTCTGGATTTGTCAAGTAAAACCAGGTTTAGACACCAAAATGAGTGGCATCATCTTCCTACTAATAGATGGAATTAGAAATCATACCCTGGTTTTGATATAATAAGGTTTTGAGTCAAATTCCAATTCCCCAAGATGCAAAACCAGGATTTCAAAACCTGGTTTTGTGATAATAAGGTTTTCACTCAATTCCAATTCCAATTGAGTGAAAACCTTATTATCACAAAATTGGAATTGAATGGGAATTGGCATTGAATGGGAATTGGCATTTCCGAATTCCCAAAATGTTCAATTCCCTGTTTGGTTCCAAAATTAAAAATTGGAATAGGGTTATGCGAATTCTAATTTTGGGCCTTTTTGAGCATTCCACAATTCCC
>MU226804.1:2330538-2359554 GCA_018584345.1 Thuja plicata
TAAATAAATTTGAAAAATATATGGTGCACTAGAAGAGAGATTCCTCTTCAAGAATATATATTTCTTTTTTTGATTGGGATATATTTGTTATGAAAAATATGGCGGGAGATGAAAACTATCGATTTCAGCTGAGTTGGAATTTGAATTGTTATAAAAGAGAAAATATAGGTCACAAACCAATTTTTATTTCTTCATGCACTAGCTATATATGTCATCTATAACATATTTTTAAATTAGAGGAAAAAATGTTTATTTACATATAATGTTTTGGCGAGAACTAGACCCCTAATTTTCAGCATGTTTCTGCAACTAAAAATTCATCTTTAAACATTTTTAAAAAAATAAAAAAATTATTAAAAAAAAATATTAAAAAATATTAATCATAAACTTCATCCATTTTAAAACATTTTATTAGTTTACATCATCTTCAAATTCCAAACATAAATGTCACTTTTATACTATTAAAGCTGAACAACTTTGATTTTGTCGTCCTTTTCCTTTGTAAAAGGGTGACAGATTATTGTGCTTTTACCCCTAAGTGACAATAAACATCGATGGCTAGTGCACCTCGATGCATAGAGAACCCCGAGAGAAGATTCACAGTGATACCAGAGCAAGAAACTCAAGCAAGCATTACCGAAGAGCAGAACCATGGTGTTACCCGACGGATAGACAACCCTGACAGACAGACAACCCTGACAGATAGACAACCCCAATGGACAGACAACCTCGACAGACAGAGATGCCCGAGGACAACTTAAGTCAAGACCAAAGCTAACAAGGAGTTAAACACCAAAAATAACTGAAGTTTAGAAATGAAAAAAGACTTAGCTGGCAAGAGCTAAATATGGAGTTAACTGGTTGATCACATTATTTTCATCGACAAGTTAAAATCCAGAGATAAGCTAGAGTTTTAAAGATGTTTTATTCCAGTTGTCAAGGATAAATCCACGGGATAAAACTGAGGTAAGCTTTAAAGAAAGAAAGGAGAGAATTGTGGATCACGCCAAGAACAAGAAATTCAATGACTTAGAAACAGTGAATTATATCTATAAGAGAGACAATATAATTCATTATGAATTGGTGGGTGAATAGAGAAGAAGATTTTGAAGAGAATACTGGTGAAGAACACTTCATACAGTCCTGATGAAACAAGCTAAAGAATAGAGCTAAATTTTTCTGCAGACACCGAGCAATAGAGAAGCACAGCATCACTGAGAAAAAAGAAGTGGAGCAAAGGTGTTGAAAGGAAAAAATTGATCATAAAGGTATTATGAGCTTACAATAGATCTGAACATCTGCAAGTCTAAGTTCTATTTATGAATAGATCATATATTGTTTCAGTTTAACCATTGATTCAGAAAGTCTCTTAATTGAGAAGGATCTAACAATCCTTTATATATTGAGATACATCCCAAGGAGTATCAAAAGGTTAATTCATGAAGATAGCATAGTGAAATTCCAGATATCAAGTATTAACTGTTAGTGATAAATCCTCTAACAAGGTCGCACATAACAGTGTGTTTGTAACCTTTAATAGGGTTGGCTTTTCACCGAGCTCACTTCAGAAGAGTAAAAATTTTGGGTTACCGGTCCCAAGTGGTTTTTCCGTTAACAGGGTTTCCACGTTAAAAATCCATGTGTCAAATTTTTTTATGAGTCATTGCTTTAATGTTTTACTTTACACGTTACTAAAATAGGATTGATCGGTAAACACTAACTTATTTACTGTATTTCAGTAAATGCTAGACTGCTAATCGGTAAAGATTAAGAATAAGGTTTAACAGTGAACTCCGAGCAGTAGTTATTTGAGAAGATAATCTAAAGGCATACATCTTGTAGGACTGAAGATAACTAGAGGCTTATATTTGAGATATAAAGTTTTTTGGGTTCATATTGGATTAATTTTTGACACTAATCAAATGCTCAAAGGATAATTTTCAGTTTCAAGGAACATGCACCTCTGCAAAGCAAATGTGGGACAAATTGAAGCTAGTACATGGAGGAGATGCTAATGCACTGAGAGCTAAGGAAGAAAGCCTCAAAGGTAAATTTGATGACCTAAGAATGAAAGAAGGAGAAAATATCACTCGATACAACTACAAAAACAAAGAGGTAGTCAATGTTGTCTAAGGATTTGGAGGTGTACTTGAAGAAGAAACGGTGGTAAGTAAAATCCTAAGATTAACCTTAGTGCATTTTTATGCTATTAGAGTATCTGTTATACAAGAAATGAGAGCAATAGAAAATAACAATGTCACTCTAGATAGTTTGGTTGGTAGACTTATTTCATTTGAGATGAATAACTTTGATAACAGTGTCTTACCATCTATTGAGTCTGCATTCAAATTTTCTTTGAAAATAAGTAAGTCAAGTCATAAACACACTATGAGAAATGATAGTGAAAGTGATAGTGATGACCAATAACTTGATGATATTGAAGCATTAATGGCTAGAAGATTATAGAGAGGCAAAGGTAGATAGAAAGGTAAATTACCATTGGTTTGTTTTAATTATAAAGAGATTAGACACCTTGTTGCTATATGTCCTAACAAAAGAAAAGACGACAGAAGTAATGACAGATCATATGAAAATAAGTTTGATAGAAGTGATAACAGAGATTACCGAAGAAACCAACAATCTGACAGAAGAGATACCCGAGACTACAAGGACAATGGGAAGAAAGCTTGTTACCTAGCTGAGAACAGAGTTGGAGATACTGACACCGAATCTGATGAAAATATTGAGATGGTATTTGTGGTCATGAAGGATGATTCAAACGAAGAGGAAAGGTATGTTGAGACTTCACTCATATATAAGGTTAGTAAGAATGATGTTTGGATTATAGATAGTGGTTGCACTCACCACATGATAGGAGATAAAGAAAAGTTTGAAACTTTTGAGTATTATAATGGTGGATCAGTAAAAATGGGTAATGACTCACCTTGTCCGGTTGAAGGTAAAGGAACCATAATGTTAAATAATATGATCATATGTGAAAATGCATACTAGGTAAAAGGACTTAACTATAACCTATTGAGTGTTTCACAATTGAATAACACAGGTCACCGAGTTGCATTTGAGAACAAAAAGGCAAAGATCTTTAATGAATCAGGAAGGTTGATCAGAACTGGTGAACAGAAAAAAGGTAACCTATTCTATCTTGATGATATTAACACCACTTGTTTAATGGCTAAAAACGAAGACATATATGGTTGTGACATAAAAGGTTATTTCATGTGAACTTTGACAACATGATTAAGATAAGCAATAAAAGGAAAGTAAGAGTCTTACCGAGCATGTCAAAGCTCGACTATATTATGTGTAAGAGTTGTCAAAAAGGTAAAATGACAAAGTATAGTTTCAAGAGAAAAACCCATACATCAAATGCTATTCTAGAATTATTCCATACTGATCTATATGGACCCATGAGAACTAACAGCTGCTATGGTGATAGATACTTCATTCTCTTTGTAGATGATTATTCTAGAATGATGATGGTTATGTTCTTAAAAGAGAAATCAGAAGCATTCAAGATCTTTAAATGGTATAAAGCTATTATAGAGAAACAAAGTGGTAAGGAACTAAAATGCTTAAGATCAGAGGAGGAGAATTTGTTTCTGACGAATTCACTAACTTTTGCAATAAGCATGGAATTAAAAGACAGGTTTCTGTACCAATAACACCACAACAAAATGGGATTGTTGAAAGAAGAAACATATCCATTGTTGATTGTGCCAGAACACTGATGATAGAGAAAAGCACCACTCAAGCATTCTAGAGGGAAGCTGTTAGTATTGTTGTATACACATTGAACTGAGTTTAATTGAAGAAAGACACCAAAAAGACACCTTATGAGCTATGGTATGGTTGCACACCCAATGTAAGTTACTTCAGAATTTTTGAAAGTCAATGTTATATTTTGAAAGATGATAGAAATGGAAAGCTTGACTCCAAAAGTGAAAAATGAATCTTTCTAGGGTATTCGACCAAAAGCAAGGCTTATTAATGTCTTAACAAGTCCTCTAACAAGATAATTAAAAGTGCAAATGTCAGAATAGATGAATATACAGAGAAAAATGATGAGGAAAGCATAAAAGAACCAGAAGACTACAACAGGTTTTTTTATAATGAAGAACCTGACACTCTTCCTGAGAAACAGTGTATCGCTCTCGAGCAACAGAATAATGCACCCGAGCATCAGGCTACAAATACCAAAAATCAAGAAATTGTTCAAAATTATGTTCCAAGCAATGGAGATCAGAATGAAGTTCAAGATGATGACCAGAATGATGAACAAAGAGTGGAACCTATACTTTCCAAGTATGTCAGAAGATACCATCCACAGAACTAGATCATAGGAGACAAGAAGGCTGGAATGAGAACAAGAAGTAAGTCACTGAACACCAGATGTTTAATTTGTGATTTTGAGCCTAAATCTGTTAATACTACACTAGAAAATGAAGAATGGGTCAGTGCTATGAATGAAGAAATAGAAAAGATTGAGAAGAACTAAACATGGACATTAGTACCTAGATCAAATGACAAGAATGTCATTGGTACCAAATGGATATTCAAAAACAAGCTGAATTAGAATGGAGAAGTCACAAGGAACAAAGTAAGATTAGTATGCAAGGGGTATGCACAAGAAGAAGGTATCGACTATGGAGAAACCTTTGCACTCATTTCCAGACTAGAAGGAGTAAGAATTTTACTTGCTTATGCTACATTCAAAGGATTCAAGGTATACCAAATGGATGTCAAATCTGCATTCCTAAATGGAATACTAGAAGAAGAGGTATACACTGAACAACCAGAAGGGTTTGTTGATCCTAACAAGAGAAACATGGTTTGTAGACTACACAAAGCCTTTTATGGATTGAAACAAGCACCTAGAGCTTGGTATGAAAGACTTCACACCTATCTCATAAGTATTGGATTTGTAAGAACAAGTGAAAATAGAAATTTGTATTTAAAGGAAGATATTGATGATATCATTTTGATTGTTGAAATATTTGTTAATGATATTATATTTGGGGGTAATGATATGTTATGTAAATCCTTTGCTAATGAAATGAGAAAAGAGTTTGAGATGTCATTGTTTGGAGAGATCAATTTCTTTCTTGGTCTACAGATTCTTCAACAAGATGCAGGGATATATATCACACAATTTAAATACATCAAGGAAGTGCTGAAAATATTCAAGATGGAAGATTCCAAACCAGTTGGAACACCTATGGAAACCGGATGTAAGATGACAAAGGAAGATAGGTCAAACGAGGTAAATCAGAGCCTATATAGATCAATGATTGGAAAAATAATGTATGTTGTTCATACCAGACCAGATATAGCACATGCAGTTGGAATAGTTGCTAGATTCTCTGCTAATCCCAAGGAATCACACATGACTATTATCAAAATAATTTGGAGATATCTAAAGAATACTGAGGACTATGGCTTATGGTATAAAAGAGAAGGAAAATTTGAGCTTCAAGTCTATATCGATGATGATTGGGCTGGAAACTTAGATGATAGAAAAATCACAACTGGAGGAGCATTCTTCATGGGTGACAGACTTGTCACATGGATAAGTAAGAAGCAAGGATACATATCATAATCTACTGCAAAAAAAGAATATGTGGTTGCTGCTGCAAATTGCTCTAACATTGCATGGATCAGACAATTGCTGGAAGGTATGAATATAAAATTCTTGAACCAGTGATTATCTATTGTGATAATACCAATGCAATAAACATTTCTAAGAATCATATCATGCATGCTAAGACTAAGCATATTACAATCAAGTATCATTACTTAAGAGAACAAGTGCAAGAGAAAGAGGTGATACTAGAATATGTTCAATCCAAGGAATAATTAGCTGACATATTCACAAAGCCATTGCCTAAAGATACATTTGAGTACCTGAGAAAGAGACTAGGGGTTCGACCCTTGTCTATTGGTTACTAAGATGACTAGGAGGTTGCATCAGCCTACACATAATCAGAAGATCATTCATGTTGATGCAAGAAAAGAGATGGACTGCAAAAGATATATCAGTACACAGAAAGGTACTTATCTACACCGAACACCAAGGTCATTCTATTGCTGATGGATACGAAAATTCAAGGAGTATATTAAAAAAAGGGGAAGGATATAGTTTGTCATTGTTGTCAAAGGGAGAGATGACTTGAAAGATTATATCCATATGAAATATCCATCATAATCATCCAAAGGAAGAGAAGTTATCCTAAGGGAGAGATGACTTAAGGGAGAGAGTATATCTAATGTTGTCAAAGGAAAAAGAGATGATCAAGGAGAGGAATAGTCAAAGGGAGAGATAGAATCTGAAGCTGCTACATCTATCTAGTGAAGGGAATGAAGATTGAAGAAAGTACTCTACAAGAAATAAATCTAAGCTAGAAGAGCTTATCGAGAGCTAGACATTTGTATTGGTTATAGAACAATAAGCTTGGTAGATTGATGAACTAAAAATGATATATTTCATATTGTATTAGTAGTAATGTAGTATGTTGTCATCAATGCCAAAGGGAGAGATTGATGAACCATAACTGATTCAATGTTTGAATATGTTAAGTTGATGATCACCAAGCTATAGAAAGTTAATGCAAGACATTAATTTAGTTAATGTATTTTATTGTCATTGATGTCAACTTGATATAATTGGATTGGTTATATACATAGTGTTTAAGACTTCAAGAAATAGAGAGATAAAGGTTATGCTATCAGTAATGCATAACATTTCAGTATGCACTAAGTGATAACAAACATCGACAGACAGTGCACCCCGACGGATAGAGAACCCCGAGAGAAGAGTCACAGTGATACCCGAGCAAGAAACCCGAGCAAGCATTACCGAGGAGCAGAACCATAATGTTACCCAACAGACAGATATCCCCGATGGAAAAACAATCCTGATGGACAGAGATGCCCGAGGACAAATCAAGTCAAGACCGAAGCTAACAAGGAGTTAAACACTTAAAAGAACTGAAGTTCATAAATGACAAAAGACTTAGCTTGCAAGAGCTAAATATGGATTTAACTTGTTGATCACATTATTTTCATCGACAAGTTAAAAGCCAGAGCTAAGCTAGAGTTTTAAACCTGTTTTATTCCAGTTGTCAAGGAGAAATCCATGGGATAAAATTGAGGTAAGCTTTAAAGAAAGAAAGGCAAGAATTGTGGATCACGCCAAGAACAAGAAAATCAAGGACTTATAAACAGTCAAATTATGTCTATAAGAGAGACAAGCTAATTCATTATTAATTGGTGGGTGAATAGAGAAGAAGATGCTGAAGAGAATACTGGTGAAGAACACTTCATATAGTCCTGGTCAAACAAGCTAAAGAACAGAGCTAAAGATTTCAACAGACACTGAGCAACAAAGAAGCACAACATCAACAAGTAGAAAGAAGTGGAGAAAAGGTATTGAAAGGAAAACATTGATTAGAAAGGTATTATGAGCTTACAATAGATCTAAACATCTGCAAGTGTAAGTTGTATTTATGAATAGATCATATACTGGTTCAGTTTAACCATTGATTCAGAAAGTCTCTTAACCGAGCAGGATCAAACAATCCTTTATATATTGAGATACATCCCAAGGAGTATCAAAAGGTTAATTTATGAAGATAGCATAGTGAAATGCTAGATATCAAGTAATTAACTGTTAGTGATAAATCATCTAACAAGGTTGCACTTAACAGTGTGTTTGTAACCTTTAACAGGGTTGGCTCTTCACCGAGCTCATTTCAGAAGAGTGAAAATTTTGGGTTACCTGTCCCAAGTGGTTTTTCTCTTAACAGGGTTTCCACGTTAAAAATTCATGTATCAAATGTGTTTATGAGTCATTGCTTTAATGTTTTTCTTTACACATTAATAAAACAGGATTGATCGGTAAACACTAAGTTATTTACTGTATTTCAGTAAATGCTAGACTGCTAATCGGTAAAGATTAAGAATAAGGTTTAATAGTGAACTTCGAGCATTAGTTATTTGAGAAGATACTCTGAAGGCATACATCTTGTAGGAATAAAGATAACTAGAGGCTTATATTTGAGATATAAAGTTTTTTGGGTTGATATTGGATTAATTTTTGAGGCCACTAATTCACCCCCCCCACTCCCCTCCCCCTCTCAGTTATTCTAACAAATTAATATGTCTCCATGTCGACTAGTTAAAGAGACCTCAATAAGGAAAATGTCTCAACTGTTAATATCACACTTAGAATGCTATTGCAAGAGCGCAAATGGTCTAATAAAAAGAGAAATAGCTCATACATCAAATATGAGACAATAATCCATGTTCCAACCAACTATAAAGTGTGTTATGCATATGGGATCATGGAGGATAAAGAAAGAAAATCATGAATGGCACACCCTAGCAATTTGTGCTATGTTAGGTGATCCATGTGTGAAGAGAGGGGTGTTAGCATATTTGATGCAGTGATGCTAAGTATTGCATTGATGAAGATTTGTACAAATTTGATGACAGATGAATAATTTATTTGGTTTTCATTGATGTCAACTGATTGACTTAGTCTTTTCAATATGTTACCAAATATTGTGTAAGGTAAGATCATGAGTTTCAATATGTTTCTAAAGTTTCTATTCTAATGGAAGAATATGTTATGTGTTATGATGTTGATATGAAGTATTGAGTTGGTTATGTTTAAATGAAATCAAACTAGGTAAATGCTAAAATAGTTAGTGACGGTCTGCAAGTGATTTGAATGTTATCTCAAAATGGTAAACTGTTTGATGGAGTGGTAATAGGATATAATTATGGAAAAATGTCTAGATATTATGTTTGTGATCGCGACTCATATTGTTGATAGGTACAACTAGTTTATTAGACTGGAAGTAATTGTAACATGATGAACAGGTAAACAAGATAAAGTTCTTGAACAGGTTATGAAGATTTTTGAATTGATGAAGAAATTTGAGGTGGCAATAGGATCGATGATTCTTTTCATGAAGTAGTGAGGTAGTTTCATGATTTGTGGAACATATTTGACAACACATTTCTCAAGGTATGCATTTGAGGTGGATTCATCGAGAGGTTTCTTTTGGTCAAACAAGTTTTTGAAGATGGTTCAACTTCCAAGGTAAAATCCATATGTAATTTGACGTGGTCAGAGAAAAATGGTTAATGAGTTGTTAGATACATTGTATCTTACCTAATATGATATGGATGGTTCATATCTCAAATCTAAGGTTCTTTAAGTCGGACGAAGTAAATATACATATTGGAATGTTGAAGAATAAGTTGAAGAGTTGATTGCGAATTGCAGAAGGATTTGGTGGTAGAGCAAGTGAAGGAATCAAATGTGATCAAGTTGTAGAAGATTATAGAGTATGGATAATAATTTCAGAGATTAATTGGGTCTGATCATGCAAAGGTAGTGCAATTTTACAGATCACTTTATATGTTGCTTTCTAAAAATTATAATAGTGAAATCCCTTAACAGGGTGGATCCTAACAGGTCTTTGTTGTAAATCATCTAACAAGGTGGCATTCGAATTGAATGTTCTAAGTCTCTAACAAGGCTTCTCCCAACAGACACTAATACATTTGGGTCTAATTTCTGACGACCATTAGTCAGAATTCTGACCTCCATTAGTCGGACTTCTGACTAATAGAGCTGCCGAAAATATTTCGTCAAAAAAATTGACGTATCCATGGTCATCACAATTCTGACAACAATGACGTCAAAAAATATGGGTCTACTTTTGGATAATTTAGGCCGAATTTCTGACCCTATCCTTGTCATTTTAGGTTTTCATGGTAGTCGAAATTCTGACTACAATTAGATGAACTAATCTAACAGTAGTGATGTAGGATGTATAACTTTTTCGTCAATTTATGTTTGCATTATTATTGGAACTACGACGAGAATATGACGAAGTATTCCGACGACAGTGTTGCCAGACGTACAACACCGTTGTCAGTTTATGTTTGCATTATTATTGTAATTATGACGCTAATCAGATGAACTATTCCGAGACAGTGTTGTCAAATGTGCAACAACGTCGTTGGTTTATGTTTGTATTGTCGTCGTAATTTTGATGCTAATCAAATGCTCAAAGGATAATTTTCCGTTTCAAGAAACATAACAACAATGCTAAAAGGAAAATTTTCAGTTTGAAGAAACATAATCAAATGCAAATTTTTAAGATATATTTCCTCCTTTATTCCAATGTTAAACAACAAAAATGACAAAAGTCCATAATTCCCCTGTATAATAGCTATGCCTGAAAATAGAAATTTATTCCTTCCCCTTTACAATGATAAAGCTCAGAAAAACTCTCCTCCCTAGAGCATTAACTTCAGAAAAGAAAATCCCCTCTTCCTACCAAACTAACTCTCCCCTTTTTCTCGTCTTTAAATTACATATGTAACCTTCTTTCTTTCGAGTGAGACTTTTCAGTTTTGAATAACTGATTCTTGGAAAAATATTATTGATTACAAAATTATTTCTTTTATCCTTTCACCTTCCCAAAAAAAAGTAGTTGCCTTTGTCCCACAGTCCAATTCTCTCCATTGTCAACAACCAAGGAGTCAAGTTTCCCATTTTTGGTGACAACTACATTGGCAAGTTGGCGTCTTTCAAGGCTCTACCAGATTTGATCACCTGAGTATTGTCCAAGGGTGTCAATATTTCTTCTAACTGTACCCTTAAAAATAATAGGCTCTTGTGGTATGATACCAAATTGAGATTGAACATCATGAAAGCCCAACTTAGTAATGTCCACTTGATCAACAACTATTGTTCCTCCAGAAAGCTCAACAAGCCGAAACATAGCTTGAATGAGATTCAATTTCCCACTTCCAGTTTTGGCCTAATACACCAATATTTTCTCCTCCTCTGATCTTCAGATTTATTCCTTTTAGAACCAGGGGAATATTTGGATGATAAAGAACTGGAAACTCCTTCAATTCAACATTTCCTTATAAGGGCCAATTAGGAGATAGAGCACTATCTATAATTACCTATATTTCCTCTGTAAATTGTCCGATCGTTTCAATAGAAACCATCTTATTTTCAACCAAACAAGAAATCTAAACCGACCAAAATAACATTGCATTGAGAAACAAATCATATTACAGGGATAATCTGACAAGTTTTGTTTTGATGATGTTGCTTGGTAGAAAAACCAGAAGCAAGGTAGATGCACATAGAACAGTGGTTCAATTCATCTCCAAGTGATATCTAAGCTATTCATTTGATGCATTGTTATGAAAATCCATTTGTAGATTAGAGTTTAAACGATCAACATTCACTTATGAAAATCCTACCGCCCTTTTAAAACATCAAATCATAACAACGCCTGCAATGGACTCTGACAAATGGTTAATGACTGGTGATTTGGTGATTTGATCTAATCAGGTCAGCTCTCAGCAGAAAAAGTTGCTTACTGCTAGGAGCTTCGAGAGGATGAACGACGAACATCAATTTCTCTCTGAGACAAAAATTCATATGTTACTCTTTTGCAATTAGAGTTCCAACTACCTATGCAGACGTCGATAAGTCGCGTTATTTCAATATTTTTTGAACCAGATCAGAACTCAAGTTTCATTTTGGAACCAAATCACTGTCCTGACCAAAACTCAACTTAACATATTTTTATGCCTTTTTATGTGACTTTTGAACTAACATTGGAGAGTCGGGGATTTAGGCATTTTAAGAACCAAGGAAACAATGTTGGGTGTCTTCACTGCTAAGTACCCGATAACTTCGGTTATCGGTAAGTTGGGGATATATAGAAATTTTGAATTTGATACAGAAATGAAAGAAACTCCCAACTTTACGACCATAAAGCGAGTTTCAAACTTTTCTTAAAACCATCTCATAAGTTGGTTGGGTTCTCCTTTCTTTTCAATGCATAGATTTGGGTGCTTTGAGTGATATATTTGCCTCAACTCTGATTGCATGTTTGACCCCAAAATTATTAAATGCTCCTCAATTTGGTAATCGGGTTCGATCAAGGTTTACAAAATAATATAATGAGTATTAAACTCATACACCAATTGATGCATTTCTTTCCTTTTTCTCAACAAAGGCATTTCTCTTCATGCCAAAAATCCTATCATCTAGTTTATGAATAAAAATAACTCTAGGAAGTCGGCTTAATATAACCATAAAATATGCACTACTCTGGATGCCTCATATTATTATGAAATCATTTCCTTTATATGATGTCGATTTAATTTCACTATCATTTGATCCACAAATTTCCTTTGAAAAACATAGGCTCATCAATTCATAATGACTTTTCTTTTCATGAAAAACTCACACAAATATTCATATTGCTCTAATGGGAAGACCTACAGATAATAGAAGGAGATGGTGAAGAATTTAGCCAAATTCAAAATTGGGGGTAAAAAAATGCTCTGAAGCGGGACGAGGACTATAAGGATGAAGATAATCCCAGAAATTTAAAAAAAGACCAGTGCTCTATTCATTGGGTACAGAGTCAACATAAACAACATCCAAGAAAGATGATAGGGAATTTATTCACAAATGGGTTGAGGGGGACTCGGCACAAGCCAAAATTTAACAAGCCAAAAATAACTACACCTACAACACATCAAAACTTTATTTAGAAAAAGATAGGGAAAGCAGCCCCTACCTCAGAAAGTGCACCAAGCGGCTCATGTAAAACCATTAACAGGTTGGGAGAAATATTTTTCGGTGCAGAAATGTGGTTGGTAAGCAAAAAGTCTCGTAGAAGCTTTTCAAATAAAACACTGGATCCAAAGAGTCATTCAGCATCATAAATACCATGAATCCCAGTACCTTTAATGTGATTCTTTGAGTAATAAATTGGATCTTTGATAGGGCATCCATCATAAAGAATGTGAAAATGATTTGTAAAAGTCTTCTTATATGAATTTAAATCCTTTGAATATTTATTCACAAGACATGCACCATCAGATCCGTCTACTCTAGCCATTAACTCACTTAATACTTTAATGTTTTCTTCTTTATTATATGTCTCGTGAGATAGAGATGGCATGATATCATCTTCAAAATAAAAAGGTTCCAGATTAGAACAATTGATTATTTCATCTTGGCATGCCATATCTTTGTCTTTCATCTATGTATTCAAAAAATTGGAATTTTAGTTGCATGTGTGGCAAGATATCAGCAACAGGTGACCCATTTTTTTAACTTTCATCTCAGCACCTACATGATATTCTAAACATTCAACCTGTAACATTTTTTTCTCATGGCTGCAAGTGAATAAAAAAGGTTCATAATCCATTTTTGTACCAGCCTCTAGTTTCTCACATCTACATATTTCTTCCCAATGTTGGTTTCTCATATTGCTTGATTAAAATTATCTACTAAAATTGCCTCAACAATCTCAAATGTGAAACATTCAAGGTCTGAAAAAGAAAAGTTCTCTCGCAAACTTTTGTTCAATTTCTTATCATGCATGCCATCATGAGTTTGTTCAACAGAAGTTCTAATTGGGAAGGTCACCAATTCTTCTGGTTGTGTCATATGATCATCAGAACCTCTAGAGGGATCAGCTTTATCAACATATAAATAATAAATTCTTGTAGCATCAGACGTGCAGGCTTCAGTTACATAAGATGCTTGAAAATCTATTCAATTAAAAAATGTTAAGTTTTGACAATAAGATATAAATGACATTGGGTTTTCTTCTTTTGTAGTAAGATTCTTTTGCAAAGATTTATTTTCTAGATCAAAGTTTTGATTATGAAAGAGCAATTCATATTCTAGAACTTTAACAATACTTTTGTTTATGCATTTCATTCCAGTCATAATCATGTCATCTTCTATTTCAATAGCTTCTTTTTGTGCATCTTTAAAATTTTGCACCTTCTTACATTTCACAAGAATTTTTGTGAAATTTAACTTTAGAATGTAATGCACCAATAAATACACATAACTGATTATTTTTATTTGTTTGATACCCTTGAGGAATATTTTCAAAACATTGGTTAAATCTTTCAGCGGAACAGCTCATAGGTTCATCTTATTTCTTTTGTATCTGAAAGAAAATAAGAAATAATTCATACATATCAACCATAGATCTAAATCTTTCCATAAATCTTATCTTTAAATCATTCCATCTGGTAATGCATCCATACTCCAAATTCTGAAACCATTCAGCAGCACTTCCAATAAGACTTTCAACAAATAATCGTACAAACACATCTTCTTATTGCACTCCAAGAAAAGCACAAGAAACCATGAATGCTTTGATATGAAAATCCTCCAGATCTTGTGTCTTATCTGTAGAAAACTTTGGAAAATAATTTCTTGATCTTTCAGGCAACATTGAGTATTGGGGAAGAGCCACAGGTCCAATCTGAGCTCCCCATGGCTGGGTCGCAACCAAAGCTATCATATACACTAGAATTCTTCTACCAAGACATCTTTAAATAAAATATAGAGTCCCCAACCTCTTTCCTAGGGGAGGCACCTTCAAATGTATGGTAAAATGTAGCACTAGCACTTAGATTTCTTTCTCCAGCTGAGTCACCAAAAATTTATTAGTTGCAGAATTTTGTCCTTCTAAAATATCTTTAAAATGACTCACAATGTCCTAACTTAAGGACAAATTAGAAACCCGTAATTGGAGAGATATCCATTAAATGGATGATCTTCCTCTGAATTTTAGAGGTACAACTCCCTCTTATGATATAATTTCATTTTGGGGTGTTCTTTTAACCAGAAAGTAGAAAAGGAAAATTAACACTTGAACATAGGCATGCTGCAGATGTGAACTACAAATATACAAATAAAGAGAGAATGACAAAATGACACAAATTCCATCTCTTAAATACAATGAATAAATAGAGTAAAGACTTAATAATCCATTTTCAGATATATAGACACATCATAACTCAAAGTCTATATCAATGAACATAAACATAACCAGACTGGACAAGAAAACATTAGAAGAATAACTACAATGCTCAAAGGCTAATTTGTTGTTGGATGGAACACAATAAAACACAAATTTTAGAGATATATTTTCTATTTTCTTCCAATGTTAAACAATAAAAATTACACAAAGTCCATAATTCCCATGTTCAATAGCTATGCTTGAAAATAGAAATTCATTCCTTCCCCTTTACAATGATAAATCTCAGAAAAAATCTCCTCCCTGGAGCTTAAAATTTAAAAAATAAAATCCCCTCTTCTACCAAACTAAATCCCCCACTTTTATCTTGTCTTTCGATTACATATGTAACCTTCTTTCTTTCTGATGAGACTTTTCAGTTTTGAACAACTGATTCTTGGAAAAAATATAATTGAATACAAAATTATTTCTTTTAACCTTTCACCTTCCAAGAAAAAGTAGTTTCCTTTGTCCTACACTCCAATTGTCTCCATTGTCAAAAACCAAGGAGTCAAGTTTCTCATTTTTGGTAACAACTACATTGGCAAGTTGGCATCTTTCAAGGCTCTACTAGATTTGATCACCCGAGTATTGTCCATGGTGTCAATGTTGCTTCTAACTGTACCCTCAAAATTAACAGACTCTTGTGGTATGATTCCAAATCGAGATCGAACATCATGAAAGCCCAACTTACTAATGTCCATTTTATCAAAAACTATTATTCCTCCAGAAAGCGCAACAAGCTAAAACATAGCTTGAATCAGAGTTGGTTTCCCACTTCCAGTTTCATCCTACTACACCAATATCTTCTCCTCCTCTGACCTTCAAATTTATGCCTTTCAGAACTAGGGGAGTATTTGGATGATAACGAACCTACAACTCCTTCAATTCAACATTTCCTTTAGAGGGCCAATTAGGAGATGATGCCTGTGATGGAATAGTTGTAAACTATCTAATCCTTACAACAGCAACCATCTTATTTTCAACCAAACAAGAAATCCAAAGTGACCAAAATAACATTGCATTGAGAGGCAAACCATATGAAAGAGATAATCTGACAAGTTCTGGTTTGATGATGTTTCTTGGTATACAAACTAGAAGAAAAGAAGATACACATAGAATAGTGGTTCTAGTCATCTCCAAGCGATATCCAAGCCATTCATTCGATGCATGTTATGAAAATCCATTCATAGATTATAGTTTATAGTTTACAAGATCAACATTCACTTGTGAAAATCATGCCTCCCTTTTAAAACCTCAAATCATAAAAACACCTGCAATGGACTCTAAGAAATGGTGAATGATTTGTGCTTTGGTGATTTGATCTAATTGGGTCATCTCTCGGGAGGAAAAGCCGCTTATTGCTATGAGCTTCGAGAGGGATGAATGATGAACATCAATTTCTCTCAGAGACTAGAATTCATCTTTAACTTTTTCGCAATCAGAGTGTAAACTACCTGCACAGTCTTGGTTGAGATTTTGGGTTGTGTTAATGTTTTTTGAACCATATCGGTCCTTAAGTTTGGCTTTGGAACCAAATCACTTCCCTTACCAAAACACAACTTAACATCTTTGTGGCCTTTGTATGTGACTTTTGAACTCAAATTGGAGAGTCGGGGAGTCGAGTATTTTAAGAACCAAGGAAAAAAATTTGGGTGCCTTGACTACTAAGTACCCGATAAGTCGGGTTGTCGACAAGTCGGGGATCTATAGAACTTTTGAATTTGATACAAAAATGCACGAAACTTCTGACTTTCTGACCATAAAGCGGGTTTCAAAATTTTATTAAAACCACCTCATAATTTGGTTGGCTCCACCTTTCTTTTCAATGCATAAGTTTGGGTGCTTTGATCGATATGTTGGCCTGAAGTTTGATTGCATGCCTAATCCAAAAATTATTAAATGCTCCTCAATTTGGTAATCGGATCTGATCAAGGTTCAAGAAATAATGTAATGAGTATTAAAATCATGCATGAATTGATGCAATTAGGTATTTCCTTTTTCTCGACAAAGACATTTCCCTTCATGCCAAAATCCTATCACCCAATTTATGAATAGAAATAACTTGAGGAAGTCAGTCTACTATAACCATTAAATGTGTATTACTCTGGATGCCTCGGATTATTATGAAATCATTTCCTTTATATGATGTCGATTGAATTTCACTATCATTTGGTTCATAAATTTCCTTTGAAACACATAGGCTCATTAATTCATAATGACTTCTCTTTTCATGAAAAAAAAATCACACAAATATTCATATTTCTCTATTGGGAAGACGCACAGATAGCAAAAGGAGATGGTGAAATATTTGGCCAAATTCTAAATTGGGGATAACAATGATGTAACAGAGTTTACAATGAATGAAATGTTGCTTTAATTTTGCATATTTGAGTTAATTTCTAGGAGAATCAATCAAGGGGGACTACTTGGGGAGGATCCCATCCATTCTGTTTAGTAGGTAATTTTTTGTTTGGTAGTTAGAATCAGTCATAGCAGTTGTCTGCTCTTGCAGCCACTAGAATTCTATTGTGTTCATGTTCATGCAGCTAACGCAAAACTGAGTAGTTCCTCTTCTGTTTGTTGAGGTCTAAGTTGTTGTTAGTTGCTACACTAAGATTAGTAGTATTTGCATGTTCAGTGTTTATTCCATTTCCTTCCCAGTACTTTACTTTCTAGCAATTGTCTCTTTTTCGATTAGAATAGTTGTGGCTTCATTTGCTTTCTAGTACTGTACATATAGTATTGCACCATTTCAAGTCTTACATCCCTCGGTTAACATAGAAATGGCCTTCATGATGATGAGATAGCTTGTTAATATGGATATTCATTCCTTAAGTTATGGTTTTATAAACCTAATTATTGAACCATTAGAGAAGCCCAACACCTATGATAGAAATGTCACAAAAGATGCATTGTTGTTTTAGGAGGAATAGGGACTATCAACAAAGAATAAAAGATAACATATAAACACAGAGGAATAACACAGTAAAATAGATGCTATAACAATAGAGATAATGTCAAAATCAACAAGTGAATGTTGATATCCCAGTTAGAGAATTCATAGTACAATAATCAACATTTTTTGTAAGAGGATGCAAGAGTAATGTCATGATTGAGAATGGAGTTACACTCATATTGTTAAAGAAATTAAAAGGAGTTGTGTATGATCTTTAAGGTTGTTAAAGCATTAAGGATATCTCTTAGAGTTTCAAGATTTTTTTTAATAAGGAAGTTGTGGCTGTGATAAAGGTATATCATGACTGTGTTTATGAAAACCAATGGCTACTCTTGATAATCATTTAGTGAAGGACTCCACATGGTCACACATAATATAGTGATGTCCAATGCTTCAAAATAGTGATTTACATGGTTTTTCATATTATAGTGGTATAATATGGATACATTTAGTTCAAGAGCAGTTGAGGCTTTCAAAAAGAGCAGTTATTGAGGCAAGTGGAGTAGTTTAACATTTAGTTAAGGACTCCACATGGTCACACATTAATTAAGGAAGTTTTTAAGACTGTAAATATAAATTTTCCTTCAATTTGAATTCATGTATTTGGATATTTTCAGTTATGCACGACCATGAAGGAAAATTTAGGCATTTACAGACATTTTGGGCATTTCCTTCTTTTCTCTGGATTTTAAGGAGCTTCATCCAATCCTGGATTAGTTACACATCCAATCCTTTTCAGAGGAAAATATAATTTCTTTTCTTGGAAGTTCTTTCTTTTCCTACCTTTTGCATGTGCAAAGGCATAAAATGCATTGAAACTTATATTTTAAAATAGTTTTTTGGAGTTTAGAAGGATACATTTTCAGACCTGTAACAGCAAAAAGTCTCATTTATTTTCAATGAAAAGAAGCAATTCTTTCTCAAATACTTCTTTTAGATTTGTGTTATACATGAATGATTTTGATGGAATTCTTGTGATTTGTTCTAGAATCCTTTAATTTTGTCACATTCATGCAATATTGCAGCAAGAAGATTGATGTTTAATGTAGATCATAGGTTGTGTTAAGCTGAAATCTGTATGTTTTAGTTGTGAAGATCATTGATTTTCCTTCAAGAAAGCATTGATTTTTTGCCTTCCTGTGAGAAAATTGTGTATTGAATGTCATATTTTGTGTTGTGAATGAACAAGATCTTTTAAATTGAAATACATTATGAGTTAGTGCCACTATTAAGGCATCTTATGAATTTAGTGTATCACCTCATTTAGTTATTTGTTTCATTCAAAAGCAACCATTATCCCTTTTCCTTTTCAAAAATTTAGTTTAGGAGTTGATTCAAGGGAACCAACCCTATAATATATAGAGATCTACTTTCACTATAGGGTACCCACAACCTGAAATTAGTCATATGTTTCACATGTTGGATAAGTCTAGCCTTAGATAAGGTGCAAACCTAAGTGATAACAAAACTTTTTATAAAAAAAATTCCAAACCATGAAAAGATCTCACCTCTATAACACTCTCTAGGGTAGGCCATTCAAGGACAACCTTTATCTTTTCTAGGTCCAATCTAATACCATCTACTAAGACAAAAATTCCCAGGTACACCAATTCTTTCTTAACAAACTTTCACTTCTTGAGATTAATATACAACTCTTCTTCTCTTAACTTTACAAAAACTTACAAAGATGCATTAAATGCTCTTCCAATCGCTTACTGAAAATGATAATATCATCCAAGTAATTAATAACAAATTTATCCAAAAACTCTTTTAGTGCATCATTCATGAGCAACGTGAATGTGCTCAGTGCATTGGTTAGCCTAAAAGGCCTTCATAAAATATATCCATTGTTTGAAGCTTGTTTTCCATTCATATCCTTCTCTAATCTAGACTTGGTGTTATCATCTCTTTAGATCTATCTTGGTGAAGTACTCAGTTCCAATAAGACAATCCATAACATCATCCATCCTTGGCAAGGGAAATCTATACTTGATACTAATCTCTTTGATAGCTCTGTAGTGTTTACACATCCTCTAATCACCATTCTTCTTAGGTATTAGTACTAACGGTATCACAAATGGATTCAAACTCTCTCAAATAAATCTCTTCTACAACAATATTGTACTTGTTTATTCAACTCTTCACTTTCTAATGGATTCGTTATGTGGCTTACCTTATTCAAAATCCTAGCTCCAAGAATGAGGTCCATAAGGTGACATAATATTTCTCATTGATGGTAATCCTTTAGGTACATTAATAGATACAAAATCCTAAAATTCATCTAACGAAACCACAATTTATATAGGTACATATTGTACTTCCACTTGTTTATCTATAGAAACTAAAGAAAAATGCATATGCTCATGCTTCATGCCATCTAAAAAATTTATTCCATCAATTAAACTGATGAACTATAAATGATTGAATGTTTGAAGATTATAAGTTGGTGATCATCGAGCTGCAGAAAGTAAATGCAAGACATTAAATCAATTAATGTATTGTATTGTCACTGATGTCAGCCTAATATGTTATGACTGCTCATACACATATTTTCAAAACACTTAAATATCTAAAGAGACAAAAATTTTATTGTTGGTAAAGGTATACACCGAGTGACAGGGTTACCCGAGAACAGTGAACCCCGAGCTATTCATAGTATTGCCCACGGACAGTCAACACCGATGGACAGTGTTACCCAAGAGACACAGTGGTGCCCGAGATTAGTAGTACCCGAGCAAGTGTTACCAAGAAAACTGAGAGTTGATGACCGAAATCAACTAGAGTTAGAAAATGACAAAACTACTTAGCTGGTAGATCTCTATTTAGAGTTAACTGATTGATTTCTTTATTTTCATCGACCACTTGAACTAAGGTAGTAAAGATAAGAAGAAGATTTAAAGCTAGTTGTATTCATAGTTGTCAAGGAGAAATCTATGAAATAAAACTAAAGCAAAGCTTTAAAGATTAAAGCAATGCATGGCGAGATTTGCAGATCAAGAAGTAATCTACGTCAAGAACAAGAAAGACAAGGAGATTGAACAGTGAAATAATGTCTATATAAAGAGACAAGGAATTCATTATGAAGAGAGGAATTCTGAATATAATTCTGATAAAGATAGAAGTCTTCATGCAGATCTGATCATAAAGATTGAAGAACAAAGCCAAAGAAATTCTGCAGACACCGAGCAACAGAAGCAAGAGCATTCACCGAGAAGAAAGAAGAAACAAGGGGAGCAAAGGAATTGAAGAGAACATTGATCAGAGAGGTATCATGGACTAACAATAGATCTAAAAATATGCAAGTTAAATTTGTATTATTGAATAGATCATTTACTGTTTCAGTTTAACCATTGATTCAGAAAATATCTTAATCGAGTGGGATTTAACCATCCTTATTGTATTGAGATACTCAAGAGTATCAAAAGGTTTTCTTGTTGACAGCATAGTGAATGCTAGGTCAATAGATAAACTGTTAGTTTTGAATCCTCTAACAAGGTCGCACTTAACAGTGTGTTTGTAACCTTTAACAGGGTTGGCTCTTCACCGAGCTCACTTCAGAAGAGTGAAAAATTTGGGTTACCGGTCCCAAGTGGTTTTTCCCTTAACAGGGTTTCCATGTTAAAAATCCATGTGTCAAATGTGTATATGGTTCATTTCTTTGATATTTTTCTTTACACATTACTAAAACAGGATTGGTCGGTAAACACTAAGTTTAATTACTACTACTTGGTAAAGGCTAGAAAAAGATAAACAGTATATTCACCAAGCAGTATATATGTTAGAATTACATAAGGCATACATCTTGAAGGACTGAAAGATAACTAGAGGATATTATATTTGTGATATAAGTTTTGGTAGGATTATTGGAATTATTTTTGAGGCCACTGATTCACCACCCCCCCCCCTCTCTCTTAGTTATTCTAACAATTGGTATTAGAGCTTTGGTGATTGGAAAAGAGTTTAAAGACTCAATCTAAATATCACAAGATGAGTAAAAGGGATGTGCCTAAGTTGAACAAGGACAACTTTTCATCATGGAAACGTAAGATAAGACTCCATCTATCAGGTATTGGAAATGATGTCATACAATACTTGGATACTGAATATGTTGCACCTACTGGACCTCTAAGTGTTGATTAATTGAGAGACAAACGCAAAACTGAGTAGTTCCTCTTTTGTTTGTCGAGGACTAAGTTGTTGTTAGTTTCTACAAGTTAAGATTAGTAGTATTTGCATGTTCAGTGTTTATTCCATTTCCTTCCCAGTACTTTACTTTCTTGCAATTGTCTCTTTTTCGATTAGAATAGTTGTGGCTTCATTTTCTTTCTAGTACTATACATATAGTGTTGCACCATTTCAAGTCTTACGTCCCTCGGTTAACATAGAAATAGCCTTCATGATGATGAGATAGCTTGTTAATATGGATATTCATTCCTTAAGTTATGGTTTTATAAACTTAATTATTGAACCATTAGAGAAGTCCAACACCTATGATAGAAATGTCACAAAAGATGCATTGTTGTTTTAGGAGGAATAGGGACTATCAACAAAGAATAAAAGATAACATATAGAGATAATGTCAAAATCAAAAAGTGAATGTTGATATCCCAGTTGGAGAAGTCATAGTACAATAATCAACATTTTTGTAAGAGGATGCAAGAGTAATGTCATGATTGAGAATGGAGTTACACTCATATTGTTAAAGAAATTAAAAGGAGTTGTGTATGATCTTTAAGGTTTTTAAAGCATTAAGGATATCTCTTAGAGTTTCAAGATTTTTTTAATAAGGAAGTTGTGGCTGTAATAAGGTATATCATGACTGTGTTTAAAAAAACCAGTGGCTACTCTTGATAATCATTCAATTGGTAATTCCAAGCTACAGAACATGATGTTGAATAGTGAAGGGGTGCATAATATAGTGATTTAAAATGCTTCCAAATAGTTATTTAAATGGTTTTTCATATTATAGTGGTATAATATGGATACATGTAGTTCAAGAGCATATGAGGCTTTCAAAAAGAGCATTTATTGAGGCAAGTGCAACAGTTTAACATTTAGTTAAGGACTCCACATGGTCACACATTAATTAAGGAAGTTTTTAAGACTATAAATAGAGATTTTCCTTCAATTTAAATTCATGTATTTGGATATTTTCAGTTATGCACGATGTTAGAATAATGTTTATTTTATTCTACAGTAGGTAAGCATTTATCATAGATTCCAGAAGTCTCTTGAAATATCAATATAGTGTAGAAGACTCCAGACTGCTCCCCATCTATCCTCATTGTAGCCTCTGAAAAGCATTATAGAGGTTTTCTAAAAGTCTATTTATATAGCAGCCTCCTTCCATTATCCATGTAAGAAAAAAAAAAACAATAGTGTTTTGTTTATAATGTAAATTAGTTTCTCTGCTCTCTCTCTCTCTTTGTTATACTGTCCCTTGTTTTTAAGTGTTGCCTCTATTTTTTATGCTGATTTTTATTTGTTCAACATGGTATCAGAGCCAATGGTTTAAGATCCAAGAGTTTTGAGAAAGTTAGAAAAATCTGGTGAAGGGTTTATCAGTTGTTTGGAAAGCCAAAATACCCATGTGGAAGAGTGGTGAGTACCATCGTGTAAATGAGTGAGGAAATCATCAACATAGATGAGAAGTGTTGTAGATGGAGACTTCTTATGCCTGCAAAGTCTAGAAACCATGGTTGTTTCTGATTTGAGGAGAGGCAAGTTTGAAGTCCAATGTCTAAGCGTTGCACAACAATTTGAGCAGGCACTTCACAGCTCCTATGGCTGACGTAAGAACTGGCTAACGTAAGAACCTACAAATCTGCAAAAAATAATTAAGTGTTCATTGTTGAGGAAATAAACTATTTTCTGTGCTGAGAAGTTGCATTGTGGATTGGTTTGGTATTTCAAATCTGGTTCCACTAGTCATCAACACCTACATTTTTATTTGGCTAAATTTTGTAGTAATTTGGCCTCTGATGTGTTCGGATTTGGGTTTCTATGTATTAAAATCTAGTTGTGGGTGTCATTTTTTGTATGAGAGAGTTTCCAAATACAGAGTGTTGTGATGGTATTTTGGCTTATTTTCAGCTGCTCTAAAAATTTTCAATCACCTTCTTAGTGTGTCACTGGCTGTATTTTAAAATCTTTTGGTCTTATTGGTGTTTTATGTCAGTGTCTTTAAATTTGTCAAATTTATAGTGTGTACAACTTAAGTGAAAACGATACTACCTAAGAGAAAGAACTCTCCAGTTTAAAATAAAATAAAAGAGAAGTCAGTTAGCTTTGTTATCTTTAGGTGTAAAAATTTTAAACAGGAGGTGAGATGGTGTGCCAAAGATTGTAGTCATGGTGCAAAGGTTTGTCTGAGATGTGTGTTCTAGTTTGAAGTGCAAGTGTTTGGGTTGGTGGTTAGAGACTTTGTTTGTGTAAATGTGAAGGTTGTTGCTATCAAAAAGTGGTCATTTTAAGGAAGAGTGTTTGGTCGATATCCCTCATAAAGTTGATGTTTTCATTTTGTGAAGTGATTGATAGTATTTGGAAGGCTCTTGAAAAGGGCCAATTCCAAATAGTGTGCAATCACAAAGTTGAACAGTAAATTGTACCTTAGTTATTGTAAGGGGTGCATTGTCGGTTATACTCGACACCCCAGAAGATTTTGGTTTAACTTATTGATGAACCATATATCCAGAAAGGAGTCTTATAGAACTAGTGAGTACAGTGGCTGGGTACCCATGTATCTCGGTAGATGGATTTCTTTTTATATGGACTCAATAATCAATTTTGATACAGGTACAAAAAAATGGAAAAAATCTCAGAGTGATGATGGTTTCCCCGTAATGATAATTTGTGGTCATTAGAACCACTTTGGTTCGTGGTCATCCTTAAACCACTTTCTTATTTCATGTGTGAGGTTTGTGGTGAGCTAAAACCACTTGAGTACAAAGTTTGTGATGATTGAAAAGTACTTCAAACTTTCATATTGGTTAGGGGTAATCCATGAAAACCCAACAATGATTGGGGAAACAATGTGAAAATTTGGATGAGTGAATTGTAAATGGGTACCTAACAAGGCTATAAGCCAGGACCCATGGTTTCTAGATTATGGGGGGTACAACTGATAATGCACCCCTTACAATAACTCAGACCTGTACAATACATTCTTTGACTTTGTGATTGCACACTATTTGAGATTGATCTTTTTTCAAGAGCCTCCCAAATACTATCAATCACCAAATGAAAACATGATTTCTTGGGGAACATCTTTGAAACAATCTTCTCAAATGAAGTGGGCAGGACCAGAGAAAAATAGGGAAAAAATAGGCGAGACAACTCAAAACAGAGAAAATGCACAACACCAAAAATAAACATTTTATTATTACCTCTTTTTGTTAACCACAACTAGACTTTCTGACAAACAAAAAACTCATTAGATCATTTCTCTCAGCCTACCACCTCTTACACTATTCTGAAATTGTTCAGTCCTTTGGAATCCTTCTGGGTCCTCTGAAATATTGCCACGACCAGATATATTACCCCTACCCCTATTTCCAAAATCACCTCTATTGGCAAATTCACTTCTTCCATTCCCTCAACTACCATAAGCACCACATCCCCTATTTCCATCATTTATGAAAGCACCTCTGACAGGAATAGGTTATCCTCGAGTAGCTAGACCTCTAGCACCAGAATTTAGCCTCTTCTCCTCTAAAAATGCTTTCCTTCCACCAATAGTTATAGGGGATGCCTCCAGTGCCATTTGGACAGAGGTTGTTGTTTCAAATTCAACAAAACCACCAAAAAGCAAGATTGTGATCAGAAAAAAAACTATTAATCACTGAAAACTGTCAGTCTAAAAAACCACTAATACCAGCTCAGGGAAATATCTACTTCGCAACACAATAAGAAAAGAAACACAGACAAAAACATAAGAGACAAAATCTTTTTTAACTTTTTGGTTGCAACAACATCGGGTGATCTCCTAACAATAATTTCTTCTTGATCTACAACTTCAAGCAGCTCAACCGAACTGAAATGACTTTCTCTGCAACAAACCATTTCTACTCTTCTCTGCAGGCTCTCCAAGATCTTCTACCATGGGCTCTGATACATGTATTTTCTAGTGTGAATTTTCATCTTTGCATGCTGTAATTTGGCTATGAGCAGCATCAACAATTTTTGCAAGCAAGGGATAATTAAAGATCTTGAAGTGTGTTTCATTCTCATCCAAAAAGGAGAGAAGTTGAAATAATGGATTTATATACACTAAAAATTGGCTTCATTAATTAATTAATTAAATATTTATTATTTAATTAATATTTATTTCTTCTATTTATTAATTAAATTATTCAATTTATTTGATATATTCACTATAGTCTATTCTTCTTATCGTAAGTCTTCTAAATTAGTCTCATTAAAGTGATTTGTTAATTACACAACCACTAAATATAACTAAACCTCCTAGTCCACCTCATAGACCTAGTCACTTGACACATCACCTTGGCTAAAATAATTAATTATTATTAATTATTAATAAATCATTATCCTCACCCACACATGTCCTGTTCCTAAGGGCTATGTGGCCTCATAAGACTTGGTCTCATGATCACATGTCTTCCCCTACAGTAAGTCAAGAAGCAATCCCTATTCCTAAGGAGCTTCTCAAGCCACCTCAAAGAGTCCAAGGTGACTCATGGGATACTTGTACCAAGAGTCCTCATGAGGAAAAATTCCTTCCTCCTTCCTCTCAATGGTCTTTGTGAGACACTTGACATGCGTCTTTCCCTTCCACCTTCTTCTCCTCTATGTCAATGTAGGAGGAACATCCTCCCTATTCTTCCTCTCACATTCCAACTATATCCCCCTTTCTCTCAACCCCTTCAACCAAGTCAATAGCAACCCTAAGATATTCCACCTTTCAATCTCCACCCTAGGATTATGCCACCTAGGCTTGGGTCCTCCAAAATCTTATAAAAGGAGCATCATTCTCCCTTTGTGAGCTAATAGAGAATAGGCAATAGTAACTTTCAATTATTCAAGCATTCTAAAGATCAAGCAATCAAGCATCCAAGCATTTAATCAAGCAATTGAAGTCATTTTCATACCATTCCATTATCCATTAGTTGCATAATCAAGATTTAGGCCATTTTGCATACAAATCCACTCAATCTCCACACTTTGGTGACATCTTGGGCAAGGAGATTTAATTGGAAATCTGAGAGCTCAACACATCCAAGAAATCAAGGCTAGGGGGACAATGGAGACAAGCTACAATGGGTAAGTGAAGGCAAACTTGTTTTAGTTTCATTTGATCATTTGTAATCTTCATTGTGTTGCATTTAGATAGATTGATTAGCTTTGCAATAGTAGTATTTCATTTATATATGCAGACATCTAATTTGCATACATTTTTGGCACCCACCGTGGGGCCACTCCCCACAAAAATTAACATTTTGTTTTTAATTTTCCATGTGAAGAATTCTACAGGCTTTTTCTGCACATTAATCCATGATACATATGCATACATCCATCCTGCTGCATTTCTACTAAATTTGTGCATTCATCGCATCACACTATGCTTTCATCCAATATTGTTGCGCATTTGCATATTCTGCGCATTTATTCTCTGTCTTTGCGCATTCATATGTTGTTTCTGCGCATCCATCATTTTCAACTGTAAAATTATGTTTTCTCATCATTATGTTTTTAGCTAACCATCTTAACAGGTTTTTGTTTGTTCTTGTAGTTTTTAGGCTGTTTTGCAGGTCATAAATCTGAAGACCCCAATCCTAAATTATTAACAGTTTATTTGCAGGTTCTTAGGGGTTTGTAAAATAAACTATAACCTTCATTTGGGCTTAAAATACATGTTTTTCAAATTCGTGTGTTTTCTTTAGCTTAGTAAAACTGTCTGTTGTGTCTTGATTTTATAGCTCAATTATAATCCCATATTATAACACCGTATCCTCTCCCCTCACCATTCGTGGATCTTGGGTGTAAGAGAAATGGTTATAATCTTTAGAGGGCAGTCTTTTGTGGGAAAAGAGGTACTCACCCAAAGGAACAACCCAAACGATAATAGGCTAAAGCCAAGCCCTTCCAAACTAGTATACAAAAAAAGGCCATTATGATTAGTCTCATAGTGGACAGGTGTGAATTCATTGTGGCAACCAAAATATCCTCTAGTACCCACACGGTGTGTTAAAGTCCCTACATTGTTAAGGTGCAAATCTTACTTTGAAAGGATTGGGAGAGCCCCCTTAATTGGGAAAATGACTTGATCACAACCACCTGAATGGATGTCCTTACTAAAAACCTTTGTTTAGTGGCCAAAAACCTTCTATTTGCTGGTTCAAGGGGTAGCCCAACCCGTGAAGACACCCCACATTACACATGGTTCATAGTAGAGATAGCAGTTCTTTGGGAAGTAATGACCCATTGAATTCAGAACTTGGTATGCCAGAGAAGTGAGTGCACTGTAAGGAGGAGCTCGTGCCTCCAAGTTCCTAGGCTATCCGCTTTGAATTTGCATTGCTGAATTTTATTATCCAAGTGGGGATTCAACAGATACTGCCCCTGCCAACCTTAGGAATTGTAAGCATGTTTGTGCATACATACTAGATTAAATTAGATTAGATCATTTATGTCTTGTGTGTGTGTGTGTGTTTATGTATTTTCACTTTGCCAAAATCATCTGAAAAATACAAAATTTCCAAAAAACATCCACAAAACCATCAAAAACAAAAAAAAAATAAAACCTATGCATATATCACTTTATGTTGCGCATTTGTTCCTGCGCATACATAACAACAAGCCTTTGTATAGACCTTCAAGATTTCAAAATCACTTTTTCAGCTACCCATTTTTATTCTCAGTACGATTCCAGAAACACATCTAATTTTCAACAAAATCTTTGATCCTTAGTTTGACCATTTTCATCATCTTTCTTTCATCCAAAATTCACCAAATCATTCCTCAATATTCAAAATCTACATTTAAGTGTTGAAACATTACCCTGATTATCATATTTTTGGCTTTTGTGAGTTTTTATCATATCAGGATCTATCATCCTTAATCAAAACTTACCTAGGTCAATATCTCTTGGTTTTTCTTTGTCATATCATAGTGAGATCCATACCTCCTATTGACTTAGAT
>MU226804.1:2361622-2384855 GCA_018584345.1 Thuja plicata
ATCGACACTCTAAGACAAATCCAGTAGCACTAGATCATACCAACAATACACTCTTTTCATATCCTTTCCTGTAACCCTAAAAAACACTTATATCATGCACTTTCCTTTTTAGGGAAACTTCCAAGGAGTGTAAAGTACTCAACTTTATCAGTTGCCACATGTCTTGCATGTCTTCACCTGTCATTCAAATCTCCTAGAAATAGCTCTTACGTGTCATAGGAATCTGTCATAACCGTTTCAGCCATGATCTCCTTACACACAATTCAAGATGCCGACACATCAAGTGGAGTGACACATCAACATGCCAACTAGACATGTACACTCACACTTAATTACATTATTTGCAAGAAAATACATTTTACAAAACAAATAATAAGAATAGGAATTATTCAAGGTTGAGACACCTTATTCCGAACAAAAGGAATTTCTTCCAATGCTAAGGGTGATAATCAAGCCAACTACAATGCCACATCCTATAACTATGTAAATCACATTTATGAAGGCCATTCTTCCCAATATTATGCCAATGTGATTACTATCAAAGAAAAGAGCCAACCAGCTAATGTCACTACTCGAGCCCAATCCAAGGTTACTCTTCAAGGTGTCTCATCCAAACCTAGCACCTCTCAGAACAAGTTTGTCTATGTTCCAAAGTCCATGCCAAATGCTTCCAATAAATACAATATTTTGGATCAATTGAAGAAAACACCATCCCAAATATCTATACTCGAGCTTTTGCGTCTGTCACCTTCTCATAAGGATATTCTTGAGAAAGCTCTCCTAGGAACCAATGTTACTATAAATCTAGATCAAGCCCAATTCCAATCAATGGTGGGACATTTGACAAATCCACATTACCCATCCTTCATTGAGCATGATGATCTATCCATTAATCAACCACATAATGCTCCACTCCATATAGAAGTCCTTGTACAAAATCATAAAATCAAAAGAGTACTAATAGATGGAGGAGTTGGCTTGAATATATGCACTTTAATACTAGTCCTTGCATTGGGATTTTCTAAAAATGTTGTAGATCCAAAGAATAAAATTAAAATTAAAGCTTATGATGAAGAAGAGAGGTCATCCAAGGGATCTGTTGTTCTTCCTATCAGAGTCAGTCATGTACTTTATCAATTCCTTGATATGGATCTAGCATATAACATTCTTTAGGGGAGGCCTTGGATTCATTCTATGGAAGTTGTATCATCGACTTATCATCATTGTTTGAAGTTTCCACATAATGGTCAAGAAATAACTATCAAAAGAGATCTGAATCCTTTTCAGTATTGCAACACTGTGAAGACAACACTTGAATCCTTGGTACCCTATAATTATGTTGGATCTCCTATAACAACACCCATTGATCTAAGTAATGAAGCATTGACCTCTAAATCCAATGGAATCAAAATAGACATAACAGAACAAAGTATGGGAGAGTACACTTTGGGTCCAAATTTATGTATCACAGAGTTACCCTTATCTCCTAAGTCATATGGAAAATCTTTGATTATCAAGCAACAATCAAAATCTCCTTCTACGCCTGTTTATGGAACATTTATAAGTGGAGGAACTATATCAAAATAGGTAGCTGAGCGCAATGCTAATCATTTTATTAAACACCATAAAGATCAAGAAGATGAAAAAAATGAGTATACATCCCCCGATGTATATGGTAAGGGATATACTTTTTTGTAAAAGATGGGATATCAAGGCAGTGGACCTATAGGGTTGCAGAGAAAGGGTGTTATAAAACCAATTTTGAAAAATCCAAATTACCAAAGAGACACCACGGGATTAGGATACAAAGGAGAAGGACCAAAGGAATCTAAAGGTAAAGAAAATATTACACCTTTCTATAGGAATTCTAAGGCTTCTGCATTAGAGTTCCAAAAACATGGCATGTATGTAGATCCAGAAAAGAAAATGATAGCGACAAAAATCATTGACAGACTTAGGGATAATGATGATGATGATTCTAATGCTTATGAATGGGATTCATTATCTAAATGTACCAAAGAGATAGGAGTTGATGTTTTCCATACCTATAGTAACAATTATCATGAGGGGGAGAGTTCAAGGATGGAACCATTAGGATTAGATTCGCATGATACTACTCTTGGCGATTGTGAGGAAAGTGAGAATTATCTTGTGATAGATGATTCAGATGAGAGTACAGAAATAGACCTTGCTGATACAATCATAAAATTTAATAACTTTTCCATCAATACCATCTCAACCTTTGAAATTGACCCAAATGATTTAATACCCCTTATCCACCCTGAGCTTATAGCTTGGGATGCTCCCAATAATCCAAGACTTGATGTTTTCCATAATGATGACGCAATTATCGACTATCTTGGAAGAAAAAATCATATACCACCAGGGGATCATAAGGTGGGATTTCCAATAGAATTCAATTACATGGCTTATTTTGGAGAGGGTGTCAATCCTTTCAGTCGTAAAAATGTAAAAATAATCAATAGATCTAATGGTGAAAACCACTCAGTGGCAGTGTTAGATCCTAAAAAGGTAAAAATAAAAGATGTATCTGAGGGTGAAAACCTCTCTGAGGTGCCTAAAGATGGAAGGATTGACACTCTCCCCAATTATATGTATCGAGAGCAATCTGCAATACTTATTGAACCAACGTTGCTTCTCAACATTGGAACAGAGGAGTCCCCACATATTTTGAAAAAAGAAGCATCCTTAACAGAGTCAGAGAAAGAAGCCTTTTCACAATTCTCAAAGAATGACATGCAAATTTTACCTGGTCTTATGCTGATATTCCTGGGCTAGATCCTAATCTTATTATGCATCATTTGTCTATTGCACCAGGTTTCAAGCCAGTAAAGAAAAAACTCAGAAAAATGCATCCTCATATTGCACTTATGGTCAAAGCAAAATTGAAGAAATTACTAGATGTTGGATTCATTCAAGCCATTGATTATGCTGAGTAGATTTCCAATATTGTACCGGTATCCAAGCCAGACAAGTCTATCAAGATTTGTATAGATTTTCAAGATCTCAATAAGGCTTTTCCTAAAGATGACTTTCCATTGCATAACATTGATATTATAGTTGATTTGACAGTTGGGCATGATATGTTATCCTTAATGGATGGTTTTTCTGGCTATGACCAGATCAAGATTGCACCAAAAGACTAGGAAAAGACTGCCTTTACATGTCCTTGGGGCACATATTGTTGGAATGTGATGCCTTTTGGGATAAAAAATGCTGGTACAACTTATCAGAGGGCTATGACCACAATCTTTCATGACATGATGCATACCATAATGGAAGATTATGTTGATGATATCTTAGCAAAATCCAAGAACAGAGATGGTCATTTAAGAGTGTTGGATAGAATATTCACTTAGATGGAAAAGTACTAGATTAGACTCAATCCAAATAAATGTGCATTTGGAGTTACGCTAGGAAAACTGTTAGGGTATATTGTCTCAGCTAAGGGCATAAAAGTTGATCCAAAAAAATTTAAGGTGGTCATGGAGATGGCTTCCCCTACAAGTATCAATCAATTAAGATCTTTGCAAGGATGCCTCCAATCAATCAGAAGGTTTTCTTCTCAACTAGTAGACAGAAGTCATCATTTTCAATGCCTGTTACATAAGGATATATTATTCAAATGGGATGATAAGTGTGAAGAAGCCTTCACTAAGATCAACCAATATTTAGCAAATCCTCCTACTCTTATGTCACCAATTCTAGGCAAACTACTATTGCTCTATATTTCAGCTACAGAAGTCTCACTCGGTGCTCTTTTGGCCCAACAAGATCAAGAAGTAAAAGAGAAGGCTATATATTACATCAGTCGCACCCTTGTGGGATATGAGCTCAATTATTCATCAATTGAACGAGCATGTCTAGCAGTGGTATTTTCTTCACACAAGTCACAACATTACATGTTGTCTCATTCCATCAAGCTTATTGCAAATATTGATCCTTTGAAATACCTTTTGAGAAAGATGGCATTAACGGGAAGATTGGCTAAGTGGGTTATGTTGCTCAATGAATTTGATATTGAGTATGTGGATCGAAAGGTCATCAAGGGACACGTGATTATAGATCAACTGGCCAAGGCACCACTAAAAGATTATCAACCTATATATATGGAATTTATAGATGCACATATCTTGACATTATCTACACAAACATGGAATTTGTACTTTGAGGGATCATATACTCAGCATGGTTCAAGAGCTGGAGTGTTATTTTTTACACCACAAGGATATACAATACCAAAGTCTTACAAGTTCCTCTTTCCTTGTACAAATAATGTAGCTGAGTATGAAGCTTTGATGATTGGATTGAAGATGGCTCTGCAATGGAAAGTCACTGAATTAAATGTCTATAGAGACTCCCAGTTGATTATCAATCAAGTTAATAATGAATACTAGACCAAAGATGACAAGTTGTTACATTTAAGCATATGGTGGATGATTTTAAGCAATATTTTTTTATCATTACCTTTGAGAGAATTCTAAGACATTAAAATAAGGTTGTAGATGTTATGGCTACAACTGCTTCTCTATTTGATATGGAAGATACCAAAGCCTATTTTGAGTTCTTAGTGGAATCTTTGGCTTATCCTGCATACGATGATCCTGATACAAGTATCATATGTCATATTATCAGACAAGATTCTCCTACCTATGGAGAGATATATTCCTATCTAAAAGATAATATAATTCCACCCGACTTATCCAGAAACCAAAAATGAACCTTTCTACGCCAAACCTCCCGCTATCTCCTAATATCTGACACCCTGTATCGGCAAGGTCTTGATAGTACTCTCTTCTGATGTCTTGAACATGATGAAGCTCAAACTACCTTACAAGATGTACATGAGGGTATTTTTGGAACCCATTTAAGTGGTCCTTCCTTGGCTAAGAAGCTCATGTGTGTGGGTTACTATTGGCCTACTATGGAGACAGATTCCTTTCATTTTGCTAGGAAATGTAAGAAATCTCAAATACATGGGAATCTTATTCATGTACCAGCACAACAGCTTCATCCTTTTACAACAACATTACCATTCAGTCAGTGGGGACTCAACCTCATGGGCACAATTCACCCTCCATCTTCTAATGGCCATAAGTTCATTATAACCACAACTGAGTATTTTACCAAGTGGATTGAAGCCGTTTCATTGATCACTGCCATAGGTAAATAGGTTCCCATGTTTATCCTTAATTATATCATTTGCATATATGGTATCCCTATGCTTCTTATTACTGATCATGGGAAGCAGTTCCAAATCAAGATATGGATGAACTATGTGCTAAATTCCACATCAGCCATCATTACTCCACCATTTATTATCCCCAAGGTAATGGTCAAGCAGAGGCATCCAATAAAACCATTGTCAAAATCCTTTAAAAGACTGTCAATGACGCTGGTCATGACTAGCATATCCAATTGAATCCTGCCCTATGGGCTTATTGCACTTCCATCCATACTCCCACTGGAGCCACACCATATTCCCTTGTCTATGGATCTGAAGTTGTTCTGCCCCTCGAGGTTGAGTTACCTTCTCTTCGTGTGTCCCTAAAATATTTGATTCCAGATGAAGAATTTAGAGTTGCACGACTAACTAAATTAGAATTGCTGGATGAATGTCATCAAAGAGCCTTTGATCATTTGAAAGTCTATCAGAAAAGGATGTCTCGTTAGTATAATAGTAAAGTGAAACCCAGAAAATTTCAGGTGGGTGATCTAGTCCTTCGTGAGAATCCCAAAAATTAGCAGCATCGTGAGAAGAAGGGCAAGTTTGAACCTAACTGGTTAGGTCCTTTTGTGATTACAGTAGTTTATGGCTCTGGAGCTTATCAGTTGTCTATGTCTAAGGGAGATCTCTTGGATGAGCCTCTTAAGAGCATGCACCTCAAAAAAATTTATGCTTGAAATCCCAGTGCAAGGGATATGTTCAAAAATTAAAAAATTAAAAAATTAAAAATAAAAAAAAATAAAAAAAATCACAAGAAAATTGCAATAAAAGCATGTGGTGAAAACTTGGAAACATGCACCATTTGTGACAAGGTAGCTCCTCTCTCTATTAGGATTCTTCTAGCGTATCATCCCATTTGTATATACCCATAATAAAGTGGCTATACAAGCCATCTTTCACCTTGTAAATATCATAATAAAATGGCCAGTACATGATTATCCTATCCATTGTATAAATCCATAATAAAACCCCATCTTAGCTTGGTCTACTATCTTTGTCTTCATCCTAGTCCAGTGTGTCTTTCTTCACCCATAATAAGTCAGTCCATCACCTAGGTGGGGTCATGTCCTCGACCTAGTTTGGGAAGTGGATCTATGATAGTCACAAATCTTAGAAGACCGAATAGAGTATTTTTCACTAGACAAGAAAATGCAATCAACTGTTCTTACACAATGCTATTCTAATCATGATTCATAATCTGTGACCTATCTTTCAAAATATGACCATTTATCTATACATTTGCAACAAGATCCCATCGACCAAATTTATCAATAAACCTAACACTATCTTTTGGAAAAGAAATGTATATTCATGAGAGGCATGTTAGAATGATTTGTTATATGATTATGCATTCATATATGGATTTCATTGTTATCATGTTTCCTATGCCATTCCGGGATATCTTTGACATGAGTTTAAAACTCCAAATATGTCATTTATTAGGATAGTCAGGATGGGACATGATATTTTCTTTGATTGTTGTTTGTGGGATATTTTCCAATGAAGTTGAAGGAACAAATAATTGGGGTGTCTGTGCATAAGTGCCTTCATCCGTTGAATAAGTATTGACAACATACAAATCATTTTGTTATGTGAATACTATTGACGGTGATATGCCACACATACCTCGACTCCAAATATGTGTTCCCCATTAGAGGGTGGAATATTCCTTGTCTGTTATGCAAATGAAACTCAGGTCATCTTGGTTCAATTATACCTATATGCTTATCAATTTTGCTATATTAAAATCCATACAAGAAGTGCTCAGGTCATCTTGGTTTAATTATACCATGATGCTTGCATCCTCTTGCAATATAATGAGCTCAATGATGAAAATCAAATTCCAACAATTATGAAGTTCTAAGATGTTTCGTTAAGTTGTGGAGATACTTATTTCACATATCATTTTGCCTTACATTTAATAGATTTTTGTTGCATACCCATGCTCCTTTTTTAGAGTTCTGTAGGATATATTTCTTAGATCACCTTTTCTCTTTGTCTATTCTTCTTGTGTCAGACACATTGTTGTTTAAAATTAAGTACATTCTGGATAACAAAAATATAGCATTTATCATAGTTCATTATGTATATGTCCTTAGTTTTTTCTTTGTTAGGATTGTTCATTTGTATATAACCATTTATATTTACATGCATATTTTGATTATCTCATTTTGTCATAGTTGTCATTTCATCACATTATAGGTCATTATATTACTACCATCATTATACCTTTCATTTTATATCATTATAACATATCACTTTTTTAGTATTATCATTACATGCATTATCATTTTCATTATCATTTGTTTCGATCATTATTATTCATCCCTCTATTTGAAATTCATTCATATACCATTATTCATTATATGATCAATCATAACCATTTTGCATCCATATAGAGATAGATTGTTACATTACTAGTCATAAAGTAAAATGCATAATCAAAGTCATTCATCACATCCTATGTGTCAGCATCCACACACACACACACACACATATATCATAAGAAATGCATCATAGAAGTAATCATAATAGAACTACATCATATAGAAAGTTCGTCATCAAGAGTCCATAAAACAAAAATAACATTTCCAGATGTTCAGTGATATCGCATAAAATAACCATGTGTCCATAAATGTCCATCAAGTCTACAATGATAATACAATAATGATACAATAATGCCATAAATACAAAGTGTATATCAAAAAGCTAAAATCCATTTCCTCTAGACTATGTCTGTCGATGTCTACATGCTACAATAGAAATCCCTACCACTGATGGGTCTCCAGAACCTGATGGTGGTCTCAGTGGGCATGATGATGTGCCTCCACTACCACCTAACCCATGTCTTTGATGTACTACTATCATAACTACATATGAGCTCTCTCTAAAGCTCCCAATCCACTGATCTTGTGGAGAAACCTGTCTGTATGCCTCCCTCCAGTAGGTGATCTCCCTACTGGCTCGCATCATCATCTGAAGACTATCTACATGAAGCCCCAATGTCTCTATAGACTCAAGCTCATCTAGTAGTGTCTCTTCCTCTCCTAACTTCTCTATGGTGGTATCTCACTCCTATCTAGCTTCTGCAACCTCCCCCTCTACTCTCTCCACCTGTCTCTCTAATCTAGGGATGCGGTCAGCCTATACCTGTATCATTACTAATCTGACTAGAAATGCATCAATGTCTATATCCTCCTCCTTCACAGTATCCCTCTGTAAATAGGGATCCTGGCCCCCAAAATCCATGTCTACCTATGCATCTTGGCCCCCGACATCCATCTCTACCTCTATATCCTGTGCCCCCACATCCGGCATCTGTACATCATCCCCAATATTGAGCATATGCTCGTCCTATCTATCATCCTGTATGAATCCACCCCTTACCACTCTCTCCTATCCAAGTATCACATCTATCTCATCCTTAACCTGTCCTTCCTATATCGATACATGTGCATGTGCCGTAGGATCTACTGGTATTGGTATATGTGCCTGTATTGGTACATGTGCCTGTACCTATGCCTGTCTTGACACAGCTGCTGGTATCTATGTAGGTGGTTGGCATCCCACCTGTCTAGCCAAAGGAGGCATCAAACCCCATGGTACCACACCGCCGCCTCTCATTCGAGGTCCCGCTCTATCCCCCTCCCTCTATCAAAACCATAACCTCCATCATCTCCATCACCATCATCCCCTCGGCCTCTCTTGTCCCAGCCTCATCGCCTGTCTCGGTGTCTATCCTTAGCATCTCTCTGAGGTGGTCTCTTCACTGGATTTGTCAATCTCAGGAGGGATGATCCCTCAGATATCTCTCATAATCCACAGTCATTCCTGGGTCTACGACCCCCTATCTCATTGACCATGCCTTTCAGGCATGTCCAAGAACTCCTGCCTCACAATCTCATATGGAACTATAGGCCCCCAGTCCCGTCTCTCCTAGTGGGTGTGTGCAAACTCTATCACCCCCTACGACATCCCCTGAATCTTGCCAAACTATTGCAAGACCCTACTAACCATGTGCCTCTCTATGATATAGGGAGTCCTCCCTATCAACCACCAAGACTTGAAGCAGTATCCGAGATGATGCTCATCCTCCCATGGCTCACACCCTAGGTAGGGTCTCCATATCATAGAATCAACAGTATCAAAAGTATATCCCCAAAACTCCAATCATCACAGCTTACGCTGAGACCGGATAGATGCATAAAGAAATATGTATGGCTATCTAGCACCTTGGAATCTAAGAGTTGTGGGTCGTGTGATCGCTATGTGCTCCCATGCCCATACATGAAGCAAAGTGACACCATCTGATAAAGATGCTCCCCTCTGGTATACCACCTAATGCAGATCATGATACAAATGCGCTAACAAACATAGCCCCCAAGCAAAACGGGTCCCCTCGTCCATCATCCTCTGTAGTGTCTGACCCCATCCAACTACAAAGCCATGCGACCGTCGATCCAGATAGACATATCCTCTGGTTGCTCCAGCCAAAACAACCGACAGTGGCTCATATAACTCTACTATATCCTCCTAGCTAATCTATGTCTCGTCTATATCATCGTCACCAAATACTAATCTGCACTCAGTCAAACTGTCATGTCAATCGTACTGTACCAACTCTCCTATGATGGGTAGTCATAGGATTTGATAAACATCCTCCAGTGTCACTTTCATCTCTCCTGTCGGGAGATGAAAGGTACTCATCTCTGAATACCATCTCTCAGCAAGTGCAGCTAGCATGCCCAAGTTTGCTCAAATATCGAGCATGTAAATCACATGGTATAATACCATCGCCACAATCAGTACCTTTTTGGTCTCTGATAGCGCCGATCTCAGACTCTGTATCATGAGATATCTCTCAAACAACATCAATACATCAGTAATATCCTCCTATCATCAACAATCACCAAATCAAACTATTAGGTTTCGATCAAACTGATATATCTATCTATCCTATCTATCAATCCAACACATGTTTATCACATGTATCAACAGATAATTCTGTCAATTATCTACAAACAAGATAGTTTACTAGTGACCACGCTACAATGTTGCCTATCTTGACACAAATTGATCAAAATACAACACCGACCAGATCATATCAGCTTATCGATATCAAGTTTGACCTAATTGACTTGTCAATTTATCAACATTCTATCATTTGTACTAAATGTGCAGCACAGAAAAATGCTTGTGCAGAAAACTCTCTCATTTACACAGATCTAATGAATGCACAACATCACTACACAAATGCATTGCATCGAAATTCAAATCCCACGCATGCGCAGGATCCCCAAATGTATATGCAATTTTTGCGCAAACGTGGCCAGTTGCTGCGCATCAATGCGTCGCAACTGCACATTTTTTTCACCTAAAAAAAAAATTCATGTCCTAACCTATGGTTTAATCTATGTGTGTGAATTAGTGCACCTGTTATCTGCAACATGACACTTCAATAGATCATTATATTAGTAGAAAATCATAAAAAGCAAGGGTTTGAAGTTAAATACTAAAACTAATCTATTTCTTCCTATCTAGGAGGAGTTTGAAGAATGCCATAATCATGCCCTTAGATTATGCACAAATCAGTGACATATACAACCTAAGAATGGAAGATTTAAATGAAAAGAAGTCAAAATGCTTACTAAACATGCATGTTAGTTCTAAATATGCAAATAATAAAAATGCATAACATTAAATCTAAGATGCAATATGGATTTATAAGTAATCTAAACAACATAACAATGCTTTTCAACTCTAAAAATTAAGGTCATTTGAGCTCAAAAACTCATTCTATTTATAGAAGAAATGAGGAGAGAGAGGGGGGACAAGGGTCATTAATGGATGTGTAAAAACCATTAATGAGGTGTAAGAGGCATTAATGCTAAAGGTATTAATGAGGCATGGTGGAGGGCATATGCATTAAATGAAAGCATTTAAGAGGCATGGTGAGGGTTTAAGAAGCATGGGTGACGTTTTAGAGTCAAGCTTGAGAAAGTTAACTTTCTCAAGTGGGTTGGATTCATAATCACAGGATTAGGAATGTGACAACATTAGGAAGTGGGTTAGGATAGGATTAAGATTAGGATTACGCTTAGCATGGGCAGAATAGGTTGGGATGGGTTTGAACCCAGGGTTAAGGTGGTTGAGATAGGTTAGGCTAGGGTTAAGAAGAATATTAATGAAATGAATTATAATTAATATATTCATCCAAAAATAAAGAAATTAATTATTTAAGCCTTTGATTGCTTTAGATAATTAATAAGGACTATAGCCAATTAATTAGATTAATTTAGGCTAGAAGATAGGCTTTTGCAAGTGATTTAGATATAATTAGGATTTATTTAATTTCTTTTAAATTAATTACCTTAGCCATGTTTGATTTGAATTGATTTGAATTAAAATTGATTTGATTTGATTGGCTTAGGTGATTAATAAAATTTAGTGATTAGATCACTTAGGAGTTTAAATCTGATTTGAATGAATTATGTCAGCGGATTGAAGAGTTGTCTAGACATAATTGGGGGTATGATCACACTTAGGGAAAATAGGGTCTATAGTCAAAGCATACCAAATTAGGGTGGTTACATTTTCCCCTCTTTGAATAGATGTGCGAGCAGCGCATTTGATTCAAACAAAGTTTTTGATGTTTGACTTCAGAAAGATTGAGAATTTCGCTCATGATCAAATGAAATGCCTAATGAGATCAATCTCATCTTGATTGAACTAAACTGATAGAATTGACTTTGAACTTGATCGAACAAAGGTCAATAAGAAAAGATCTTAAAGATACCAATTCTAAACTTGGTTGTCATCCAAAAATTGATAATACTAATTTTGAACTTGGTTGTCATCCAAAAGTCAGTATGAAGCTGCCAGGAGCTTTAATAAGAATCTAAGAAAAAGGTAGACATAGGATATCCACCTCGTGAGAACCAAAGCTTTTGATCCAATAGTTTTGACTTAGTCAAGGAACCGTTACGCCTTTTAGTTTTTGATAACGAAGTCATTTTTAATGTTGTTTCGAGAAAGAATTTGATTGATGATAGTGTGATCATGCCCCCTTGAGAATGAAATCGAAGGAAAAAGAATAAAAATCCCGCTATTGAAAGAACATATCACTTGCATGGAACGGTTAAGTCAAGAAAAAATGGATTAGAAGCAGTGAAGAAATGGGGGTGTGTTAAGAGTAAACACATGAGAACCAAGTTAATTACATGAAAATGTGAGTGGTGGGACTAATAAAATGATGTCGGACCAAGATTTTTGATGAAATGTGCAATTTGAATATTTTTAGAACTAATGGAGCAATTCTGCATTTTTAGGAGTTGTCGCAAAAAATTTATTGTTCTACGTAAAATGCCTTAGGTGCCTTCAATTTGGTTCCTGATTGATCAAAAGGAGAACAGAAATGGAATTTCAATTGCCTGGGAGGAGTTTTGGAACCCCTAAATAGCTCAAGAGACCAATATATATCTCAAAAATCACCATTTTACTATTCATTTTCACTTTTACCCATAGTAAATTCTAGAGCTCTACAGAGAAGATGGTGGTCCCAATCAGGAAGCATCATTTTGAGCTCAGTCATCAACATCAACGCATGGCCAACTATGCACCTCCAATTAGTACTCGTAAAACTACCTCGTGAATTTGGTAATTTTTATTTTTTTGCTTTCTGGTAGTTTTTATAGCCCTTTGAATTTTGGGTCAAATTTGGGATTCTGGATCACACCCTGTTGAACCTGTGTCACATCTAGTTTTTCTCAGATCACACCCGATGGTCCCAGATTCCTGCATTGCATCCAGTATTTCCTGGATCGCATCCAGTTTTCCCCATTTTTCTTAAGTTTAGTATATGAAATTATGGTTATGTCGTACCCTGCCTTTTAGGATCATACCCAAATTTTGGGGTCGCATCCAAGATTTCTGGGATCGCACCCAGCATTCCCCATCGCATCCTATTTTTCCAGGATCGCATCTAGGAAAAGAGATCGCACCCTGTATAGCCAGGATCGCATCTCATTTTTAGACTTTAGAATTTTGTCAATTATGAACTGTCTTCTTTCTATGGACCTTGAATCACTTAGCTGATTATGTTCCTACATTTGTATTATAGATAGAGCACTGATTTGTCTATTTTTGTGTAAAATACATTTATTTTGAGGTAGTAGCATTTTGAGGGACATATCTGGGGCATGTTCTTGCCTTGGTCCGATAGCTGACAGATGATGAGCGGGACATAGTGGCCCATGAAAGATTGCGATCACTTATTTATTTACCCAACATAGGGGTAAATCGAGGGTTGTTGACTGCTCTTGCCAAGAGATGGCACTCAGAGCACAACACCTTCCATCTCTCGACTGGGGAGATGACAGTCACACCAGAGGATGTGTGGCATATACTATGAGTTCCAGTTATGGGCCGTAAGGTACAATTTGAGGTGACTTCTGTCGTTGCCATTGGTGCAGCTCATCGTTTCTTCCAGGATGACACTATTGCTTAGAGACACATTTCATGGGATTACATGTTTGATCACTATGATCGTCTATCTGTATACTTGGTGGGACTGATTGGTGGCATCCTGATGCCAAATAGAGGACAACACAAATTCTTTGTAGGATGGGTGGATATGCTTGAGCAAATGGTCATCTCTAGATGGAGATTTGCATGGGGTAGTTTTATTTTGACCCATATGTATTGGGAGCTTCACGATATTGTTTATCAATATACCTAAAGCATGATTATAGGGATCTTGATTCTACAGATCTGGGCCTGGGAGCACATCCCGGTGACACAACCCATTGTAGACAGGCAGTGAGCACCTAAGTAGCCTTATGTGTATATGTATGCAGGTTTGATTTAGTAGCCCCATCTAGGCAAGGTAGAGTACTGGAGACGTCTTTTTGATGATATGACAGATGTAGTATGGTGGTTGTACTTGGATTGTGAGGAGTGAGCTTCTGATGGTAGACAGGTTCCATTTTTCTTCTAGAGTAGGTACCTAATCGGACGTACCAAATATGTCATAGAGTGTTTCGTACATACCTGTGTATTGAGATAGTTTATCCAGCGACAGGGCAGGAGTCAAGATGTGACAGTATATGCTTAGATCCATGACGAGACATCATTGTGGGGCACCTAGCTGAGGTATGAGACCACACATCAGGAGATTAGAGATATGGTCAAAGTGGATTGGGATCTTCAACTTAATGTTGCAGATGCAAGCTATTCAGATGGATATGTAGCAAAGATGATTTAGCATCCATTCCCATGGTTTACAGTTCTAGAGGAGGTCATTCCTCGTATAGAGGACCTAGTAGATTATGATCCTGATGATCACCCTACCAGAGGTATAGGAGGAACATAGAGGTCAAGATGGTGGGTAGGATGGTAGGTGAGATGGTAGACATCCACCTCCAGATGATGGGGATGATGGTGGAGATGACAGGGGTGGTGGAGCTATGGGTTCTATGGGAGAGGTGGCTAGTGGTAAGGGAGAGGGTCGGTGCACCCGCTTCAGATTTGTTTCTCCCAAGATGGATCTAGGTCCTTTACTTATAGGGGAGTAGCAGAGACATCAGAGATAGCAGAGACAACAGAGGCAGCAGTAGCCATGGGGTAGATCACAGGATAGGCCCTCAGGGCAAGATTCAGGCAGGGTTTCGGGAAAGCATGGAGATCCCTTATCTCAGTGTGAGCAGGAGTGAGAGTAGCTCAAGTTGATGATTACAGCATTAGAGGCCAGGCTCACGATAGCAAATGCTTTATTGGCAGATAGAGATGCACAAATTGAGCGGCTTAGAGAAAAGTGAGATACGCAGACCCATACTACTGTTCACCAGGGCTAGAGAGCCACCTATTATTATTCTCTTTATCATGCAGTGGTGCTAGAGGGGTAGAGAGCCATATCATTTTCATGATTAGCATAGCCTTCAGAGGGGGCCATGCCACCTCCAGCAGTTCCATTTGTACCACCTCCTCCTCCTCTAGATCGGGGAGAGGGGGGAAGTCAGAGTTGATTTTGTCATATATTTTTGAGATTATATTGTATATCTAGATCTTTCTAAGATCATTCTTTTCTATGATGATACTTTATACATGTATATCTGATTCATCCTGATACTCTGATACTCTTTATGTAGACTTGTGCCATATTGTTGATTTGTACCATGATTTATATATATATATATATATATATATATATATATATATATATATATATATATACATATCTAATGCAACTGTTTCTGATTCTGACATGTTTCATGAGTTCTCTTTTCTTTGATAGATGTTTTTGCACATGTGATTATGTTTATCTTGGTCCCATCATGAGTTAGATTAGATGATGACATCATTTATGGATTTGGATTTATCATTGATATAAATATGTTTCAAATGATACTATGTGAATATGCAAATGTATATTTTTGAGTTTTTCTTATGCAAGTAAAATGTATGGATACATTTAGGATGTAGACATAAATGTAATGTACAAATGCTTTTTTTGTATTTTTCTCATGTCTCAGTTTATAAATGCAAAATGTATGCTATGGATGTGCAATGATATGAATATCAGTGATATTGATTTGATGTGATTAACTTAGATTTAGAAGAAATTTGAAATTATTTGGAGCTCAAATTCCTTATACTTTTATTTCTTTCAAAAAGGAATCATGCAATCCCTAAATGTAGCTATATGCAAACTTTTAGGACTTGTCATTGATTTGCAAATATTGTATCTTTTTTGTCATCATTGGGCTCTTTTCAGAATGGATACCACCTGATAGTACAACCATCACTAATACTCACTAATAATATGAAAGTATGAATACTATTTTGATTGAATGAAATATCATAAATAGACTTAGGCATCAAGACATAGAAGCCAGGATGACAAGTTAGCCACTTTCCTTTTATTATATCAGAATCTGTGTAAGGTAAGATATTGGACCTACAATGATCTTGAAAATTCATATCCTAGGGTACATTATGCTTTGTATACCTTGGTGAGAATCTAATTTTTAGAAAACAAACAAGGAAATTGTTTCAACCTCACCATATTTTACACATAACAAAGAACAAGATATATGCGGCTATCCACTCATGGTGGCACCTCTTACCATAAACATCCAAGTTAGGTGAAATTTATAGGATCATTCAGAATAGTCACCATATGCAGAAAACCAAGAAAATGTTATGCCCCATGTCCTTGCGACTCTTTGTCTTTGCACAGACATCATGGAGTAACTCGGAAGACATAACAACTATCAATTGTGAATCCATCAAATAAAATTCATAACTGCTTATATGTCCCTAGTTAAAGAATCATCAGAACATAAAAGAGTCATAATCAAACCAAGATCAAACTATGTTTAAGTAGTATTTGAGAAATACTATTGATACATTTGTCAAGCGTAGTAGAGATTCATCAATCAAAATTTTGGAATTTTAAGCAATATGTATTCCACGTCTGTGTATGACCTTGTCTCTGTTTGCAATCTAATGTAGTGCTTAGGAACACCGTTTATGTAAGTGAAATGTTTGTACCATCCTTGTTTTGTGAAAGTGATAGGTTGGTGCATGTATTGAGAGGCATTATGTCACAAGACAAACCCTCCTAGGATGACCTAGCAGACACAACCTATCATGTTAGAAAAAATGCCCCCAGTGCAAAAATGACTTGATCCTAAGACAGAAACGTAGACAAATCCCAAGAAAGGATAAGATTTTTGGAAGGAAACAAAGTCAACTCTTAGCACAGGTGTAATCGGGAAGGCCTAGTATTAGCAATGTATTGATAGATAGAGCATAGAATACAAGTGATGCCTGATCACCAGGTTTGCACCACTTGGCAAAACTTTTTTATTCTTTTTGCTACCAGGATGCCCGTTTTACCAAGTTGTCATCAAGGCACTTTTCTCTTTTTCAATTTTTTTTGCTATTTTTTCTTTTTTAAATGTTTTTGTAGTATCAAGGTGCCTGTTTGCCCGGTTTTCACCAAGGATACCTTTTCTTCGGGACTTTTTCCATTGTTTTTGGATTTCTTCAGGATCAATTTTTTTATGTTTTTTATATTTTCTGAGTTTTCCATTATACAGGCTCTGCTAGCCAAACATTAAGCGTAGAACCACTTTAAATGTAGAGTATTGATAGGATCTAGAAGAACATCTCCCTCAAGTGTAGCTAGGTGATAAGCTCCAGTCCCAAAAGTAGAAGTGATAACATAAGGTCCCAACCAGTTAGGTTCAAACTTTCCTTTCTATTCTCTGTTAGGCCGGTTCTTAGGATTCTCCTTTAGGACAAGATCCCCCACTTGAAATTGTCATGGTTTCATCTTTTTATTGTATAATTTGGACATTCGTGCTTGGTACATGTTCAAATGATCAAACACGTATTGTCTGCGCTCATCCAGTAATTCTAGAGCACTCACCCTATCGATGCAGTATTGCTCATCAGTAACAATACCTTGTAAAGATACGCGCAAAGATGAGATTTCAACCTCAATAGGTAGTATGGATTTAGCACCATAGACTAGGGAAAATGGCGTGGCTCCACTTGGTGTTTTGATGCTTGTTCTATAGACCCATAGTGTTGTTAGAATAGTCCCAAAGGATAACTGAGAGGGGGGGTGAATCAGTTATCAGCTACTTTAATTCTTTTCTTTGCTTAGATATTAATTAACATAAAGTAAATGCACATTCAGATAACACAATAGAGAACACAACAATTTTGGTTACGGGGAAACCAAATAGGTAAAAACCCCGGTGGGAATTAGCACCCACAAAGAGTTGTACTTGAGTATAATTATCCTTGTTAAGAGATCTTGCAACCCTATTAGGATTTTTTCTTTACAATGCAATAAGTATAGAGACCTGGTTAAATGTTGGACCCTATTAGGAGTCTTTTACAAATAACCCTGTTAGGGGTGAGGACTCACTGTCCAAAAGCTCACTGCTAAAATGATGAAGGTTGCAACCTTCAGTAGAATAGCTATACACTATATCTGATAGATGAACAGTTTGAGTAGACCTTCTATCTTGATCAGTTCTAGTGTGTTGTATACTTCCACTTCTTCTTCACATAGATATTTTCTTGATGAATGAAATGTCTCTATTGTCCCAAAACAACAGACATTCTGTCCTGCACTTTTTCTGTCTTTATTCTTCTCATTCACACGTGGCATTCATCAAATGAACTACTATAAGTATATTCTCCAAAGGATGTGATCTTCCTCAACTCTAGGAGTCCCTTCAATACTTCTTTAGTTAGCTACATCAACCACACAACCTGATTAGGAACACGCAACTCAGACTGAATAGATGAGACTCTTCACAAAGTTAGCTCCACCAAATTAACTCCAACTTCATGATTCTGAAAGAACATGTTTGGTGCCTTTAGATAATTATCTTTAACTCATAACTAAACATGAATACAAACATGCATATCCCAAAGATAGGCGCAACTCAAGAAATAATGTAATTGCATCGACTCTTCACAGATAGTCTTCAATCTCTATAACTGTCATAACTGATTAACATAACTCAACTAAAGCTTCATATCAAACTCGGCGTGAATGCACATACCATATAGAACATGTATACATCATGGAAATGAACATGCATAGCTCCAGAACATCTATACTGATAATTTCATATAGAACACTGTTGTATATTATATGTTGTCATCAATGACACATACAATCAATTATTTGCACAGAAGAAAATCTCCAACAATCTCCCCCTTTGACATTGATGGAAACATATGATATCATCAACTCAAAGTGTCTTCCTTCTTTTTACAATCTTCTCAATATCCTCATCAAAATTTCCTCTTTACTGTTGTTGCTATGTATACTCCCCCAAAGTATATGCTCCCCCTTACTAATACTACCCCTTTGACATCAATGACAAAGGGTGTTAAACACCATTAAGCACAAGTACTACTCCAGAAGTGGAGTAGTCAGCCATTCATCAGTCACCAAGGACTGATGTTCTTGTTGCAAGTTCTAATCAGACTCGGGAAAGGGAATTACTCCCAACTTCTCCCTGAGATACTCAAAAGTATCTTTTGATAATGGCTTTGTAAAAATATCTACTAATTGTTCTTTAGTGCTCACATAATCCAACTTTACTTCTCTGTTTGCAACTTTTTCTCTTAGAAAATGGTATTTGATTTCAATGTGTGTTGTCTTTGCATGCATCATAGGGTTCTTTGACATATTGATACTACTAGTGTTGTCACAGTGAATAACAATAGGATAATCAATCTGAATACCAAAGTCTTTATTCATCAGTTTGATCCAAACCATTGTTGAACAATTCAATGCTTCTGCTACATACTCAGCTTATGTTGTTGACTGAGAGATACAATTCTTCTTTTTACTTATCCAAGTGACCAATCTGTCTCCAAGAAATACTGCTCCTCCTAATGTACTCTTTCTGTCATCAACACAACCTGCCCAATCTACATCTGTGTACACATGAAGTTGTATATTCTCTAAGTTAGGATACCATAAACCATAGTCAATAGTCCCTTTTAAGTATTTGAATATTATTTTTATTTCCATTAGGTGATTTTTATTGGGTTCAGTTGCAAATCTTCCAATAATGCCAATTGCATGAGAAATATCAGGTCTAGATTGGGTAAGATATATGAGTTTTCTGATCATAGACTTGTATAGGGTCTTGTCAACTACTGTGGAATCATCATCTTTAGAAAGCTTGCTTATTGTTATCATGGGGGTGCTTACTGGTTTGCAATCTTCCATCTTGAAAGTCTTCAATATCTCCTTCACATACTAAGACTAATTTATGAATATGCCTTTGTCTATTTGTTTTACATTCAATCCAAGAAAATATTTGATAGGTCCAATCATGCTCATTTCAAATTCAATTTTCATTTCTTTGGCAAATTCTACACTAAGTTTGTCATTACCTCCAAATATAATGTCATCAACAAAAATACCAACGAGTAGTAATCCTTCATCTATCTCTCTTGTGAATAAATTACAGTCTGTTGCCCCTTTTCTGAATCCTATATTTGTAAAGTAACCATCAATTCTCTCATACCAAGCTCTTGGGGCCTGTTTAAATCCATAAAGTGTTTTCTTTAATTTGCATACCATGTCTAGTTTATCTGAAAGTTTGAATCCTTCAGGCTTCTCTATGTAGACTTCTTCCTTCAAGTCACTGTTCAGAAAAGCTGACTTGACATCCATTTGGTATACCTTAAAGTTCTTGAATGTTGCATAGGCCAAAAACAACATGATAGCTTCAAGTCTTCTTACAGGGGAAAATGTATTAGTGTAGTCTGTTCCTTCTCTCTACGCATATCCTTTACATACTAATATTTCTTTGTTCCTTACCACTGTGCCTTCTTCATTCATTTTGTTCCTGAATATCCACTTTATTCCAATCACATTCTTTTCATGAGGTCTAGGGACCAATTCCCATGTTTCATTCTTGATTATTTGATCTAATTCTTCTTGCATGGCACTTTGCCAAGCTGAATCTTTGCACGCATCTTCAACACTTAAGGGTTCAATCTATGAAAGTAAGCATACCTCTTCATCAACGATTTAACCTTTTTCTCTAGATATTGTCAATACTTTTGCGCTCTGATCTCCAATGATATCTCCCTTAGAGTGGTATTTGGATGTGTATCTTGAGTTCTTTGGAGTGATACTTTCATCTATAATCTATGATTCTTCTTCACTTGGTTTAGGATTGTTACATGAAACATCAATACAGTCAAACATTTCTTCAATAAATGTGTCCTTATTGATAGGTATGGGCTCATCTTCAATCATGGGAGCATAGTCATAATATCTTTCTTGAATCATAAACTTCTCATCAATCTTCATATGAGTACTTTCAATGATCTTCTTTAATCTTAGATTAAAACATCTATAGGCTTTGCTTTTAGTAGAGTAACTAAGAAAAATACCTTCATCACTTCTAGCATCAATCTTGCCAAAGCTATCATCTCTCTTGATGTAGCACTTGCTTCCAAATATTCTGAAGTATTTTATAGTAGGTACATTACCAAACCAAATTTCATAGGGTGTCTTTTCTGTGCTTGGCCTTAATTGTATTCTATTGATAGTATAGACTGTTGTATTGACCACATCTCTCCAATAAGTATGAGCAACCTTTCCTTCAATCATGATAGTGCACACTATTTGTTGGAAATACAAAAACTGTCCTACTTGGCACTTGACTGTCTGTCACTCAGCACTTAACATCCCTATGTCTTACTCGACTCGGCAATGTAACTTGGCTCAAAAATGTAACTACGCATACTGAAAAATGCTCAGCAATGTTGCTCGGCCTTGCATAGTTTTAGCTCAGCCATAGTGATAACCAACTAAAACTGCCTAAGTGAATGACTAAGTGTTGGTCACTAATCATCAATAGATCTTAGAGATTAACAATCTCCCCCTTTGATATTAGTGGCAAAAACACTTATCATTACTTCCATTCATTTTATCAAAAATATTGCCTAAGTATACAAAGTACTCCCCCTAGGAATATACTCATAATAATTCATACAAAAAGTTTACATGCCTTCAAAATTTATATACAAGTGTACCTGTGTTGTACTGATGTATCCTTTCATACTTCCTTAAATGATTTCCTTACTAACTGCCAACTTCCTTACTAACTTCCCCCTTGTTTTTGTCACTGGTTGCTGGTGGGGTTAAGTTGTGTCTGTTGTAGCTCGAAAAGATCATATGTGTGACTCTTCTTCACAATTTTCCATGCCTGATCAACTGCTGTACAAGGAACACTATCCAATTTGCTGGATTGATAGAACTTATGTGCTATAACCCTTACTCCAAAATCAAGTTCTAAGTCAGTAATTGTAGAGATAGTCATACCTCTGTTATTCCATACTGCTCTAGTGTTCAATGTAATCTCTTCTTCACTATTATCCCTCATGGTCTATTTTCCATTAACTACAGGATATCTAGTCACTTGATGAATCATGCTTTTAGTGATCTTGACTGGTCCATTATCTAACCACATACACATGCCATGAACTCAGCTAAGGATAAATTTTATCGATTCATCTTTGAAACCTTGGGGAAAATCTAGGGCACGAGTTAACCCTTTTTCAGCTAGATGTTTGAATTCTATCTTTAGAACTCCATTATCACACAATTTACTGTAGGATTTCCTCAATTCACTATCTCCTACTTCTCCAATCTTAACCATATAACACAAGCAAACATCATGAATCATGAGTACCTTGGGTGGACTGGATGAGAGGGCTCCCATTAAATCACTTTGTATCACACTTTCAAGAATGGCTCAAAATTTGAGAGGTTCACATTCATCACTCTGTATCAACTAAATTTGTTCTGGTTCTGCCTCCATACTCTTAGCTGGTGTGGAAGAATTTGCAGCCATAATTTTGAAATTTAGGGTTCGAAGGATGTAAAATAGAGTACCTCAGCAAGTAGCTCTTCACATTGTTCACTATTTACTATTCACATTAGGATTACCGACGGCACACTAATGGAATCTTCGATGCTAAACTCAGTTAAGATCAACTTTGCAAATTACTTCAATTGCCCTGTTAAACAGTAAAAATTGCAAGGTAAAAATGAAATGTCGACTGTTCATCCTTTATAAGCTTCGAAAGGTCAAGGTAGGTGAGCATTAAATGTTCTTCCCATTGAGTTAGTGCAAGCCAACTATCCTCAGCTTTAACACAACTTGCATCCCACTCAGCTCACTAAACTCGGCCTTCACAAAATTTACTCGGCCAACAAAACTCGGCACTCACTAAAGAACTCGGCTTTAGTGTCCATGATTAGTACTCGGCACCTATTAGTGAAATTAACTCATCTTAGCATTTGTCTTCAAAGATATGTCCTGGTGCATCTTAACATATGCAAATATGGACTTTTGTACATTTTATGTTAGGAACTGATGTAAGATAAGAATTTTAAATACAGTTCCTTACATACCTCTTTCT
>MU226804.1:2387119-2397788 GCA_018584345.1 Thuja plicata
TATATATATATATATATATGCAATGTAAAGGAATATTACAAGTGTCAAAGAAAGAATCAGAGCAGAGATATATAAGAATAGTATAAAGATGTCAGTATGAGAAAGAGCCCTTAAATAAAACAAGAGCATAAGTGCATAACCATAACTGATCAAACATCTATGTCATATACAACAGTTCACTTTTGGATATAGTGCATATCTATTCTCAGGATGTTGTAGCCTTCTTTCTTATTGAGCAGTGAGCTCTTGGACAGTGAGTCCTCACCCCTAACAGGGTTGTTTGTAAAGACTCCTAATAGGGTCAGGCCTTTAACCAGGTCTTTGTACTTGCATTGTAAAGACTACTCCTAACAGGGCAAAGAAACTTTAACAGGTTCATTATACTAGTGCAATATTTGTGGGTACTAATTCCCACCGAGGTTTTCCTCTAATCAAGGTTTCCCCATAATCATATCATGTGTTATGTGTTCTTGTGTTAAGCATCAAGTGATATATATTTGATTTAAGTTTGAAGTTTCTGAAATAGAATAAATAGTTAAACACTGATTCACCCCCCCCCCCTCTCAGTGTTTCCAACAATTGGTATCAGAGCTCTGGTCCTCTGAAAGAAAGTTTAACCACTTAAGGTGACCATGGATTTGGCAGAAGTAAAACATCTGAAAAAGAAGCTTGAATCAGCCCTTGAAGATCTTGACGAATCTGAGAAAGAAAATGAAGAACTAAAACTAAATGTTGATGGCTCTCAAATTCTTATCAAGAAATTAAGGAAAGATCTGAAAGATTGCTCTACCAATGATTTGGGAAAAATGGTCAAGAAACTGAATGAAGAGAACATGTCCTTAAAAGAAAAAATTGAAGATCTCCATGAACAAATTACAGATAGCTTAATGGCCATTAAAGAGAAGACCAAAGAAAGTAAATAGCTAGATGAAGAACTTATGCAAGCTAATATGAAAATCTTGGATTTGGAAAACATCAAGAATAAGATTGAATCTGAATTATCAGGAGCAAAAGACAAGATTGACAAACTACGCACAAGTTCTGATATAATTCAATCACAACTTCATGCACAGAAACTAAAAGGTGATACCACTAGTATGGGATATAGTATAGCTCAAATTAAGATCAATTCAATACAAGAAATAAAGAAAGCTCAAAAAAAATCTGCAGAAGAAAAGAAAATTGAGAATCATGAAGAGACTAAAGCAAAACCACCAAAAGATAAGCACCAGGCAATTAACCATACTTGCTATGCCTGTAACAAGCATGGACACCTAGCAAGAGATTGTAAGGATGTAAGACCCTTCAATGGTTATTGTTACTCTTGTAACAAGTTTGGTCATAGGGCTATTCATTGCAGGACAAATCAAAGAAATCAGTCATAACTGAACCAAAGGAATCAAACTCAATACAATCAAAGAAATCAACCTCAAAGAAACTTGCAGAACATTACATGTTAGATATGTAATTACAATGGACACATAGACAAGCAATGTAGCTTGATGATTAACAACATCAGACCTCCTATCATTTGTCACTCATGTGGAAAAGCTGGACACATCTCAAGGTTTTGCAGGTCAAGAACACAAGGTCAAGAGAATCCTGAAAATTCTCTATTTGAAGAATCAGGAGAATTAACTTTGTGCAAGCTAAAGCTAATTCAAAAAAAATAAGGGTTGAAGTAAAGAAGGCTAATGAAGAGAACAAGGGATTAGATGCATCCTCAGTGGATGCACCTTCTACTTCTGGATAGTTGACCCTCATGGTCTTAGGGGGAGCTATTCTAGCTCTGAACCCCTGTGTGGGTGTTATACTCGTCTCTGAGTATGCGCCTTTGAATTCATGTCAGTGATAAAAAAAATAATGTAGTATGCATTCATGCATTGTCTATACTACATTCTGAATAAATTTTGAAAGTCTCAGTGAAAGCACTTACAGCATTAAATACCGAAAAACTTTATATAAATCAGTGGATTGATTAATTATTCTCAGTTTACATCTGAGATCATAAAATTTGCAAAGCACAGGAGCACTAAGCATAAAAATACTTCAGGTTAAGGAATTAGTTGGTCTGCGAATGGATTAAATATTGTAATGGAACCCTAGCAGTCATGTCATTTTGGATTGTCGTGAAACCCTATTTATCCAAGCAACAAGTAAGTATGGCCACTACAGTTGTATTCGACATTACTAAAAGGAAAATATTTGTGTTTAAGAAGCATCCCTTCAAGTCCATACTAGATGATGTAGAAGGAGCATTTTCTAAGACTCCGCTAGGAGTCATGCATGTAGAAGACATTTGCACATACATATACTGTAAAAAGGAAACAGTTGGAGATAACAATATTGCTACTCTCATGGCCTCAATGATGAAACTAGACAATTCATTCAAGGATGAATACGCGCATCTCACTGATAGCCCTATCTTTGAGTACTCTAATGTGGACAAGTTTTATGAGCCAGAATGGGTGAAAATCTTATTGAGCAGAATACATGATGACCTATATTGGATTGGTGAGGTTCTTGTCTGCATCACTACAGACCTAATTCATTAAATGACTAGACTTTCCAAAACTAGACCAATTCTTCCTACTAGTAAGGATGTTAAGAAGCAGGTTTAACAAACATGTTTATCAAGAAGTGATAGTCATGGTATGACAGTTGATCCTATTAAGGAGGATGATATCAAACTACTCACGATGATACTTGGATACAAGTTTCAGCAGGTAAGCAGACTGAATAGTGTGTCCGCAGCAACAGTTCTGGCAGCAATAAGGATGGTGAGAGATAACACTCAATACAATCTATGTGAACTATTTCATGCATAAATGATTGAGAATATTCAAGCTATTAAGCATGACAAGAGAAAGATATTCAGGTTTGGCTCATTGATAATCTATCTCTACTTCCACATAGTAGGTAAAGTTGCCAATCATTACCTAGACAAGAGTAAACCTACTATGTCTCAGATATCACTCAAGGCTACATCAAAGAGAAACGTGAAGGATTCTATAGACATGGATATCAAAACATTCAGGATCAAGATGCAGAAGAGGTTCAGGATACCTGAGAAGATAGTTGAGAAATACAAAGACACCATATGTTTCATGGTGGAGACTGATTGTACTTTCATGGAGGCAGTTGATCCTAGAATAAAATGGATTCACCCTCTCGGTTATGAAGTTGAAGAAAATGTTTTGGAAGGTTATGCACAAGTCCTCCTATCTACGCCCAAGGATCCCAATGAACCTAGATGGGGTAATTACAAAGAAAAGACAAATCAAGTTGATTTTGTCTTATACAATGCTGACAACAAAAGGAAGACATTAAGGATTACCTCAAATATCCTAAAAGTTCACGGGGTTACACAAGAAGACCTAGATAGAGCTAGGGAAGCTAAGATTTCCAAATAACTTGAGAAAACTCCCACAAAAGTGAAAATGGAAAAGTTTGATGATATGCCCAAGAAGAAGAAGAATAAATATGATGAAGGTACATCTACGCCATCAACCACCATTGATCTAGAATCCTCTCCACCTTTTGTACCCAATAAATTAACCAAAAGGAAGAAGCAAGTTCCTAAAAATCATCCATCCTCAAGAAATACAAGGAGCAAGGTAAAGAACACACAAGCCCCTCCTGAGGTAGGATTTAGGCCTAGTCTAACAGTCCTAAAGAATAAATTGTTAATGAAGGAAGATTAGAATCTATCAAGAATTTCTATGAAAAATATCAAGAGATAGACAAATCATAAATTCATTCTATGATCATCTCTCACATGACTAAATTCAAAAGGACAGTATTGGAAATCAAAACAGTCATACCAAACAAGGTATGGAACATACTTGATGTATTAAAGAGGCAAGCTATTGAAGAAGATATGAGGATAAGAGAAGAAATATTAGATAGTCTTCTCCCTATGTGCTCGCGTGATGAGAAAGCCATTCTGTTGGATTTAGTAAAGGCTCACCTCAGAACCAAAATAAGAGTTCTCCATATCATGAATAAGGAGTATGATCTAGTTGGTGAAGAGACTCAGAAATCATTTAAGTGGGTATTTCTGGATAGACATATGTATCCATAAATGGTGCCTACAGCAAAGGTAACTCTAGTTCCTCCCAAATAGGTTACAAAACCAGTGATTCAAAATGTACCTAAGACAGGTCCACAGGTTTCAGTTCCCTCAGTTTCAATAGCTTTTGATATAGTAAAAGATTCAGGAGATACTATTGTGATCGATGATATCAAGATATCCATGACTGCCTCTAACAATGATATGGACAAAGTTGAAAAATCATTTGTAAGCACTGAAAAGACAAAGGAGGTATGCATCGATGACATATCTTTACAACAAGATGAAGTTCCCTCTAAAGATTCAATATATTTGAATAGAGAAGAAGACAATCAAACTAATGAGACACCAGTTATGGAGATCCCAGTAAAAAGTGAATGTATGGATACTAGTCAGAATACTATATTCACCCCATCCATTCAACCATCAACTTCATTTATGTCAAATTTAACTCCTAACTCAGCAAGTCTAGATGCATGGGGAGAAGAAGACTTGATCAAGATCAGTGTCCTAGCCATGGAAAAAGCCAAAGAGAAACAAGTTATGAGAAACCCTCTCTTTTTGGAGTTAGTGAACATTCTGAATGACCTAGTGTTAGAAGATAAGAAAGTAGCTAAAATCCAGTCAGTTGATGATGTAGATATCATCCTATCAAGCTTCAAGGCACACTTTACAAGTTTAGTAGACTCAGATACTAAAATTATAGAAGAAGAGTATAAAAAGAAAAGATTTAATGAGCTAGTAAAGAATTTTTCCTTATATTTAAAGTCATTAAAGATTGGTCAGACAATGTTGAAAGAGTTGGCATCACAAGGAAAAAAGGTAATAGAAAATTGCATGGAAAGAGGCAAACTCACCTCTAAACATATCAACAAGATAGAAGAGGCAGATATCTTGGTTGATAACATAAGACAATCAGTTGAAACATCATCCCAAGACATAAACATCTGCAACAATATCTATCAAGGGAAGATATACAAGATAGAAAAAGCTAAAATAGAGATCAGTAAGATAAGGATCAAGCAGACTCAACTGAGAAATACACTTGCACCCTCCTTAGCAGTTCTGAATGAAAATTAAACAGATTGATGCAACCATTGCTACCTATGATCAAGGACCTAGCATGGATCTAACAAAGATGGAAAATATTACATATGCCATATGCGCCCATCTACAAACAACTGATGCACTAAAGGCATTCTGGCAGCAAGAGATGAAGAATCTGCAAATAGCCTATCCAGATGTATAGATGGAGTAAGTATCTAGAGACTTACAATTTTGACACCTTTGTCATGAATGTCAAAGGGGGAGTAAAGTATGTATGGGGAGTAGTGTATATATGAAAAGAAATATAATATAGTATATGTTAAAGAAAGATAATATACAGTTTTTGGTGTTAGTCAATTTTGAGTAAATTGGCCAGATTGTTGGCAAGTTGACTCCCAAGGAGTATATGTTGGAGATTTGTTTCTGTGTAGTTGATTGATTATATGTCTATCATTGATGAAAACATATAATACATAGTAGTGATTCTTTATTTACTTATTAGAATGATGTTATCAAGCCTTTCATGGTTAGATACATGTTGTAGATATGTTTAGTATGTTATGTTCATACACGCAGATCCAGATATGATGTTTCAGTCAAGTTGTGTAATTCTGTTATTGGTAGTTACAGTTCTGGTAGAGTATCTATTCAGAGCTGAAATATTTAACATGCTTCTTGAGTTGCACCTATCTTCATAATATGTTTGTGTATATTCATGATTAGTTATGAGTTGATGATAGTTATCTAAAGGTGCCTAACATGTTTCAAGAAGATTCCAAAGTTAGAGTTGATTTGGTGAGGCCGACTTAGTGAAGTGTCACATTTATTTAGTTTATATTTGTGTGGTTGTAATTATGCTTACATGATTAGTAGAGCTAACAAGGATGTTATGAAGAGTTTTCTTACAGGTCCCATGATCTCATACTTTGAGGAAGATTCTTATAACAAGTCATTTGTGATACGCTAAGTGTGAATGATACGAAAAGAGACAGAAAATGTACAGAGCAGAATATCAGTTGTGGTTCATTCATCAAGAGTCTATGTGAAGAAGCAGTAGAAGATTATAACACATTGGAACTGATCAAGATAGCAGGTCTAATCTATAGTTCATAATTAGATATAGTGCATATCTATTCTACAAAAGGTTGTAGCCTTCACCATTGAAGTAGTGAGCTTTTGGACAGTGGGTCCTCACCCCTAACAAGGTTATTTGTAAAAGACTCCTAACAGGGCCAAACCCTTAACCAAGTCACTATACTTATTGCTTTGTAAAGAATAAATCCTAACAGGGTTGCAAGATCTTCTAGCAGGGATTACTATAAACAAGTATAGTTCATTGTGGGTGCTAATTCCCATCGGGGTTTTTACCATTTGGTTTCCCTGTAATCAAATTGTGTGTTGTGTACTATGTTATATGAATGTGCATTTACTTTATTATATTTAGAAGTTAAAGGAAAAAAGAACTAAAGTTATTGATAATTGATTCACCCCCCCCCTCTTAGTTATCCTTGGAAATATTCTAACAATTGGTATCAGAGCCAAGTGCCTTGGAGAAGAAGCCTAACAGCTTAAGGTAGATTAGATGTCTTAGTTTAGAAAAGAGAGCCCTAAGTTCGATGCAGAAAATTATCTGGATTGGAAAAAGAAAAATGATAACACATCTATAGTGTGTTGGCTTTGAGATCTTTGAGATAGCTACACAAGAATTTTGAATTCCATCTCTGAAATACTTTTCAAAGGATGATGCTACTAGTATACAAAAGGATACATTTACCAATAATGCAATTTCTAAAGAAGCCCTAATCAGTGCCCTATGCGATAGTGAATTTTTTGAGATCAAGAAAATTGACAGAGCATACACCATATGGAAGCACTTATAAGATATGTTTGAAGGAGATATTCAAGCAAATAATGTGCGTAGGAAGACATGGAAAAATAAATACAACAGTCTTGAGATGTTACCTAAAGAGAACATTAGAGCTTACAATCAAAGGATAAATGAAGCAGTCTCTGGAATCAGAAACAATGGTGGAGAAATATCAGAAGAAGATATAATGGACAAGTTCTTAACTACTTTAACATTGGACTATGAAAACAAGATAAGTATTCTAGAGGAAACCATGCAATTCTCACAAGACTTCAAGAGAGAGACTTTGATCAATAAAATCTCTGCATTTGAGATATCAAGACTGAAGACTGAACCTAAAAGTTAAATAGCTTTCAAAGCCTCAGTCCATGGTAAGAAATCCTTACACATCTCTAGCCATAATGAAAAAGAAGAAGTTGATGAAGAACTAGAATATATCATTGCTATGATTGCTAAAAGAGAAAAGAAAGGAAAAGTAAAATATGAAGGACAACTTCCATTCAAATGTTTTTCATGCAAAAAGATTGGTCACTTTGCATCAAAGTGTCCCACAAGAGTCAAAAAGTTTAGATCTAGTTACAAACCTAAATATAAGAAGGAATGTTACCATGCAGAAGAAGGTGTAACTGATGAAGATTCAGGAGAGGATGAAATTGGATTCATTTCCCTTAGAGACATGGAAAAGTTTCTTGAGGAAATGGACATTGTAGATGAAAAGGAAGAACAAGAGTCAGCCCTAATTTCCAAAGCAGACATTAGAATTGATTGGATCATTAACAATGGATGCTCTCACCATATGATAGGTGACAAAGACATATTTTTTCATTTAGACAAATAAAAAGGTGGTATGGTTAGATTTGGAGATAACACTCCTAAACCTATCACAGACATAGGTTCTATCACTTTGGATGGAAAGAACAAGACAGATGGTGTTCTATATGTTGATGGATTACATCATAACTTGCTAAGTGTTAGACAGCTACTTGACAATGGTTATCATTTGGAGTTCAAAGAAAACAAGTGCATCATTAACAACAAGGGTGGAGACATAATTGCATCAGGCTCCAAAACAAAAGGTAATGTTTTTCAGCTCAATTCAGATGTAAGTTATTTTGTTGCAAAAGTGGATGACAGTTGGTTATGGCACAAGAGACTCTGTCATATCAATTTTGATAACATAGTAAAGATAAGTAATGTCAAGGCAGTCAGAGACCTTCCTATTATTGCAAGACCAGTTGACACAATGTGTAGGGAATGTGTTATGGGAAAACATGTAAGGAGTTCTTTCAGAAGCAAGCAGAACTCAGCCAAAAAAAAATTGGACCTAGTGCATACAGATTTATGTGGTCCTACCCAAACAAGATCATACTACGGAGAAAGGTATTTCATTTTGTTTGTTGATGATTTTTCAAGGATGATGTGGGTTTCATTCTTAAAAGAGAAGTCTAAAGCCTTTGAGAAGTTCAAAATATTCAAAGCTAAGGTTGAGAATGAATCTCGATTAAAACTTAAATGTGTGAGATCAGATAGAGGAGGAGAGTTCACCTCTGATCAGTTTTATGATTACTATGAAGAACATGGAATAAAAAGACAGTTGAGTGCTCCTAGAACCCCTTAATAGAATGGGATTGCAGAAAGGAGGAACAAGATTATACTTGATACAGCGCACACTATGATGATTGAAGGAAAATTTGCACACACATATTGGAGAGATGCAGTAAATACAACAGTCTATACTATCAATAGAACTCAATTGAGGCCAAGCATAGATAAGACACCCTATGAACTTTGGTTTGATAATTTACCTACAGTAAAGTATTTTAGAATTTCTGGCAGCAAATGCTACATCAAGAGAGATGATGGTGTTGGTAAGTTTGATGCTAGAAGTGATGAAGGTATTTTCCTTGGTTACTCTACAAAAAGCAAAGTATACAGATGATTCAATTTGAGATTGAAAAAGATAATTGAAAGTACTCATGTAAAAATTGATGAAAAGTTTATGGTTCAAGAGAGGTACTATGAATATGCACCTATGATTGAAGATGAACCCATGCCTAGCAACAAAGATACTGTTATTGAAGAAATGTTTGATTGCATTGATGTCTCATGCAATGACCCTGAATCAAGCAGAGAAGAGTCACAAATTACAGAAGAAGTAACACCTAAGGTTCCTAAGTTCACATCTAGATACCACTCTAAAGATGATATCATTGGAGATCAGAGCAGCAGTGTTTTGACCAGATCAAAAGCAAAAAGTCTAACAATGGATGAAGAGGTATGTTTACTTTCACAGATTGAACCTATAAGTGTTGAAGATGCTTGTAATGATTTTGATTGGAAGAATGCAATGAAAGAAGAATTAGATCAGATAATTAATAATGAGACATGGGAATTGGTTCCTAGACCCAGTGACAAAAATGCGATTGGAACAAAGTGGATATTCAAAAACAAGATGAATGAAGATGGTACAGTAGTAAGAAACAAAGCAATATTGGTATGTAAAGGATATGCGTAGAGAGAAGGAATAGACTGCACTGATACATTTTCCCCTGTGAGCATACTGGAAGCCATTAAATTGTTCTTGGCCTATGCAACATTCAAAGACTTTAAATTTATCAAATGGATGTAAAGTCAGATTTTCTAAATGGTGACTTGAAGGAAGAAGTCTACATAGAACAACCTGAAGGATTTAATCTTTCAGATAAACCAGACATGGTATGCATATTGAAGAAAGCACTCTATGGTCTTAAACAGGCCCCAAGAGCTTGGTATGAGAGACTTGATGGTTATCTTACCAAGATTGGATTCAAGAAAGGTGTAGTAGATTGTAACCTATTCACAAGAGAGACACCTGATGGATTACTACAAGTTGCAATATTTGTTGATGACATTATCTTTGGAGGTAATGACAAACTCAGTACAACATTTGTAAAAGAAATGCAAAATGAATTTGAAATGAGCATGATTGGTCCTATAAAATACTTTTTGGGACTAAATGTAAAGCAAATAGATAAAGGTATATTTATTAATCAGTCAAAATATGTGAAGGAAATATTGAAGACCTTTAAGATGGAAGATTGTAAGCCAGTATGCACTCCTATGATAATAGGAAGTAAGCTTTCAAAAGATGATGATTCCACAGTAGTTGATAAGACATTGTACAAATCTATGATTGGAAAACTCATTTATCTAACTCAATATAGACCTGAAATATCTAATGCAGTTGGAATTTTTGGAAGATTTGCAGCTGAACCCAAGCAAAATCACCCAATGGAAATCAAGAGGATATTCAGATATCTAAAGGGAACTATAGACTATGGTTTATAGTATCCTAAATCATAGAATGTACAACTTCATGTGTATACAGATGCAGATTGGGTAGGTTGTATTGATGATACGAAGAGTACTTCAGGAGGAGCAGTATTTCTTGGAGATAGGTTGGTTTCTTGGATAAGCAAGAAGCATAACTATATTTCTCAGTCAAAAACAAAAGCTGAATATGTTGCAGCAGCACTAAATTGTTCAACCATGGTTTGGATCAAGCAGATGGTTCAAGACTTTGGTATTCAGGTTGATTATCCTATTTTTATTCACTGTGATAACACTAGCACTATTAACATGTCTAAGAACCCTGTGATGCACACAAAGACAAAACACATAGAGATCAAGTACCATTTTCTAAG
>MU226804.1:2397922-2410932 GCA_018584345.1 Thuja plicata
GAGTAATTCCCTCTCCTAAGTCTGATTAGAGAATATAGGAAGAACATCAGTCCTTTGTGACTAATAAATGGTTGACTACTCTACTTCTAGAGTAGTACCTATGCCTAATGGTTTATGGCACCCTTTTTCATTGATTTCAAAGGGGGAGTATGTACTAAGGGGGAGAATATACTTTGGGGGAGTACATATCAATGGAACAAAAACACAGTCAGAGGAACTGCAACAGTGTAGAGAAATCTTTGATGAGGATATTGAGAAGATTGTAAAACAAAGAGGACACCATGAAAATAGGATGATTTTAATATCATATGTTCCCATAATTGTCAAAGGGGGAGATTGGTGGAGATTTGTTTCTGTGCATTTGATTGATTGTATGTTTGTCATCAATGACAACATATAATACATAGTAGTGATTCTGTATGTACTTATTAGAATGATGTTATCAAACCTTGTGTGGTTAGATACATGTTGTAGACATGTTTAGTATGTTATGTTCATACACACAGATCCAGATATGATGTTTCAGTCAAGTTGTGTAATTCTGTTATTGGCAATTACAGTTCTAGAAGAGTATCTGTTCAGAGCCGATGTATTTAACATGTTTCTTGAGTTGCACATATCTATAGGATATGTGTGTGTATATTAATGATTAGTTATGAGTTTATGATAGTTATCTAAATGCGCCTAATATTTTTCAAGAAGATTGCAAAGTTAGAGTTGATTTGGTGAGGCCGACTTAGTGAAGCGTCGCGTCTATTCAGTTTATATTTGTGCGGTTGTAATTATGCTTGCATGATTAGTAGAGCCAAAAAGGATGTTATGAAGAGTTGTCTTACAGGTCCCATGATCTCATACTTTGAGGAAGATACTTATAGCAACTCATTTGTGATATGCTAAGTGTGAATGATACAAAAAGAGATAGAAAATGTACAGAGAAAAATATCAGTTGTGGTTCATTCATCAAGAGTCTATGTGAAGAAGTAGTAGAAGATTATAATACATTGTAATTGATCAAGATAGAAGGTCTACTCTACAGTTCATCATTAGATATAGTGCATATCTATTCTACAAAAGGTTGTAGCCTTCACTATTGAAGCAGTGAACTTTTGGATAGTGAGTCCTCACCCCTAACAGGGTTATTTGTAAAAGACTCCTAACAGGGTTAGACCCTTAACCAGGTCACTATAATTATCGCTTTGTAAAGAAAAACTCCTAACAGGGTTACAAGATCTTCTAACAGGGATTACTATGAACAAGTAGAGTTCATTATGGGTGCTAATTCCCACCGGGGTTTTTACCATTTGGTTTCCCCATAATCAAATTGTGTGTTGTGTACTGTGTTATATGAATGTGCATTTACTTTATTGTATTCAGAAGTTAAACAAAGAAAAGAACTAAAGTTACTGATAACTGATTCACACCCCCCCTCTTAGTTATCCTTGGGACTATTCTAATAGTATATGACTTATTTTATGTTGTCATTATGGCAACAAAGTCATATGAAGTTTTGACAGCAAACTATATAGTGGAAATTGACTAAGTATAGAAGAAAAGAAAGAATAGAGATACACATATGATCAGAGCACCAATGCATGTGTGTATGACACTTTCAGACTAAGAACCTTCAGACATAAGCTCTATGATATGTTTTTATGCTTACCCTAGACACGCATGGTACAGAATGTTAGTACGGATAAGTTACAAAAAGAACAAGTACACTAGCAGTTCAGAATATAGAGTTTGGAGCTGACTTCAATTTTTTATTAGCGTGTAATATTTTGTTGTGTAAAGGCTAAGTGCATATTTTAATAATTTTTTAATCATATATTAAACATTATTGTAAACACACTTAAGCCAAATTGTTTGGAAGCATTGTGAATATTGTTTTTGGGCTGACTAATGTCTTGTTTTTAGTCGCGTCTATTCAGGCATAAACATATATATATGCAATATAAAGGTATATTACAAGTGTCAAAGAAAGATGTAGAGAAGAGATATATAAGAATAGTATAAAGATGATAGTATGAGAAAGATCCCTTAAAGAAGATAAGAGCATAAGTACATAACCAGAACTGATCAAACATCTATGTCATATACAACAGTTCACTTTTGGATATAGTGCATATCTATTCACGGGAGGTTTTAGCCTTCTTTCTCGTTGAGCAGTGAACTCTTAGACAATGAGTCCTCATCCCTAATAGGGTTGTTTGTAAAGACTCCTAACAGGGTCAGGCCTTTAACCAGGTCTTTTTTTTGCATTGTAAAGACTGCTCCTAACAGGGCAAAGGAACTTTAATAGGTTCATTATACTAGTGCAATATTTGTGGGTACTAATTCCCACCGGGGTTTTCCTCTAATCAAGGTTTCCCTGTAATCATATCATGTGTTATGTGTTCTTGTGTTAAGCATCAAGTGATATATATTTGATTTAAGTTTAAAGTTGTTGAAATAGAATACATAGTTAAACACTGATTCACCCCCCCTCTCAATGTTTCCAACACGCGTTGTGTCAAGTATTATTATGTTCCTTCTTTACCCAATCCCATTCTGTTAAGGGGTTCTAGGTGCACTTAACTGTCTCTTGATTCCATGTTCTTCACAATAATCATAAAACTGGTTAGAGGTGAATTCTCCTCCTCTATCAGATCTCAGATATTTTATCTTTAGTCCAGATTCATTCTCAATCTTAGCTTTGAACACTTTGAACTTCTTAAAAGATTTAGAATTGTCTTTTAAGAATGCAACCCACATCATCCTTGAGAAATCATCAACAAACAAAATGAAATACCTTTCTCCATAGTAATATCTTGTTTGAGTAGATCCACATAGGTCTGTATGTATCATATCTAATTTATTTTCTGCAGAGTTTTGTTTGCTCCTAGATGAGGTCCTCACATGCTTCCCCATCACACATTCCATGTACATGGTGTTAACTGGTCTTGCAATACTTGGAAGGTCTCTTACTGCCTTTACATTACTTATCTTGACTATGTTGTCAAAATTGATATGACAAAGTCTCTTTTGCCATAGCCAACTTTCATCCACTTTTGCAACAAAACAACTTACTTCTGAATTGAGCTGAAAAACATTGCCTTTTGTCTTTGAGCCTGATGCAATCATATATCCTTCTTTTTTGTGAATGATGCACTGGTTATTTTTGAATTCCAACTGATATCCTTTATCAAGAAACTATCCAACACTTAGTAAGTTATGATGTAAACCATCAACATAAAGAACATCATCTATCTTATTATTTCCATCTAAGGTGATAGAACGTCTACCTATGGTAGGTTTGGGAGTGTTATCTCCAAATCTAACCATTTCACCTTTGTATTTTTCCAAATGTACAAATCTATCTCTGTCTCCTTTCATTTGGTGTGAACATCCGTTGTCAATGATGCAGTCAGTTATGATGTCAGCTTTTGAAACTAATGCTAACTCTTGTTCTTTTTCTTCATCTTCTTTGTACATTTATTCAAGCATCTTTTCAATATCTTTAACAGCAATGAAACCAATTTCATCTTCTCCTGAATCATCATCAGTTACATTATCTTCAGCATGATAACATTCCTTAGTGTACTTGGGCTTGTAATTTGATCTGAACTTCTTGACTCTTGTAGGAAACTTGGATGCAAAGTGACCAACTTTGTTGCATGAAAAACATTTGAATGGAAGTTGGCCTTCATATTTCCCTTTACCTTTCCTTTATTTCTTGGAAATCATAGCAATGATTTCTTCTAGTTTTGTATCCACTTCTTCATTATTACTAGAGCTACTTATGGATTTCTAGCTGTGGACTGAGGCTTTGAAAGCTCTCACTTTTGGGTTCTGTCTTCAATCTTGATATCTCAAATGCAGATATTTTGTTGATCAAAGTCTCTCTCTTGGAGTCTTTTGAAAATTGCATAGTCTCATCTAAGATATTGATCTTGCTCTCATATTCTTCTGTTAGTGTGGTCATTAGTTTGTCCATTATATCATCCTCTAAAATTTCTCCACCATTGTTCCTGATACCTGAAACTGCTTCATTAATTATTTGATTGTAGGCTCTAATTTGTTCTTCAGGTAACATCTCTAAGTTGTTGTACCTTTTTTTCCATGTCTTTCTACATGCATTCTTTGCTTGGATGTCTCCTTCAAACATATCTTCTAAGTATTTCTAAATAGAGTATGCTTTATCTTCCTTCTTGATCTCAAAAAATTTACTATTAGATAGGGCACTGATTAGGGCTTCTTTGGTGATTGCATTATGAGTGAACACTTCCTTTTGTTTGACTATAGAGTCTTCTTCTACAAGGTATTTCAACGTGGGAACTTCAATTTTTTGAGTGGCAATCTCATAGATCTCAAATCCAACGCACTGAAGATGTGTTATCATTTTGTTCTTCCATTCAAGATAGTTTTCTCCATCGAACTTAGGACTCTCTTTCCTAAAGTATGCCATCTAATCTACCTTAAGTTGTTAGTGAAGGCATTATATATTGCCATTATTATACTTAAAGAAAAACATGATCTTCACCATTGGTTTACTCTGCATAGCACTATCTGACAGAAAGGTTACCCAAAAAACACTATTAAGTGTTGTTCGATGACAAAAAAGGCATATTATAAGTTTTACATTTTTGTCATCAGTATCAAAGAAAGGGGGAATTTGATATTTACATCACCTCAATTAAAAGGAGGAAATCATATGTATAGTGGAAGAAAGGGGAAACAATGTACATACAAAGAATAAATAGTATATATGTACATATACATACACTATACTGATGCACATAATAAGGGGGAGTCATATTATGACAAGTATATAAACATGGTGTATACATACCAAAAGAGTTTAGTATTATGCACATATCAGTTTTTGATACTAATGTCAAAGGGGGAGATTAAAGGTATTATATTTTTCCATTAGTATACTTAGAGAAAAACATGAACTGCACCATCGATTTACTCTACACAGCACTATTTGATGATAAGGTTACCTGACAAACACTGTTAAGTGTTGTCTGATGACAAAAAAGGTAAAAGATACCCAACGAGTAACAACAGTGCTACCCAACGGAACAGCAAAGAGAGGAACCCGATAGATATAGGGAACCTGATGAATAGTTTAGTCAAGGAATACCGACAGACTGCAAGTTCAAACCGATGAGCAAGAACTGATAGTCAGTTACATCCCACAAAAAGTGGATCTGACTTTCCACGTCAGATAAATCACTAAAGTTGTACTTGTAACTTCTTGATTTGCTTTTAAATCCATTATGTGTGGAGGAAGCAATATAATTGTTATTGTTTTAATTAGTTTTACTCTTTTAAAACATGCAAAAAAAAATATCAAGGTCAAGTTGTAAACCTTGGATCTGAGAGTTAACATTGTAATACGTGAATTCCAAGATAGGTCAAATACTTGTATAAATAGATGCTCAATCCATTGAGAAAAGATAGTTGATCAATGAATATAGTAGCCATGGAGAGCAACTAAAGACTAGACAGAGAATTCATGCAGAAGAACACAAACAAAATCAAATGAGTTTTCAAGAACAGAACAGAGGCTACCGACAAGCAGAGAAAAGGTATTCATCAATCACTTAAGGTGATATTATTATTGTAAAATCTTTAATGGATCTATAAATCAGAAATAGTAGATTTCATATAGTCAGGTCAACATTTGTACTCATTCTAACAAGTGTAGTACACTAATGAAATCCTTTCAAGAAAGGTGGGCTTAACCGTCCTGTTGTAAATCTCATAACTGAGTGCACACTTAAATCAGTGTTGCTAAAGCTCTTAACAAAGTAGATCTTAATAGGTCTCCACCTTAATACTCTCAGGATTCTCCTTTAGGACAAGATCCCCCACTTTAAATTGTCATGGTTTGAGCTTTTTATTGTATCCTTTGGACATCCGTGCTTGGAACTCCTTCAGATGATCAAACGCCTATTGTCTGCACTCATCAAGTAATTTTGGTGCATTCACCCTATCGATGCGATATTTCTCATCAGTAAAAATACCTTGTAAAGATACGTGCAAAGATGGTATTTCAACCTCAATAGGTAGTACCACTTTAGCACCATAGACTAGGGAAAATGGTGTGGCTCTAGTTGGTGTTTTGATGCTTGTTCTATAGGTCAATAGTATTGTTAGAATAGTCCCAAAGGATAACTGAGAGGGGGGGTGAATCAGTTATCAGCTACTTTAATTCTTTTCTTTTCTTAGATATCAATTAACATAAAGTAAATGCACATTCAGATAACACAAAAGAGAACACAACAATTTTGGTTATGGGGAAACCAAATAGGTAAAAAACCCGGTGGGAATTACCACCCACAAAGAGCTGTACTTGAGTATAATTATCCATGTTAAGAGATCTTGCAACCCTATTAGGAGTTGTTCTTTAAAATGCAATAAGTATAGAGACCTAGTTAAAGGTTAGACCTTGTTAGGAGTCTTTTACAAATAACCCTGTTAGGGGTGACGACTCAATGTCCAAAAGCTCACTGCTAAAATGATGAAGGTTGCAACCTTCAGTAGAACATATATACACTATATATGATAGATGAACTATTTGAGTAGACCTGTTGTCTTGATCAGTTCCAGTGTGTTTTATACTTCCACTTCTTCTTCACATAGATCTTTTCTTGATGAATGAAATGTCTCTATTGTCCCAAAACAATAGACATTCTATCCTGCAGTTTTTCTTCCTTTATTCTTCTCATTCGCACTTGGCATTCATCAAATGAACTACTATAAGTATCTTCTCCAAAGGATGTGATCTTTGTCAGCTCTATGAGTACCTTTAATACTTCTTTAGTCATCTACATCAACCATGCAACTTTATTAGGTACATGCAACTCAAACTGAATAGACACGACGCTTCACAAAGTCGGCTCCACCAAATTAACTCCAACTTCACGATTTTGATAGAACATGTTTGGTGCCTTTAGATAATTATCTTTAACTTATAACTAAACATTAATACAAATACGCATATCCCAAAGATAGGCGCAACTCAAGAAATAATGTAATTGCGTTGGCTCTTCACAGATAGTCTTCAATCTCTGTAACTATCATAACTAATTAGCATAACTCAATTGAAACTTCATATCGGACTCAGCGTGAATGCACATAGCATTTAGAACATGTATACATCATGGAAATGAACACGCATATCTCTAGAACATTTGTACTAATAATTGCATATACAACACTATTGTATATTATATGTTGTCATCAATGAAAAACATACAATCAATTATTTGCACAGAAGAAAATCTCCAACAATCTCCCCCTTTGACATTGATGGAAACATATGATATCATCAACTCAAAGTTTCTTCCTTCTTTTTACAATCTTCTCAATATCCTCATCAAAAGTTCCTCTTTACTATTGTTGCTCTGTATACTCCCCCAAAGTATATGCTCTCCCTTACTAATACTCCCCCTTTGACATCAATGACAAAGGGTGTTAAACACCATTAAGCATAGGTACTACTCTAGAAGTAGAGTAGTCAACCATTCATCAGTCACCAAGGACTGATGTTCTTGCTGCAAGTTCTAATCAGACTCAGGAAAGGGAATTACTCCCAAACTTCTCCCTGAGATACTCAAAAGTATCTTTTGATAATGGCTTTGTAAAAATATCTGCTAATTGTTCTTTAGTGCTCACATAATCCAACTTTACCTCTCTGTCTGCAAATTTTTCTCTTAGAAAATGGTATTTGATCTCAATGTGCATTGTCTTTGCATGCATCACAGGGTTCTTTGACATATTGATAGTACTAGTGTTGTCACAGTGAATAATAATGGGATAATCAATCTAAATACCAAAGTCTTTATTCATCTATTTGATCCAAACCATTGTTGAACAATTCAATGCTTCTGCTACATACTCAGCTTCTACTATTGACTGAGAGATACAATTCTACTTTTTACTTGTCTAAGTGACCAATCTATCTCCAAGAAATACTACTCCTCCTAATGTACTCTTTCTGTCATCAACACAACCTGCCCAATCTGCACCTATGTACACATGAAGTTGTATATTTTCTAAGTTAGGATACCATAAACCATAGTCAATAATCCCTTTTAGGTATCTAAATATTCTTTTTATTGCCATGAAGTGATTTTTCTTGGGTTCAGCTGAAAATCTTCCAACAATGCCAACTGCATTAGAAATATCAGGTCTAGATTGGGTAAGATATATGAGTTTTATGATCATAGACTTGTATAGTGTCTTGTCAACTACTATGGAATCATCATCTTTAGAAAGCTTGCTTCCTGTTATCATGGGGGTGCTTACTGGTTTGCAATATTCCATCTTGAAAGTCTTCAATATATCCTTCACATACTTAGACTCATTTATGAATATGCCTTTGTCTATTTTTTTTATGTATTCAATCCAAGAAAATATTTGATAGGTCTAATAATGCTCATTTCAAATTCACTTTTCATTTCTTTTGCAAATTATAGTCTGTTGCTCCTTTTCTGAATACTATCTTTGTTAAGTAACCATCAAGTCTCTCATACCACGCTCTTGGGGCCTATTTAATTCCATAAAGTGTTTTCTTTAATCTGCATACCATGTTTGGTTTATCTGAAAGTTTGAATCATTTAGGCTGCTCAATCTAAGTTGGATTCATTTCAGGTTGAACCTGATACATGATTCAGGGAATCATTTATGTTAGCCCAAGGTGTCTGATGCAGGAGCATCTTGGGTCATTGGCAATCTTGCTCAACCAAAAATATGTTTGTGTTTTTCTTTAGTTTGTTTGGAGGCTGCTCAAAAATTTCTCTGTTTCTCGAGTCTGTCGCTCGGGTATGCTTGTCTTTGTCGCTCAGGTTCTGTCGCTCATGCATTCTTGTTTCTATTTCTTGGGTCTATTTCTTTGGAAATCTAGTTTAATTTCTGACGCTCAGGTTTTTTTTCTTGTTGTTTAGGGTGTTCCTTTCCCAAGTCACTCTGTTGCTCAGTCATTCTTTGCCCGAGTTGTTTATTTTGGAGTTGGATCTGGTGGCCAACTTCTTCAGTAATTTTTGTGGATTAATTGATTTGGGGTCTCTCATTGGGATCTATGTGAACCTAAATCTGGGTCTCACTTGTGAATTTTTGAACCGACCTCTATTGGTGGACTCTTGTATATATTTTTTTCTATGTTCTTAGTAGCAGGAGGAGGTTTTTGAAATAGGATTGGTATGAGATTATCTGTAAGCAGTTTTGTGACCTCACATATATGAAGATCAATTTGTAATTCATTGAATGTATATGGCCCAAACCGGGAAGGCCTTACATCCCGACATGTAATGAGTTTGATCAATTAAATGAAAAAGGATCTCTATTTTTTTTCTCTCACTGTGTTGTTGTTGCTTCTGCATTGTGTTGGCAAGCTGGTTTGGTAGTTGGCAAGCTGGTTTGGTAGTTGGGAGTGAAAAAATGATCAGAGATGGAATTGAAATATGTTGACAGTGATGATATCCTATTGAGATTAGGATTAGAAGCATTGACACAAGTATATTTGAGATAAGGATCAAAAGTATTGAAACTTTTATATGAGGATGAGATGTAAAAAAATAGTGTTGATGGTTGAATTATGTTGAAATCCATTGTAGTATCTCTATTATTTATCTTGGATTACAAATTTTTTCTATAAAGGCCTTTTTATCATTGAAGGATTTTGAAGAGTGTGTTTTCAAAGTAGTGATCTAGTAGATACCTATAAAAATTCTCTACATTCCTCTACATTTGGTTTTATGGCCTTGTGGTTTGGAACATAGATTGTATTTTATGTCAATTTTGCACTCCTATCTTTTCATAATGCTAGTGTTGCTACTGATGCCTCTAGTGTATGTAGTATGCTAGCAGTTTGGGTGTCTATCAGGACTGGTCCAAGAAATAATCTAGATTGATGTTTATAGTGTTGCGTCTTGGAGGGAATATTAATAATGTATGTGTAATTTCTCAGTTCAAAGGTTTGATAGAGAAGTGTGTCGTAAATATATTTTGGGTGATGTTCTTCACAACTATGTTTTCCTAGTCTTCTAATCATGAAGAATTTTCTATCTAGATAGTTGTGGAAGCTTGGATCAAATAAAAAATTAAATGTATTCTTAGAAATGTTGTTGTTTTTTCAAGGAACATTTATAAGAGATCCCTGTATAATTTATTTAATACTTTGGTTCTACATTATGTTTGGAATTGGTTTTCAGAGTTTATGTGGTTAACTAGCCGACATAGTTTTATCTTATGATTGTGTCATTTTCCTAATAATATTGAATTATTTTTAGGTCCCACCTCCATGTGGGGGTCCACATTTAGTGATTTCATGTTGAAGAAGTGTCTTAGGACAACTAATTGTATGCTACATGTTACCTTTTTCTTGACTCTGGTAGATGTGTACCAAGTATGTGTGATGTTTGGGATCACCTTGGATATTGTATTATGAATTTTTTAGGTCCTCTCTACCTGTTGGATAAGACCCATTTTACTATAATTATTTTTTGGTGTCCAACTTGTTGGTATCTCCCCTTGTCCCTTATTTTGGCTAACCCAATTGATGTTTAGTGATGATCTAGATGGCATAAATAGAAGATAAAATTAGTTGTAAAGTGTGTAGAATGTGTGTGAGATGTGAAACATGTGAGTTTGAGGAAGTAAAAGTGTGTGATGAAATTTTAGGGGATGAATTATGAATAGTTTTTTAAGACATCGTGTCAAAAACATTTACATTCTAGGGAGAACAATGGAAGCAATAAGTGGAAGGCCTATTCATTTTATGGTGGAATTTGTGGATCTTAATAGATAATGGTTACGTAATACATCATGTCAAAAGAATCTACAGTCTAAGGAGAATTATAGAAGCATTAAAATGAATTCTTATACATGTCCTTCTTTGTATCTTGCTTGGAGATAATGATTCTTTGAAGAAATTCATTTGTATATTGTCTTAATAAAGTGAGTCTTAGCTGCAAGTCCAGGAGTGAACCTCTTGTAAAAAAAAATTATATATTGTGAGATATTCTCACAGTGGTGTTTTCCTCATTAGGTTTTATATGTAAATATGGTGTTCTCTTGTGCATTGGTGTTGATTGTTTTATATTTCAATTTTATTGATTTAAATACTTATATTGGAATTAAAGTAACAGTTTAAGACTGTTGAAGATTGATTTTCCCGTATTAGTCTTTGGGTGTGGTCAAAAATTGGTATCAAAGAAAGATTCCTCCTGAGTATCTTAACCTCCTGAGGTAGGTCCAAGATGGAAAAAGATGGATCTTACAAGGTTCCTAAGTTTGATGGCTCAAACTTCACTCTCTAGAAAGTGAGAATGGAAGCACATTTATCCTCATTAGGGTTTTGTATTTTTAACTAGATATCATAGCTAGTTAAACTCCTATTTCTCCTCCTAAGGATCCTACTGAAATAAGGGCATATGCGAGTAATGGAAAGGTAAGAAACGCAACTATGAATTGACTTGCAGAATTGGAACTTGTATTTAGGTGTTGCATTGCACTATTGCTAAATAAATTTTGGAAGAACTCAATGGCATATATGAAGGTGACACTGAGGTGACATGGATGAAGATGCAAAATTTCATGTTTAGATTTGTAACTTTGAGGATAGAGGAAGATGAATATTTTTATAACTATATGCTATGGGTAGATGAAGAAGTGAATGGCATCAAAGGTATTGATGGAGAAATATAAGAAGATGAAGTTGTGAAAAAAATTCTTATATCTAATCCTAAAAGCTATAGCTCTAAGGTTTTTGTCATTAAAGAAATCAATGAATTGGAAAAATCTACATTGGATCAACTGTATAGTGCTCTAACTCCATAAAAATGAGAGTTTGAAAAGGATTCTCCTAAGAGGGAGACCACATTAATGGTTGGTAAGAAATAAAAGGATGGTGCTAATAAACTTGATTATTTTGAACATGATGAAGAAAACTTTGTAAGAAGATTGAAGAAAGGCATTGGAAAATACAAAGGCAACTTACCTTTCAAATATTTTAATTATGGTATAATTTTTCATTATGCTTCTAGATATCCTTTTAGGGAATTAGAATTTTTTTTGCAACGGTAGTTGATCGACATGTTAATTTTAGAAATATATTGAGGCTAGGTGACTAAGAGGGGGGTGAATCGGGAACCAATAAAACTTATTCACTTTTATCCTTTATTAGATTGGCTAATCTAATTGCATGCATGGAATAGAAAATAAATAAACATCCATAACACTTGAAACAATATTTGGTCCTTCCAAATAGAAATTAAAAGTGGGGGGGATGGTACCCACAAGATTTAGTACTGCAGTAATAAATTTGGCTGGTTAAGGCTTAAAATTGACCACTTCTGATGGCCTGCCCCGTTAGGAGAAATAAGGATTGTTAGGTCCACCTTCTGAAAGGGTTTATACAATACAATAAAGTATGCACTCTGTTAGGAGATTTGATAAGGATTGTTAATTCCACCCTATTAAAGGATTTTTCTGATACACCTATTAGGATGAACCAATAAATGGTCTTCTATGCAACTCTGATTTGCTGAATAAGATCCTTTGAAATAATACTAATCACCTAAATGTGATAGATGAGTCTTTGTTGTTTCTTTATACTAATGTAGCCTTCTAATCAATCTGCCACTTCATATTCGCATATCCATACTCTTACTTATGTTATTGCTACTTCTCTCCATTTGGATAAACAAAGTACCCTTTATATATATATATATATATATATATATATATATATATATATATATATATATATATATATTACCTTCATAATTATTATACTTAACATCTATAATTAGTATCAAACAATATGTGCTAATTCAGCCCAATATTGATACTCAGGTCCATTAATCCACTCAGGTGATATACTAACACTTAGGCAACATAGTGAATTGGCAACTCTGGCACTTGGTTAACACTAGGTGCTCGGGCCACATTGATCACTCGGAGATGGTAACTTGGGTAACCATGGTGACTCAGGTGATACTGTTTTGAACTAACTGCTT
>MU226804.1:2436768-2455472 GCA_018584345.1 Thuja plicata
ATTTATTATTATATATATTAATATGTATATATAATGTAGAATAATATTATCTCATAATAACCATATATGTATATTGATACATATATATATAATAATATCATTATTATTTATATATATATATATATATTAATATGCATATGATATAGAATAATATTATCAATTCAATGATGTTTATTTAGTTCAATATTAAGATCATTTTATCTATCCGAAGCTATAAACATCAACAGTTTTCTTTTAATTAAATAAGATTATTGATGAAATGATCAAACCTTAGGAAATATTAAAATATTTGAATTAATTACGATTTGATCAAGGAAATTGATTTGAATTGAAAATGTTGCAAAGCATTGATTCAGGAATTTGATAAATTGATTAATTGATAAATGGGGGCCCATAGTCTAGACAACCATTTTAGGGTGCATACACCTGGGAGAAAAATGACCTCCAGAAGGTCCATCATGAATTTTATTCTGGATATTTTCCACTTGATCTAAATCTATGCATCTCAAGAGAACACCATTGTGATCCTTTCTTAAAAGAATCTTATCAATTAGCACAAAGGGTATAGATGGCAATCTATAATATCTTCTCTTGGCTGAATCTAAATTTGCAGGACATTCACCTGTCCTTGAAAAATGAACCATGTTAGACAACCAACCTACTGCCTTGGCATGTTCTTCTATGGAATGCACAACCATAGATGCATTCTCTTATTCTAGATTTTTGGAATCTTCATCCCTTGTCAAATGCTCACAAAGACCTCTTCCTCTAACTAGCTTAGTGATTTGGATATCAACGTCATACTCCATGACTTTGGTAATCCAACCAGCTCTTTTTTCATTCAGGTCCCTAGAAAGCAAGAATTCTTTGACACTAGGATGAGTAACTTTTAATTGTACCTTTCTTTGAGTCAATAGATATCTAAACTTTTTAAGACTTTTCACCACAGCAAGTACATGTTTCTCCACAAAATAATATCTTTGTTCATACTCTTCTAGGCCTTTGCTAAAGAAAGCAATAGGCTACTCCAATCCTTTAGAGTTCTCTTGAGTTACTATTGCAGATATGACCTCAGGGCCTCCATAAGTATAAAGGATAAAATCCTTACTGAAGTCAGGGTTCAATGGGGTAGGAGCCTCTATTAAAGCTTCTTTCATGGCTTGAAAATTGGCCTTTCCCTCTTTTCTCCAGCTGAAAACTAAGTTCTTCTTCAACATAGTTGTCAAAGGCTTTAGTAAATATGCAATGTTAGGCAAGAAACGCCTGAAAAAGTTAGTCCTTCCTATGAAATATTGAGGACCTTTCTTTTGATGTGGGAGTGGGAGCTCCAAGATAGCTGCAATCCTTTTAGGGTTCACTGTAATTCCTTGTTTGGATACAATATATCCTAACAGTTTTCCTTCATGGATTGCAAAAACACACTTCTTGGGATTAAGAGATATCCCAAACTCTCTACACATTTCAAATATTTTCCTCAAATGTTTGATATGGTCCACTGCATATTTAGAATAAATAGTTATATCATCTAAATAGACCAGTACAAAATTGAACATGAGGCTCTTAAAGGCCATATCCATTGCCTTTTGAAAAGTAGCACCTGCATTTGAAAAACCAAAAGGCATATTTTGATAAGCCACGGTTCCCCATTTGGTTGTAAATGCAGTCCTATATTGATCTTCTTCATGAACCAGGGATCTGATTATGCCCTAAATAGCCATCCAATAGTGAAAACCATTATGATCCAGAAACACACTATAAAATTTTCTCCATAGATGGAAATGGATGTCGATCTTTCAGGGGTGCTCTGTTTAGATCCCTAAAATCAACACACAACCTCAGTTCCCCATTCTTCTTCCTAACAGGAATAAGGTTGGAGACCCAACTAATAAGCTTGATGGGGTAAATGATACCACTTTCTATTTATTTGAGCACCTCTTTATGCATAAGTGGCTCAAGGTTGGGGTTGACAGGTCTTTGTTTCTATCTTACTGGTTTAGAATTTGGTTCCAATTCAATTGTATGCTGAGAAAGTGTTGGGTTGAAACCTTTGAGATCTTCATATTTCCAAGAAAATACATCACTAAATTCTTGAAATAATTTGACATAAGCTTGCTTTTCTGAATTAGTATTTACTTTTCCAAATTTCAAGCGTTTACTGGCTCTAGGTCTAGATTAGTGCAATGCTCTTGCTGAACTACAAGGCCAACCTTATTATTTTTTGCTTGGTGATCTCTATTGAAGACGGATTCCAGGGTGACTATCCCTTTTAGCATTTTATTTGATTTAAGTTGTACCACTTGGTCACCATAGTTCCACATCAACCTATCTTGGTTATGTTCTAAAAAGACATCTTCCTCAAACAAGAACTGCAGAAATTGCTCATCATTGTCAAATACTTGCCAATTAACATCATTATCAAGAATAGAAGGCCTGACAACTACTTTAATATGTTTTTTATCCTTTTTCATCAAAATGATTTTAGGAATGTCATACTGGGATCCAACTGCAGCTAGTCTATCTGCATTCTGATTCAATTTTCTAGGAATTGCAATAATATGGAAAGTATTTAAATCTTCAATTGCATCCCAAGCTCTATGCTTATATTCTCTCATTGTGTCACTTTTTTTTGCAATTATCCCTCTTACTTGGCTAACAACTAACTCACTGTCACCATAAACCTTTAGGGATTTGATCCCTCTTTTTCTAGCCCACTTCTATCCATTTACTAAGCTCTCATATTCAGCAGTGTTTCTAGTGCAAGAGAAACTAAATCTAAAAGTTGTATAATATTTTTCCCCCTTTGGGGAGATTAGCATAACACCACCACTAGATCCATGTCTGCTCCTAGTACCATCAAAGAATAGCTCCCAAACTTGGTTGCCCTGATCTTCTGACTTAGTATCTTCCTTGAGAAGATTTGCCTCTATGGATTCATGTTCTTGTACCAAATAGTTTCCCAAACTAGCATCCCAAATAACATTGGTTTGGGCCTCTGAAGTTATTTCTGATTCTAAAGCATCTAGATAGATATTAGGGATATCTTCTATCTTGGGTTTTTCTTCTCTGATGATTGGGAAATCATTATCATCAAGTGCTAGGAAGCTTGTATTGATTATATTGAGCACATAAGGCTCTATATGCTATTTTTCCAATGATTCAGACTTAATGGTGACCTTAGTCCCATATCATGTGTGGAAAAGCATGTGAGACCAGTCAGAAGAAAGATAGCCTCCTATCTTGGCTATAAACTCCCTTGATAAACATATGGAAAATAAAGAAGGGAGTTCTATGATGTATATGTCAAGTAGGATAGAAAAATTGGGGCTTGAATGGAAAATCAGGCTTGTTTCCTTGGCCAAACCTATGGTGTTTACTGAAGAACCATCAAGTTGGGTCACCTTCTTTTGGAAAGGTTCATAATTAAGTCCCAATTGGTCAGCTACTTTCTTGGGCATGATAGAGCTAGTAGCCCCACTATCTACCATACAATTATGTCCTAAATATTTTCCAATAATTAATGATACATACAAGGGAGGTAGTTTTAAGTTCCTACCTTGCATGGAATTGAATTGGATTTTTTGTTTGAAGTCTCCTTCTTTTGATCGGTATTGACCAACACTGGTTTAGCAGCTTCCTTTGTAGACTGGTGAGGAATCACCTCTTAAGTCATTTCTTTCTTCAATATCTTAGGTTGTCCTGGAATAGCCAAGGAGGCCCACATAGACATAGTGACATTTGCCTTCTCCATATTGTCTACAATGTTGAAAGGCACTACTCTGTGTACTCTTTGGTGTGTCTTCACTATGATAGGATTAACTTCCTTAGGAGATTGGCCCTCTTTGGCTGAAATTATGGGAGCCTTCTTTAGTATGGTAGGAATAGAAGGATGTGATGTATCTACAAACGTAGTAGCTTTAGCTCCATCTCTTGTTCGCTCCATGTCTTGAGCTCTTCTTTTAGACCAAGTGTTGGCTTCTATAATGGATTCACCATTTACTCCACTAAAGTCTTGTTGCTCCCAATTGAAGAGAGCAGTCTCATTATGTTGTGCTTCTTGTGAAGGAGATGGCTCACTAGGAGAAGCGTTTGATTAAGTATGTGAGGAATTTTGAACCATCATTGCTTGGTTCATCCACCCATTTGAGCATGTAGCCTAATTGCGTGGCTGATTGAAAGGAAAACACCATTCATTTTCCAAGACTAGATTATTTTGACTTTGAACTATGTCTCTTATTAGATTTTCAGAACTAAGAGGTATGGGATTATAAGGTTGAAATGGCCTCTGATTGAAGTTTTGCCTTTGACCTTGGTAATTTCCTTAGTATGGTGGCCTATTTTGCTGATAAGATGGCCCCTGATTTTGATATTGTTGGTTGGGAATTTGAATCTTTGACTGAAGAGGTGGTCTATTCCCTTGATTCTGCTTCTTTAGACTGGACAACTCTTTGTTTAGAGTCTGCAATAGATTTGTCATTTCTTGCTTACTACTTTGCATTTTTTGTTGACTACTTCTTAATTCAAGTAGCTCTTAAGAAGGAACTCCTTCAGATTCCTCATAGCTAGTGTTGGTTTGAGGTGCTACTATAGTGGGTATGGGAGTATATGGGGGAATACTCAAAGGCATGTTGGGCTAAATGTTGGGGAAAAGGGGCATGGGTAGCCTTGGGGATATCATGCCTTCTTGGATTAAACAATTCTTGGCTCTGACAGTGATGTCAAAGGCTTGAGGCAATGAAGTACCTCCCATGGATTGAATCATGACAGAGATATTGTTATTCAGACTTCTCAATAAATATAGGAAGGCATGGTCAGTTGAAGGTCTTATTGAGATAGGAATTATATTCCATGTCTTAAGGAATCAGTTAACTACTCAACCAGAGATAAATAATCTGATTTATCCTCAAAATATTTTCTTAATGATTCACCTAATCTATCCCATGAATCAATTGAACCAATAGCTAAAGTTCTAAACCATTCTAAGCCCTTACCTTTGAAAGAGACCGCTAAAATCTTGGTAGCCACATCTTCTTCTATGATATGATGCACACTGGATATGGTGGCTACATCTCTTATGTGTTCACATGAAGTTGTATGTCCTTCTCCTGTGAAGTCAGGAAGACTCTTGATTACTGCTAAAGGCACATCATGATGCTAAGAAAATATTACTAGACTTCCTTGATTGAATGGCACAAAGGCAAATTGTCTAGCCATTGGAGGAGATGTTATTTGTTGGGTAGCAACTGTGTGAGTTGTATTTGGGTCAGGTAGTGGAGCTTAATCTTCTTGTAGCTCCCTAGTTAGGGATCTTCCTCTCCTTCATGAAAGGAAAGGTAAAGATCTCCTTTCTATAGTAGGTGGTGTAGACTGAACCCTCCTTGTAGGGGATGCTCTTTGAAATGATCTACAATAACTTCTAGTTAGGGGCAGTTGTAAAAACTTAGAGGGCTTTGAGCTTCTTGTCTCAACCTTTCTCATAAACTTTTGAACAGGACTAGATCCTCTATTCTCTACACTAGTGGAGTCACCAAATATGCTTGAGACAAATAAACCTCTTTAGGTCAATACCATGCAATAAGCATATCAGAGATAGCATAGCTTTAAAGATGAAATTTTTATACTTTGTCCTACCGGGTGTGCCAAAACTGTTATACTCTAAATTTGCACCCTAATCAAGCTCTCTTGGTCTTGATAATCTATTATAACATGGGAATCACTTTGAGGTTGTGGGACCTATGTTAACTTGAAGTGAATCCTCCAGATTCTCGGTCGGTTCCTCTTGGATAATCACCTAATCTACTCTTGAATCTTGAAAAGTAAAATGGAAGGAAAAGGGATAGAAGAAATACTTGAAAGGGAAATAACTGTAATAAAATTATCCTACTAGGTGATACACCAAAAGTGACTTGAATTACAACATAGTGAATGAGATCAGCATGAAACCTTGAATCTAGTAGAGCACAACTTTCTAGATAGGCTTGAATAAGTATTTTATAGAGAGGTCTGAGATAAATAGAGGCTATTCGGGGAAAGAAGTAATTTCACAAACAATAGCATATTCACTATGAGTAGACACGGACTATGACCTACAAACAAACATCCACTTTTGCAACCAGGCACAGGACTGACACAAAATGATAGGGGACTGAAAAATATCCACACGATGATCTAAATCAGATCAAACACAATAGTACATAGAATTACAGAAAGAAAGAGGGTTCAAGAACTCCAAGATTTCTCTGAAAACATTCAATATATTCCAATTTAGTAAGAGAAATCTAGACAAGAAGGCCCAGTGAAAGAGAAAATGTCACAAAAAGCCTTTGCAATATCTGAAAATCAATGAGATTACAAACATATGAAAACTTAGGGGCAGAGAAAATGCCACAAAAAATCTTGCATAAGCTAAAAAAACCTAAGCTAAAAACCTTGAAAACAAACTTATATACATGTCCCTCTAGCACGCAGGCTCAGGAAAACAATCCGATTAGATTAGGGTTTACAATAGAATTTTCATAAATAATACAGAAACACTAAATTTGTCAATTCTACTCATCATTGCACCCTCAAGAAATATCTCAGAATATTAGATATGTCTTTGAAATCTTTCCTATCACCATAAATGCAGCTTGAGAAGTTGACTTGATCCATCTCTTTGTCTACAGCCTGAAATATTGTGCCACCGCCATGGGTTTCTGAGAATCAGATCTTTTTGAATTTTTAAATTTAAATAAGCAACGGTCATAGGTGGCGCGAGATGATCTTATCAACGGCCCAAAGAACTTTGACCTTTTCTTTTAAAACACAGTCATTGATTCTTTTTCTTTATTCGTTACTATCTTTACCCCTAACTCTGGCTTGATCCAACTTTAACCCCCAGTTTCTAAAATCCTTCATGTCACTGAATCATTTGGTTGACTCTGGGTTTACCAAGAGATTTGGCAACAAGCACATAATGTATATGTTAAATGTGGCCTTGTTATTCAACCATACACTTCAACATAGTCCTTGTTCATCAGCCACATACAGAAATGAATATGATTTATTCATCCTGCATGCTTGTATCATTTGACCTGTTGCCTCCTATCCAGACGGGGTTTTGAATGGCTCTCAGAACGAGAGTCTCACAACCTAGACCAATCCAAGAATGGAGGATTTTTCTCCATGAATGCAATGTAATTCAAGATTAATCTAAAAAATAAAGATGCAAGATTAATCTAAGAATGAAAGAGATTAAACTATGACATGATTTTGAATGAGATTAATCTAAGAAATTGAAACTAATCTATTGCAAATGAGAGCTTAATAGAAATGAGATTATGAACTAAAATGCAACAGCAATTCTTTATTCTAAAAATGCATATATATGAATGAGAATTGGGAGTTCTTTTATAGACTGAGAGTCTTCTTAGAATAGAAAGTTTCTTTTTTGAAATAAAACAGATAGAAAAGCTAGTTCAGATTAGCAAGCTTTCATTAAAAGAAAAGAATGACCTGTTTTCTCTTTATTTTTGACTGTTTTCTTTTTTATTTTAACTGTTTTCTTTATCTTTAAAGCACAGTTAATTCAAAGTTTCTATTTCTGAATAGGAGAGAAGATTTTTGAGAGAATATTTATTTAAATAAATAGAATATGACCTCATAAATGTGTTTTCTCAATTATCTGAATAATTAAGTTCAATTATTGAAATGAGGATATTTATTTAATAATTAAATATTATTTAATTCCTTTTATGTGTTTTAGCTAAAAGGGGTGAATTTAATTTAATTAAAGTGCTAGGAATTTATAATTAAATTAATTCAATCATAGGGTTTGTTTAGCTAATTGATTGATATTTAGGAATTAAATATAATGTAGATTTTGGATTTTCTGCATTTGACACTTAGGTCGAGTAGAGTCAGTCAAAACTCAAAATTTCCTATTACAATAGGACTTTGATGACTCAGAAGAATGTCAAATGCAACAAAATTGGTTAGGGTTGCAAGATGCCAATGTTGGGGTGTTACATTTTGCCCCTCTTTGAATTGATGTACGAGTAGTGCATTGATTCAAAGAATAGTCTGATGTCTAAAGCACAGAAGAATTGATTTTGAAAATTGATGATGCAAAGATCGATTGATGAAGATTTCAGAGTCATCTCCAGGACAGAGCTTAACTCTCTGAAGTCTAGGTTAGATTGCCAAGACATCGATCAAGTAGAGTTTTTGAGGGTCATCTCCAGAATGAAGCTTGATCCTTAGGGATCCAGGTTAGATTGCCCTGATACCTAATAGATTAAGATTTTGAGAATAATCTCTAGAATGAAGCTTGATCCTCAGCGATCTAAGTTAGATTTCTCAGATACCTAATGGATTAAGATTTTGAGAATCATCTCCAGAGCAAAGCATGATCCTCAGGGATCTAAGTTAGATTTCGCAGATACCTAATAGATTAATATCATTCAAAATATTATCCTCAGGATGAGGCTCAACCTTCAAGAGTTAGAGTTAGATTTCCATGATACCTGTCCATAAAAAGATAGTCAATAGAGATATTTAGGACTATCTCCAAAATGAATCTTAGTCCCCCAATATCTAAGTTAGATTTCCCAGACACTGGTTAGATTAAGTTTCAGAATCATCTCCAGAACGGAGCTTGATTTTCAAGAGTCAGGGTTAGATTTCCCGAATTCCCAATAGATGATATTTTTGAGAACCATCTCCAAAACAGAGCTTAATTCTCATGGACCTGAGTTAGATTTCTCAGATACCTAAATGATGATATTTTGAGAATCATCTCCAGAATGAAGCTTGATCCCCAAGAATTTGAGTTAGATTGCTCAGATACTTAATAGATTGAGATTTCAAGAATCATCTCCAGAATGAAGCTTGATCCCCAGGGATCCGGGTTAGATTGCCCTGATACCTACTAGATGATGAGATGTAAGGAACAAAGATGCCCCTATTGATTGTGGAGTATCTATTTTTGACTATGAAGTACAAAAAATGAACATGCCCCAAGTGATGAGATGCCCCTAGCAATGAGGACTTTTAAATTTAGATCAGATTGATTGGAATAGATTGAATGATTTAATCATCTTGCCCCCTCGGGAGTGAAATGGAAAGATGACACATCATAATGATAATTGAGAGTGAGAAATTGCAGATAGATGTTGAATCGGAGATTAAGAAGAAATAAGAACAAATTACGAAAGAATTTGGAAGATTCATAATCAATTTTGAGTGATTTCAAGGTCTGGTTGACCAAGTTTGACTAGGGTTGACCAGAGTCAACTAGAGTTGAATTTTGATGAAAAGTTCAATGATTTGAGAAAATGTTGATTAGATATGATTTTGACAAGAAAGTGATGTCAAAAAATCAACTGCACAAGTGTCCAATCGCGTTGGTCCCAAAAAATTTAAAATGTGCTTTTGAGCTATATAGAAGTTTTAGATTTCAATTTCAATCACGAAAATGGATTCAGAGCGGTCAAATTAGCTAGTGGAGAAATTTTCACACAAATTGGAGCACTTTTGAAAATTAGGTCAAAAACTATATATGAGTCCAAAAGGTCATTTTCAAATCATTTGCATTCATTGACTTTTGAGAAAGGAGCTCTGAGCAAAAATGGTGGTCACTGTGAGCACTCACTATTTTGAGCAATTTAAGCATCACAGTTGGCCAGCAGCATATAGACCCCCAGTAAGTGGTCAATTCGCCTCTCTGTGAATTCAAATTTGAATGCTTTTGGTCATTTTTAGCACATTTTTTATAACTATGTTGCGGGTTCTCGAGCAAGGATATAGTTTCTTCGTGCGGCCCGTAATGAGATCTCGCGCGAGAAACTGCCAAAAGGAAAATTCTTGCACTGGTTGGTGGATATCCTCGCACATGAGGGTACCCATGTCTTAGGTGGGAAACCCTTCAATAGGGGGTTTTCTCACGCGAACAAGCATGAAACTTTGCGTAGGCTTAAAACTTCCGGCCCGAAAAAGTTCTTCGTGTGAGAAGTTGCTTCTTCACATGAAGGAAACTTAATAGTTTGAATGTAAAATGAGTCTGCATCACATCCAATAGTATTTGCATCATCATTGTTCCTATCAGTAGGATGTTTATAATGCTTTATTTCTTAGTTTTGCATTGATTATCTTGGACATGAGTTGAGTATTGATCATGCGTTTTTGTTTTCATGTCTTGCAGGTTGATTTCCCAGACATAGCATTTAGGTCACATCATCCAGCTATTAGTGGGCTGGTGAGACAATTAGATGATGTAGAGATTGTGCATATTGATAGTTTGGGCCTGTTGCATCTTTGTGAGGTACCCGAGATTCAGGTAAATCACAGTCTACTAGGAGCTTTGGTGGAGCATTTCCATTTAGAAATGAACACCTTCCGCCTTCCGCAGGGCAAGATGACAGTGACACCTAAGGATATCTATAGGATTCTCTAGATACCCTTTCATGGACCCAGAGTGGATTATGAGGTACAGCCATGACTGGGTACATTAGCGCTATGAGAGATCTTGAAGGATGAGCTTTCCATGGGTAGAGCCATCCCATGGGAGGAGTTGATCAAGAATTATGGACCTGGGCACCAATTGGCCATGGTTTTGGCAACATTCCTTCAATGCTATCTGATGCCTAATCATGGTCAACATGGATTTGAGTGTGGTTGGGGCCGGATTCTACAGAGGATGTTCATTGAGCCAGTCAAATATGGGTGGGGCCAGTGTATGTTGGCCCACATGTACCATGAGATGCACAAGATTTCCTATAGAGAGGCGAAGAGTATGGCCGCAGGACTATTCATTTTACAGGTGTGAGAATAGGAGCACCTACCAGTTACCCAGCCCATGTTTGAGGACCTGAGATAGCCATTGGAGCCATACATATATAGTTATAGAGGTTTGATCATTCAGCCCGCACTGGGTGAGATAGAGTAGTGACGAGCGACTCTCGATGATTTGGTAGTTGTGACATGGTGACCTTGGAGACTGAAAGAGGAGTGGGACGATGTCACCAATCAGTTAGGCTATATGCTTGTGTCACAGCCACTCATCAGTTGGGCTATATCCATTATTGTGCAGTTTCCTGTTACACGTTTATGGTGGCAGTTCAGCCGGGCACAGGAGTACTATTCCTATGCTCATTTTGTGAATGAGCTTAGGAAGGGATGGTCGATCAAGGTAGATACTGGTCAATACATGATAGATGTGTGAGCCCTAGCTCACACAAGATGGGATTATCAGAGTGGGGTTGCATATGGCGGCATGACCGTAGAGTACAGGGAGTATTTTGTTACGCATCCCTTCCCACAGTTTATGGATCCAGTTGGCATGGGAGTGCCAGTACAAGTAGTGCACCCAAAGGTGCCACAACAGTAGGCACCAGTACCTCCACCATAGTAGATACCACAGCCACTGCCATAGTAGGTACAATAGGAGGGGCCATGGCCACGCATCGTACAGTTGGATATACCTGCATGACAAATGAGGACTGATCCAAGTGTGAGTTGTAGTGGGAAATAGAGCAGGCAGAGGACAGCTGCATAGTTAGACAATGTGCAGTAGCATATAGAGAAGTGGGAGATACACAGGAGGACCTAATGTAGGAGGATCAGCCTGCATAGGACCTAGTATAGGGTCTAGTACCTGGAGATGCATTATCACAGGTGCAGGAGGCCTTGCAAAGAGCCAAAGAGAGAGTATGATAGCTGGGGAGGCAGGTTACAGAGTTGCAAGTACAGGTTGTCATGCAAGATGCCCAGCTTCTAGATAGATATTGGGAGCTGTAGGATGTCTAAGGGTAGCTAGAGAGGGCTTGGGAGGAGACTCAACATCAGACTTCCTGAGAAGCCTATTACTACGCATCCTAAATAGGGGTGGTGCCTGATGAGGCATCGCAGGTGGCTAGATTTTCCTTGTATGCCAAAGGATCAGAGGGTGCACAGGCACCTCCTCCACCATTTATGCCTCTTCCACCTCCTCTAGGTGATGAGGGAGAGGGCCAAAGATAGATATATTGAGAGATGAGATCATATGATGTATCTAATGCGTTGGCATCCTTGTATTGTACAACCATTTTTGAGATAGACTGTGCTCGAGTAGCACCATTTTGTTTTGTATCATTGCATGTTTCACGATTGTACTTCATGAGATGTTTCCGATATGCTTAGATGTTTAGATGATTTAGAATTGTATGAAAATGAATGAACATGTTTTGAATATATGTAGATGTATGAAATGCACATGTATATATTCATAAGTTATGTATGCGATGCACATGCCGATGTAGATGTAGATTTGTATGTATGTAGATGATTTATGTGAATGCACTTGTGAATGGAAATATGTAAATGCAAGGTGTAAATGATAAAGAAAATGTAATGTATATGGTACTAACATCTCATGTAGGGTGTCTAGATGTGTTCTAGATGCTAACCAAGAGAACATGTGAAGAATTGAGAGCGAGGATTGAACACTTGTGCAGTCGTGATGAAACCAGGACTCTAAAGAATAACTCCCCCATGTACAAATCTAGGAGAACGCAATGAAGTGAACATAGAATTGCTGCCACAATGCAAGTCTAGAATGAAAATGCAATCCTATGCAAGATGAAATCCCTAGGGAATGGTTGTGAGACCCATCGTATAATCATCATCATTGACCATTTTTGGAACATTGGAGTTGATATAATCCTTACTGGTGCCACTGCAACCATAAGAATAAAATATGACTTTCATCGGATAAAATGTAGGAAATGAACGTAAGCACTAGGGCACAAAAGCCAAGATGACCTGAACATTGTTTCCAGTTGATTTTGCAAGAGTACACTAGTATCAAGGCATAAAAATCCAAGATAACCATGAGTGTGATCGTGCGTAAAAATACAAAGCAATAATAGTCAAGGAGATAGTACCAACCTCACCATGGCGTACAAATAAACAAGATCGAGGGATATGAGGCTTTGCCACCTTAGTGCGGGAGCTCTTATCACATACACCCTATTTTTTAACATTGTCAGATCATCTGGACTACACCAAAAAGCAACAGAGAAAGAAAATATCAATGAAATCCATGAGAACAGACAGCATACAAAGAAAGATTCAATCATAGCTCAGCCAGTTTCAAAGTTTTCAAATATGTATGTGTATGAGGTGTTGAAAAACATTGTTGTGCTTGTGAGTGCATTGTGTTTGATTATTATCGATAGATGTTTACGTTTGAGATATCCAATGTGTTGAAAAACATAGATGTGTCCAAAGATAGTGTTGAGATACATTGTTTGAATTGGGGTGTTGACAAATGCCAGTTTGTGTCAGTAGATAGTTGTCCTTGAGAAGTGACAAGATTACTGACTCTAGATGCAATCAGATGTGGGGATCCATGCCCCTAGTAGCGGTGACTAACTTGACGTATGTTGCGAGGAAAAACTAGATTTAGTTGGCCCCAGGCGTATAACACTAAATCAATGTAAATTCAATAGAGTTTGCAAAGGAACCAAAGTGTCACGAAAGTGACCAAAAGCTATGTACAAACTAAGTCAAAGGGTCATCAAGACTAAGTATCAATAGATAGAGTGTTGAGTACAACTCTAATTGCAATGGATTGATGTCGATATACAGATATATGTGCGAGAAATTTCCTTGGTACGGCGACAATAGGTAGATGCAGTGAGAACCACTGGTGACTAACACAAGAAATATTCTCAAGTTGAAAGACCGCAGCAATAGCTAGACATCAATAGGCAGACGCGGTGAGAACCACTGGTTACTGATGTTAGGGAGATTCTCAAGGAGAGAGAACTCAGTATAAGATAAGCGATAGTAGGAAGATGCAGTGAGAACCACTGGTGACTGTTACAAAGTAGATCCTCAAAAGGTAATAGGACAGTTCCCCCCAGACTAGGAGGGTTTCCCCGAGAGTATGACCAGTTTCAATCCATGTAAGTTGGTGTCTTGACGGGAATTGAGAGCATGTGGGAAAGCAAATGTAAGTAGGAAAGAAAATGCATAAAGCCAAGTGGTGTTGTGATAGATATAGAAATGTGGAACAAGAGGTGCTTGTTTACCAGGTTTTCACCATCTTGGCATAAATTATTTTTTTTCTACCATGACATATGTTTTCCAGGTTTTCATCAATGACACTTTTTCTCTGTTTCTCTTTTTCTGTATTTTTGAATTTTTGAATTTTTTTGTATTTTTAGAATATATGATTTTTTTGAGATACATCAAAGCACCTATTGCTAGGTTTTCACTAAGATGATCATTTTTTCAGGAATATTTCAGATTTTTCAGAATTTTTTCAGGACTTTACTATATACATGAGCACACTGAAGGTGTCTTAGCTGTAGAACTCTTTCAAATGAAGAGCATTGATTGGATCTTTGAGTTTCTCTCCTTCAGTGGTACAAATTTGATAGGTGCCAGACCCAAATACTACAGTGACAATATACAGACCAAGCCAATTTGGTTCAAATTTTTTCTTCTGGACCTAATGTTGTTGATTCTTAGGGTTCTCCCTCAAAATGAGGGCACCCGCCTGGAAGTCCCTTGGTCAAACCTTCTTGTTATAGCTCTTGGAAATCCTTTTCTAATATTGTCTAAGGTGATTGAATGCCACTTGTCAATGTTCATCAAGTATTTCTAGCTCTTGTAGCTGAGATATTATGTTATCATCATCAATAATGAGGCCTTTCAGAGAGACTTGTAGAGAAGGAATCTCAACCTCAATTGGTTACACAACATCTGCTCCATAAACCAAAGTATAGGGTGTAGCCCATGTTGGTGTTCTTATGCTTGTCTTGTATGCCCAGACAGCTGGATTGATCTGGAGATGCCAATCTCATCCAGATTTGTGAACTGTGCGATGCAAGATTTTAAGGATTGTCTTGTTTGATGCTTACGCCTGTCCATTACCCTGAGAATAATATATGGAAAACCAATGCTGAGTGATTTTAAACTTAGAGCATAGCTGTGTCAAATCCTTTTTTTTGAACTACCCCCCATTATCAGTGATTATTGTTGAGGGTACACCATACCTGCAGATGATGTAGTTGAGAATGAATATTGCTACCGATTTGTCATTGACAATGGTGAGAGGGACTGCCCCCACCCACTTGGTAAAATAGTCTATAGCTATGATGATTAACTTATGTCCATTTGAGGATGAGGGATAAATTTGACCCACCAAATCAAAGGCCCATTGTTGAAATGGCCAAAAATTAATGAAGGGAATAAGCTCCTTGGCTGGAGCATGAATCAGATTTCCATGTAGTTGACATTGTTTGCAAGACTTAGCAAACTATTAGGCTTCCTTTTCCATATCTAGCCAATAGTAACCAGCTCTAATAATTTTATGGGCCAGTGTCAAGTCGTTAGAGTGAGACCCATAGATGTCTTCATGCACCTCTACTAATGCATGTTTGGAATCACTGGGTTCAAAACACCTAAGAAGACTACCGTCTAGACTGTGCCTATACAAGTCGTTAGCTATGATGACAAACCATGAAGCACTGTGGATTAAGTGAAATTTCTCATTTTTGGTGTAAGTGTCTGGAACAATCTAGTCACAAAGGTAGGAATAAATATGATGGTAGCCGAATGAATCATGTCAATGACAGAACAGATCATTCGGGACTCAAGGGAATCATAGGCTAGGTACCATAATGTCTCCACTAGGAATTAATGTCAGAAATCATTTTTTGGCATTTGTAGCATGGAAGCAAGAGTAGCCATTACATCAGTCAATTTATTATCTACCCTTGGAACCTGTTGAAATTTGATGTTAACAAAATATTTTCTGAGGTCATCAACCAACTATTTATAAGGCACCAGCTTGTCATCTTTGTCTGTGTTATACACTGAATTTGCGCCTCTGATCTCAAGCTCTCTTGGTCTTGATAATCCAGTATAACAAGGGAGTCATCTCAAGGTTGTGGGACCTCTTCTAACTGAGATGAGACCTCCAGATTCTAGGCTGGTTCCTCTTGGATAATCACCTTAGATTTCTCTTAAACAGGAAAGTAAACTTGAGGGGAAAAGGGTTAGAAGGATTGCATGGAAAGGGAAATAACTGAAATCAAACTACCTACTAGGTGATGCACCGATTTTGACATGAAAACATAACACACACAGGGTTAAGTCCTGGGTCAACTAACTTAAATTGGAGGTAAAACACAAATCTCTTATATAGGCATGCATTAATATTTCATAACAAGGTCATGATTAAACTTGTTAAGAGGAAAGACTTCACAGTTAACAGCTCAACACGTAAGACACTAGTTACAACCTGCAAGCAAACATACTCTTCTGAAAGTAGATGCTACAAAGGGACATGATTAAAAGGAAATAAAATCATTCACAATTAACCCATCAACCATCTACAACGCATACAAACAAGCAGAAAAGAGACAAGGCTGACACAATTCAACAAATTGGTTCCAAGAACTTGAAGCTCTGCATATTATCTCTCACAATGAGTTACAGACTTATGCACAAAAAATACCAAGGACAGAGAAAATGTCACAAAGCATGCCTCCTTACATAAATCAGAACTGGTTACAAATGAGTCCTCAACTCATACTTATACAACTTAGCCAACTACATTTTTGAGAGCAATAACTTCTTGGTTAGATTTTGGCCTGTCCAACCACCGCTTATCCCTTCAAAAGTCTTCAAAATACCACTTGGTGACCCAAAAGTCATACCCAGGAAATATCAACATAAATTCCCCTTCACAGAAATAGTCTTATCCCCCAGAAGAGTCACAAAAGTCTCTGAATTGCAATAACTCTTCTGCAGACTTATCAACTGCAACCTCTGATCTTTTTAAAATCTGATCTTTCCACCTGTAAAATATCCAATTTCCAGCGTCCGAGAAAATATCTTATCTTTCTGTCTCTAAAAAAATCTGATCTTTTCCCTTGTTTACATTTTAAATTCTATGAAAATCGTAGACTTATACATATCTTTACCCAGAAATCAGCAGAAAATGGCAAATAGCACCCTCTCATTTGTTCTGCAAATCATTTTTTAAACTTGACTATCTTATTTCTACTCTCTATGAGTGGGTGATGCTTTCTGTTTAATCCTCCTTTCATGTCTGTTGCATACTTGCAGTCCCTTCTGCTTTGATCTTGTCCTATGCGTGAATGAGCGACGCTGTCTTTTCTTTCCTCAGTCGCAAGCTCGCGAACTATTTTCTGATCTTTCCTGAGTCTCGGCGACTGGGCGCCAATGCATTTTACTTTCCATCTACTCCCTCATCGCATAGTCGTAGGCTGCGTTAAACTGACTTTTTATTCTCAGGGACTGAGCGACATTCCTTTTCTTCATTGCACATCCTGTTCGGTCGCGCACTCGCAAGCTTTAAAATTTTGCCTTACCCTTTACTGCAAGCACGTGACGAGCTTCCTTTTTCTACAGTCGCTCATCTGTGAGCTGTCTTCCTTTTATCTTCATTGATCAGCGAGTGAGTGATGAGTTACCTTCTTTGCTCATCGCGCACTCGCGAGCTTCTCTTCTTTTATCTCTTTTTGATTGGCGTGTGAGCGATGAGGCCTTTCTTTCCTCAATCACAAGATCGCGAGCCCTTTTATATTCATCAAATTTGATCAGCGACCGAGCGACACCTTCTTTCCTTTGCTCGTTGCATACTCGCGAGCTAATCTCCCTTTCTCCATTTCTGACCGGCGACCGAGCGACTAGCTGAACAATTATTTTGGTCGCACGGTCGCAGACCTTTATAGCCTTTGAAAAATGCCTGTGCGACTGAGCGATGCATCCCATCTTTAGCTCGTCGCACACTCAGGAACTAGGAACCTGACCTGCAAAAGACATCATGACTGCGCGATTATCATTGAAACACCGAACCCGCTCACTCGCGAAAAGACCAAGAACAGACAGAAACTGATCGCGATTGCGCGATGACATGATTATAGCTCATTGCGAACTCGCACAACCTAAATACTTTGATTTAAATAAATCACAATTGCGCGATGAGACAAAAGCATGACTTCAAAAGGGTTTGACCTTTTCTTTGGCATGGCAAAACAGGATTTAAAATCAGAAAGCCCAGGAAAGAGCAGAAACCAAGAAATTCAGAGAATGAGTATGAATGTGATCCAACAGAACTGAGAATTTTACCCTACTCCATTCAAAACATAGTAAATCCACCCGACTAATCTTGGTACCAAAAATTGGTAAACAGACACTTTTGGGAGGGATAAAGGGATTAGACGGTCACACAGGGCAGACCAGGCCAAATTGCATAGGATGGAAAATTTGGGCAACATTTTGGCGACTTCTGTGGGATGTCAGCCTGCTAGACATGAAAACCAGTAGCCTATTGACATCAAACTATCCATTGGGCATGGAATCATTTCTTGAGCACAAAACTTGACAGGGCAAAACTGTGCACGTGCACTTCTTGGAAAACATGGAAACTACACTAGAAAGCAGGGAAAGGAAAAAAATAGGGAACTACCTACAAGAAAACAAGGACCTACAGAGAGGGATTAACCTCAAATCAAGGCTTTAAGTGGAAACCATTCACTGAGATTGGCAGGGCGTCTCCATTAAGAGTTGAAAGTTGGAAAGAGTTAGATCCTCTGCACTCTGTTATAACAAATGGTCCACCCCAAAAGGAATCGAATTTTGTGTGCCTGCCAGGTCTGGACCTGAACTCATCCCACTTGAGAACTACATCTCCAACCTTGAAGCTCTTT
>MU226804.1:2461331-2499273 GCA_018584345.1 Thuja plicata
AGTCCTGGGTCAACTAACTTGAATTGGAGGTAAAACACAAATCTCTTGTATAGGCATGCATTAATATTTCATAACAAGGTCATGATTAAACCTGTTAAGAGGAAAGACTTCACAGTTAACAGCTCAACACGTAAGACACTAGTTACAACCTGCAAGCAAACATACTCTTCTACAAGTAGATGCTACAAAGGGACATGATTAAAAGGAAATAAAATCATTCACAGTTAACCCATCAACCATCTACAACGCATACAAACAAGAAGAAAAGAGACAAGGCTGACACAATTCAACAAATTGGTTCCAAGAACTTGAAGCTCTACATATTATCTCTCACAATGAGTTACAGACTTATACACAAAAAATACCAAGGATAGAGAAAATGTCACAAAGCATGCCTCCTTACATAAATCAGAACTGGTTACAAATGAGTCCTCAACTCATACTTATACAACTTAGCCAACTGCATTTTTGAGAGCAATAACTTCTTGATCAGATTTTGGCCTGTCCAGCCACCGCTTAGCCCTTAAAAAGTCTTCAAAATACCACTTGGTGACCCAAAATTCATACCCAGGAAATATCAACATAAATTCCCCTTCACAGAAACAGTCTTATCCCCCAGAAGAGTCACAAAAGTCTCTGAATTGCAATAACTCTTCTGCAGACTTATCAACTGCAACCTCTGATCTTTTTAAAATCTGATCTTTCCACCTGTAAAATATCCGATTTCCAGCGTCCGAGAAAATATCTAATCTTTCTGTCTCTAAAAAAATCTGATCTTTTCCCTTGTTTACATTTTAAATTCTATGAAAATCGCAGACTTATACATATCTTTACCCAGAAATCAGCAGAAAATGGCAAATAGCACCCTCTCATTCATTCTGCAAATCATTTTTTAAACTTGATTGTCTTATTTCTGCTCTCTGCAAGTGGGCGATGCTTTCTCTTTAATCCTCCTTTTATGTCCGTCACATACTCGCAGTCCCTTCTTCTTTTCTCTTGTCCTATGTGCGAATGAGCGACACTGTCTTTTCTTTCCTCAGTTGCAAGCTCGCGAACTATTTTTTGATCTTTCCTGAGTCTCGGCGACTGGACGCCAATGTATTTTACTTTCCATCTACTCCCTCATCACATAGTCGCAGGCTGCGTTAAACTGACTTTTGATTCTCAGCGACTGAGCGACATTCCTTTTATTCATTGCACATCTTGTTCGGTCGCACACTTGCAAGTTTTAAAATTTTGCCTTACCCTTTACTGTGAGCGCGCGACGAGCTTCCTTTTTCTACAGTCGCTCACCCGCGAGCTGTCCTCCTTTTATCTTCACTAATCAGCGAGTGAGCGATGAGTTACCTTCTTTTCTCATCGCACACTCGTGAGCTTCTCTTCTTTTATCTCTTTTTGATCAGTGAGTGAGTGATGAGGCCTTTCTTTCCTCATTCGCAAGATCGCGAGCCCTTTTATATTCATCAAATTTGATCAGCGACCGAGCGACACCTTCTTTCCTTTTCTCATCGCATACTCGCAAGCTGATCTCCCTTTCTCCATTTCTGACCAGCGACCGAGCGACTAGCTGAACAATTATTTTGGTCCCACGGTCGCAGACCTTTATAGCCTTTGAAAAATGCCTGTGCGACTGAACGATGCATCCCATCTTTATCTCATCGCACACTCGCAAACTAGGAACTTGACCTGCAAAAGACATCGTGACTGCGCGATTATCATTGAAACACCGAACCTGCTCACTCGTGGACAGACCAAGAACAGACAAAAACTGATCGTGATTGCACGATGACATGATTATAGCTCGTCGCGCACTCGCGCAACCTAAAGACTTTGATTTAAACAGATCATGATTGCGCGATGAGACAAAAGCATGACTTCAAAAGGGTTTGACCTTTTCTTTGGCGTGGCAAAACAGGAATTAAAATCAGAAAGCCTAGGAAAGAGAAGAAACCAAGAAATTCAGAGAATGAGTATTAATGTGATCCAACAGAACTGAGAATTTTACCCTACTCCATTCAAAACATAGTAAATCCACCCGACTGATCTTGGTACCAAAAATCGGTAAACAGACACTTTTGGGAGGCATAAAGGGATTAGACGGTCACACAGGGCAGACCAGGCCAAATTGCATAGGATGGAAAATTTGGGCAACAGTCTGATAGATATCATTTACTTGATTGATGACTAATTGTGAATCTCCAAGGACATTGAGCTCGTCCACTCACCACTCAAGGGCGATATTCATACCATTGATCAAGGCTTTGTACTAAACAATGTTGTTTGTACAGGGAAACAACATCTTGTATGTTTGTGGTAAAGAGTACCTTTGAGGTGTGATGAACAATATCCCAGCACATGACCCCTATTGGTTAAATGAGCCATCAAAGAACATAGTCCATGATTGATGCGTGAGAAGAAATATGGACTCATCTAGAAATTTGATGTTCAATGGTTGATGATCTACTAGAGGTGCTTACGCCAATTGATCTACAATTTCTTTCCCCTTGATGGCTTTTCTTTCTACATGCTCAATATCAAATTCACTGAGAAGCATGACCCATTTGGCTAGTATACCTATGAAGGTAGCTTTACTAAGCAAATATTTTAGAGGATCAATTTTAGCAATGAGGCATGTAGTATGAGCCAGCATGTAGTGTCACAGTTTTTGTGAAGAAAATATCACTGTGAAGCAAGCCTTCTCTATAACAGAATAGTTTGCTTCATATGAGACCAGAGTTCTACTAATGTAGTAGATAGCCCTTTCTTTGTTGTTCTGATCTTCTTGAGCTAATAGGAAACCCAGTGATGTATCTATAGTAGAGATGTAAAGTATAAGCGAATTCCCATGAATAGGAGGCATCAATATTGGCAGGCTCACAAGATATTGTTTAATTTGTTTGAACCCCTCATCACATTTTTTGTTCCATTGGTAGGTCACACCTTTGTGTAAAGTCTTGGCAAATGGTTTTGACTTGTCCACTAGTTGTGAGACAAAGTGTCAGATAGACTATAATCGGCCTTGAAGTCCTCTCATTTGTCTGATATTCTTTGGTGGCAGCATTGCCATGATAACTTGGACTTTATCAGGATCCACTTATATGCCTTTTGTAGAGATGATATAACCAAGCATCTTTCCAGATGTTACGCCGAATGCACATTTCTTAGGATTGAGCCTTAGGCTGAACTATTCCATATGATCTGATGTACGACCTAGATCCACAAGGTGTTTCTCTCATTGCATGCTCTTGGCTAGAGTGTCATCAACATAATCTTCCATTGTTTTAGGTATCATGTCATGAAATATAGTGGTGACAGCTCTCTTATATGTAGCACCAGCATTTTTGACTCGAAAGCATATCAATCATCTCATCCTCGAGTGCCTCAGAGAGGTTTTCACCCTTGGATATGTCTTTTATTTTGAATTTTTTAGGCTCTGACACTGCCATAATGTGGTTTTCACCATTAGAGGGCCTATTTTTTCTTTTTTTGATTTTGTGACTGAGATACTTGATATCGGCCTCAGTCATGTTAATACTTTCTTCGCTAATGGAGGATGTTATAGGTTCGACAGCATTGAGGTAATAGGAAAGAGCATAGTCATTCTACAATGTAAGGACTTCATTAGATGGGGAAGGAGAGTTCCAGTCTATAAACTCAAGATGGCGGAGTGAAAGAGAAGTGACGGGTTCAAGTGCGTTCATGGTATAATCATTGAAAGCATGGACTAGCAAGTCAAGACCTAGATAATTCTCATCCAAAGGTGTATTCAAATTCCTTTGACCCCTAGTGACCGTAGTAGATGACATGTTAACATCAATGGAATTAGACTCATTTGACCTTACACTAGACCCTTCATCTAATTCGAGAAGGTTTTCATATTTGTGCATTGTGTCTATATCCCTATCATAGGTGGCATATGACAAATCATCAAACTCATACTCATGAGAGTATGTTTCATCATTGGGCATCATATCAAGAACATGAGTGAAATCAACCCTTTGTCCCCAGTTTGGATGAGTTCTGCCTAGAACCTATGCTATGGTGATATGAGCACATTTTGACCTAGGTGCCTCATTAGCGCTTGCAGCATCATCTACTTCTTATTTAGTGACAATTATTTGGGATTCATGTTCAATCTGCTCTTGGAAGTGTGGTGGTATGTACAAATCACCCTGATGACTTGGATTGATAGTTTGCATTTCTTTCCACTACTCATAGGTTAATGGAGCAAGTGGAGTGGTCTCATCAAAGTCACTGTCAGTCTTGACTGTACTAACATGTGGTATAAAATTGTCTGGATCAGTAAAGAATGATGCCAGATCTAGAGGATTGGGACAAGGGAAGCAGTCCTCTTCAGAGCTATCTTTGGACGCTTTAGTTTTAGATGTATCTTCAGGTGTTGGTTGTTGATCTACTTGAGGTACAAATTTGTATATCCCTAGTTGAAATGTGAGCTTCTTGAAGCCTATACTTGTAGAGTCACATGTTCGTCAACCAATAGCTTCAAGTGGTGCAAGCAATCCTTTAGGATTTGCACCTATGGGACCATTCCCTTTGTAACCAAAGCATTGCATAATAGTTAGACCTTTACCATACTATTCATGTTTTATGTCACAAGGTGTAGTGGTTTGTTTAGATGTGTCTTCCCCTTTATAGATCCAAGCTTTGATAGCCTTGTTTTTAGCTTCCTCTTCTAATGGTATCATAGCCTGTACAAAGTTACCCCCATATTTTGTTTGAGGAGGAACTGTAGAAGGTTTAGTGTTCTCAGAAGGTCTCCCAAAAGAGTGTGGAGACAAAGGAAGAGATGTAATAGATAGCACAAGTTCAATCTGATATCCTCCCATGTCAGTTTCCTTGAGTGTTAGAGCCTTTTCCATTTCCTTCAGTTTAGTCTCAAATAATTTAGTAGAATCTCTATTGGTGGGCACAAAGATGTCAGCAGATTTCGTGAGTGTGTTGCAATCATAGAGGGTATTATCAGGTATATTCACTTTAGATCCTTGGAATGGGAACTTAATGCACTGATGGTATGTTGAAGGGATAGCCTACATTTCATGGATCCATGTTCTTCCCAATAGAATATTGTATGGTAAAGAAATGTCCAGCACTTGACAAATAACATCCCTTTCAATAGGGCCAACCCTGATTGGCAACACAACTAGCCCCTTAGATTTTCATTCTTCTTCATCATAGGCCTTAATAGTAATCTCTTTGCAAGCATCTATGTAGTTTTCATCGTAGCCTAACTCAGTAAGGAAGCTATTAGAGAAAATTTTGAGGCTAGTGTCATTATCTATGAGAATATGGAGAATGCACTTTGGGCCAATCATGACTTCAATGTGTAAGGGGTTGTTGTGTGGGTGACTCCAAGAATGGTCGGCTTCCTCATAGAAAGACAAGTAATGGGAGGAGGTCAAGTGACCTACCATGGATTGAAACTGGTCAAGATTGTGATCTTTTGGGACATTTGCCTTGGTGAGGGCTTTGTCAAGAATCTCCCTGTGAGAAAGGGAGATTTTTAGAAGCTCAAAGATGGTGATATGAGCGTTAGTATGTTGTAATTGATATAGAATGTTGTAATTGGTAGTATTAGACGAGGAACCCAATTTTGGATTCTTGTTGGTAGATCCAATAGTAGCTTTGTTTGTAGGTTGTGTTTGTGTAGATGTAGAAGGCTCAGGGCCTTTGAGGATGATCTTAGCACAAGATTGAGTAACAACATTTGCACTAACCTGAGATTGTTCTTGTTTGGAGGGCTGAGATTGAGCAACAACATTTGCACTAACCTAAGTATACAGTATCAAAAATCTCAACCATATTAATGAAATTATCATTATTGGTGTATGTATAGTTGACCTTAGCATTAGTATTCTTGCCTTTGGATGACTCACCTTTCCCATGAGGATAAAATGGGTCTTTGAGAGCTTGGTGGTCTGAGTTCTTGTTGTGACCTCCCACTGTATTAACCTCACTATCAATAAGGTCTTTGATCTTGTGTCATAATTGAATGTAGGTAGTCATCTTGTGACCCTTGTTCTAATGGTAATCGTAATATGTGGATTCACTCCACCAAGATGGTCGAGGTTGCAGATCAAAAGGATGTGAGTTATCTAGAGGAGTCAGTAAATGGTTGTCCAAGAGAGTCTTGTAAACCATATCAAGAGGTTCTCCTAAAGGAGTGAAATCACGCTTGGGTCTAGGAGCCCAAGGTTTAGATCTGGAAAAATGTGAAGTACTCAATTTGGATTCTACCGTAGCCTATTCAGTGGCTTTGGTTGCCTGCATTGTGGTAGTGAGATTACAAGTAGCCTTTAAAGGCTTGGGAGTCACATTGTCTACAACTCCATCATTCACAACATTTTGGTTCTTCTTGGGAGATTTGGGTTTATCTTTGCTTCAGGAGGAAGACCCTTATTTATTTTCCTTGTGTAAGGTCAATTCTCATTTCTTGACCATAAATGTCTCAATTCTCACAGCTTGCTTAATCATGTCATCGAAGGTTAAAGGACCTTGTAGTTGTACTTGATACCCAAAGTTGGGAAGAATATTGTCTAGAAAGATGTCCAACTTTTTGGATTCGGGTATTTTGCGAGAATATCTTGTATAAAGTTTTCTCCATCTTTGGATAAATGTCAAGAAGGATTCCCCGTGATTTTGTTTCAAGTTGCAAAGATCTTGTATGTGAACTAGATGTTGGATGTTGTGAGAATAGTATTGTAGAAATAAGTTGTCAATTTCGTCAAAAATTTTGATGCCATTCGGTAGCCTAGAGAACCATTCCATAGCTGGCCCTCCCAAACTATGTGGGAAGAGATGCATGAGGTAGGTTTGATCATGTATGAACTCCATAGAGATAGCACCAAACTCTCTCAAATGATCTTGGGGATCAGAGGTACCCAAGTATTTATCGTACTTGGGAAGTTCAACTCCTTTAGGAAAAGGAGGCATGAATAGACTCTTGTCAAATAGGAATGGACAAATGCTTTCCAGCGTGAACTGTGTAGTGGGTTTGTCTTTATCCTTCATGAGTTGAATTTGTTCTTGCATACTTTGGACTTGTTTTTGTAACTTGGAATTTTTAGTTTCTTCCTCTTTAGTTACAAGTGTCTCTACATTGTAGTTGGAGGGTAACTTAGCCCCTTGATTGGCTAGTTCGAGAAGGTATTTCTCTTTTTCCTTAGCTAGGATAATTTCCATCATCCTACAGAAATCTTTATTAGCATGAGCATTTGCAATATGTACTTGGCTTATTTCCATTTCCTCATCATTAGGGGGGTCTTGAAAATGGAATTTACCCCTAGTTTTAGAGTGATCATCATCTCTTCTTTGTTCACCTGATAGGTTATGGTCTTCCATCTTGCTAGAATGTAAGTGTTCAAAGTGTAAAGACTCAATTCAAGAAGGTTGAGTGTCTTTACAATTTGGATCCTCTTGGAACGAAGGGTTTCAAACCTGACTAAAATCCACTGGAAATGATCGTTTGACGTAAGGTCAAAGTACCAGAGAGGGAGATCGAGATGATTCCTCACTAGATGTAGCCAAAAATGGTGTGGAAAGCACAGATTCTTCTTGATTGATAGGTCTACCCCTACCTTGTCTAGTAATGTGTGAAGGGAATATTTTTTCACTTCAATTTGTAACAATCATAGACAAAGATTGTACAAGGGATGTGAACTAGGACCACACTTGAAACTGTCTCAAAGTAAATGCACAAAAAGTACCAAAAGGTGAAGTATACTAGGTGTAAATCATCATAAATGAGGCTAGAACAGCCGAGAGATGACTATTGCAACACAAGATATGATGAAACAGTAGAAATAGACCAAAATATATGAGATGAGACCAGTTTAAGAAAGAATCATGTAATTCTCAACACAAGAAATCAACTTGCAGACTGTGTGCAGATAGAAGGCAGATAAACAAACCCAGAACAGAAACTAGATTTTAGCAGAAAGACACTGGACAGACAGGAAAGTGCTCACTATTTTCGAAAAATGATACAGACTCACATGAAGAAGTACTTTCTCATGTGAATATTTTCATAGGCGCGCGCAAAAATATGTAGTCCCATGCAAAACATTATGACAGACTAGTGAATAAAAATGACAGACTGGTGAATAAAATAGCAGTAGATTACAAAATGTTGTGCGACGATTGATAGCATGTCGTGCAAAGTTTCTCAGATAATGATGCAAATATGGCAGAATATCACGCGAGATTTGGCAATTTTGACAAATGAAATTCTATAGAATTAGACAGTTAAGACCAGATTATGTTTTTCGAGACAGGTTATGTTGTGTTCTAATAGAAAGTTCAAATTGCAGATAGTTTTGGACATGTTTCAATTTGGCAAGTTGTGTGATTTGACATTTGTTTCTATTGTTTAAATGATACACCCACAAAAAACACATTAAGCAGAATGTTTATAGTACCAGAACAGACACATCACAATCCTAGGATAGCCAAGGAATTATCTGTTCAATCCCCACTTGAACCGAAGTTCATCTACGCTTACTCATAGTGGAAAACTTAGAAGCTTGGAGGCACGGGCTCCTCCTTACATATGCACTCACTTCTCAGGCACACCAAGCTTCAAACCCCAAAGAAATTGCTTCCCAAAGGGTTGTTGTCTCTACTATGAGTTGTAAAAATGTGGGGCATCTTAGTCAGTCTCTGACCTTCCATGCCAATAGATAGAGGGTTTTTGGATACTATAACAATAGTTTGTAGTAAGGAAATCCATTCAGGTGGTTGTGATCAAGTCATTTTCCCAATTAAGGGGGCTCTCCCAATCCTTTCAAAGCAAGGCTTTCACCTTAACGATGTCGGGACTTTGATGCACCACTAGGGTACTGGAGGAGATTTTGGTTGCCACAACGAATTCACACTTGTCCATTGTGAGATTGATCACAATGACATTTTTTATATACTGGTTCGGAAGGGCTTGGCTTTAGCCTATTACCAATTGGGAAATACTCTCTCACTGGCTCTATTAAAGCACTTGGGAGGTAGCCACTCTAGAAGAATCATATGAATTTCTCTTACACCCAAGATCCATAAAGGCGAGGGGAGAGGATACATTCATATAGTTCTCAGGAATTAAAAATTAGAAGACACTTCAATCATGCAAGACAATGATTCATTTTAAGCACCAACCGAAGTGTGTTCTAACTACTAAGAAAAAAAGACATGAGAGTTTTTTGAAAACACGTATGTCTTCAACAAGCATCCTACAATAAATATGTTAGTATTTTGTAATTGCCTTCTTCATTTCAGCGTCCTACAAACCACCGTTAAGTTGTTCCAAAAACAAAATCAGAGAAACACAGATGTCAGGAAACATCAGATGGTTAGAAATATGAGATAATAAATAGAAAATAAAGGTCTCTAGTGTCAAAATTCATGCGATGATTCTCGCAGTCCCATGCAAAGAAGTATAGCTAATCATGCAAAGAACTAGAAAGTTCTCGCAAGACGCTGTAAAATTTTGTGCAAAATCTCTGATAGAGACATACGGAAAGAGCGCAAAATTGAAAAGAAGTGGAATAAAATGAGGCCAAAACTAATTATTTCGGCCCCACGGTGGGCGCCAGAAATGTATATGTTAAGTATGGCCTTGTTATTCAACCATACACTTCAACATAGTCCTTTTTCATCAGCCACATACAGAAGTGAATATAATTTATTCATCCTATATGCATGTATGATTCGACCTGTTGCCTCCTATCCAGATGGGGTTTTGAATGGCTCTCAGAACGAGAGTCTCACAACCTAGACCAATCCAAGAATGGAGGATTTTTCTCCATGAATGCAATGCAATTCAAGATTAATCTAAAAATGAAAGATGCAAGATTAATCTAAGAATGAAAGAGATTAAACTATGAAATTGAAACTAATATATTGCAAATGAGAGCTTAATAGAAATGAGATTATGAACTAAAATGCAGTAGCAATTCGTTATTCTAAAAATGCATATATCTGAATGAGAAATGGGAGTTCTTTTATAGACTGAGAGTCTACTCAGAATAGAAAGTTTCCTTTTTGAAATAAAACAGATAGAAAAGCCAATTCAGATTAGCAAGCTTTCTTTAAAAGAAAAGAATGAACTATTTTATCTTTGTTTTTGAGTGTTTTCTTTTTTATTTTAACTATTTTCTTTCTCTTTAAAGCACAGTTAATTCAAAGTTTCTATTTCTGAACAGGAGAGAAGATTTTTGAGAGAATATTTGATTAAATTAATAGAATATAACCTCATAAATGTGTTTTCTCAATTATCTGAATAATTAAATTCAATTATTGAAATGAGGATATTTATTTAATAATTAAATATTATTTAATTCTTTTTTGTCTTTTAGCTAAAAGGGTGAATTTAATTTAATTAAAGTGCTAGGACATTATAATTAAATTAATTCAATCATAGGGTTTGTTTAGCTAATTGATTGATATTTAGGAATTAAATATAATGTATGATTAATGCATATTTAGGATTTTCTGCATTTGACACTTAGGTCGAGTAGAGTCAGTCAAAACTCAGAATTTCCTAGTACAATAGGATTTTGATGATTCAAAAGAATGACAAATGCAACAAAATTGGTTAGGGTTACAAGATGCTAATTTTGGGGTGTTACAATCCGGATGGTGGGCGTCAGAAATGTATACGTTAAATGTGGCCTTCTTATTCAACCATACACTTCAACATAGTCCTTATTCATCAGCCACATATAGAAGTGAATATGATTTATTCATCTTCCATGCATGTATGATTCGACTTGTTGCTTCCTATCCATATAGGGTTTTGAATGGCTCTCAGAATGAGAGTCTCACAACCTAGTCCAATCCAAGAACGAAGGATTTTTCTCCATGAATGCAATGTAATGTAATGCAAGATTAATCTAAGAACATGAAAGATGCAAGATTAATCTAAAAGAAATTAAACTAAGACATGATAAGAAATATGAGATTAATCTAAGAAAATGAAGCTATTCTATTGCAAATGAGCTTAATTGAAATGAGATGATGAATTCTAAAATACAACAGCAATTATTTATTCTAACAATGCATATCCTTGAACGATAAATAGGAGTTCTTTTATAGACTGAGAGTCTTCTCAGAATAGAAAGTTTCCTTATGAAATAAAACAGATAAAAAAAGTCAGTTCAGATTAGTAAGTTTTCTTTAAAAGAAAACAATGAGCTATTTTCTCTTTGTTTTTAATTGTTTTCTTTTTTATTTTAACTGTTTTCTTTCTCTTTAAAGCACAGTTAATTCAAATTTTCTATTTCTGAATAGGAGAGAATATTTTGAGAGAATATTTAATTAAATAAATAGAATATAACCTCATAAATGTGTTTTTCTCAATTATCTGAATAATTAAATTCAATTATTGAAATGGGGATATTTATTTAATAATTAAATATTATTTAATTCCTTTTCATGTGTTTTAGCTAAAAGGGGTGAATTTAATTTAATTAAAGTGCTAAAACTTTATAATTAAATTAATTCAATAATAGGGTTTATTTAGCTAATTGATATTTAAGAATTAAATATAATGTACGATTAATGCAGATTTAGGATTTTCTACATTTGACACTCAGGTCGAGTAGAGTAAGTCAAAACTCAGAATTGCCTTATACAATAGGACTTTGATGATTCAGAAGAATGACAAATGCAACAAAATTGGTTAGGGTTGCAAGATGCCAATTTTGGGGTGTTACACATAATACCTGGCCCACTTCTGCCACATGTCACTCTATCTTTGATTTTTTAGTGCACACCTGGATTAACGTCAGAACTTGACCATATGTCTTAACCTCTGATCCAATTTGGAGACATCGCGACTAAGCGGTCGCATGATCTCAGAAAATTTCCTTTAACCCTGATTTCTTCATGAGACTACATGACCAAAAGGATTTTAACCTTACTCATCTTTAAACTCAGGTCACATATGAAGTTAGAAATACATTAAGTCACAATGTCTCTAAACACTTTGCTTAACTGTAGTTTAATCACAAGACTCAGTGACAACCATAATATTAGATCATGATCGGACAATAGTCACTAAATCTCCAAAGCCTTAGAGGATATTCCATTTCATTTGGAGACTTTGCGACTATACACTGATGCCTGGGTCCACCTCTTCCATGTGTTGATCTGTTATTCCCCCATGATCACCAAACTGTCAATCTTTGACCCTTTGACTTTCCTTGGAGACTCAATGACTAAGGAAAACTTAAAGTCACTAGAGGATAAAGAATATTCCATCATTATCATGAGACTTAGAGACTGAAAGGACCTGAACTTGACCCAACTCAAACTCAAGTTGCATTTGCAAGGTTAGAAAAACATTGAGTCACAAGATCTCATGATATTTTGTGAACCTTGGGTTCCTTTAGGAGACTTGGCGACCAACGTGAGATTAGAACACAATCAATGACCAGCACTAAGTCTTGAGATCATAATAGAATATTCCTTTTCTTATAGATACTGCATGACCAACACAATCTCGTGATCGATGAATGATTTGGAATATTCCTTCTCTTTTACATGACTAACAGACTAAGGAAAAATATAAATGCGCACGTGCTCTATAAGCAACTTAAGTTATCTAGAAAAGGTAATGAGGAAATATAACAGCCATCAGATAACTAGGGTTTTCACCAATTTTGCTTAGGTTTTTCAACACTTAGGTTATTTTCATGAATAAGGGTAGCCAGAGGCCTAGGAAAATGTAGAGAACAGGATCAAGACACAAAAACATGGCAGAAACATACAAGCTGGGCTCTACCCTTATGGGAGCCACATTTTTCTCCACTTGTAGCCTTAATTCACATGTAATGGGAAATTTTGGGTAACAGTAATCCCAACCAAATTTTAATTTAGCTAAATGTTCAGCAGGGTTCCATTTCTTAGTTCTGCACTCAGAAGACTTATGATCTTGTTTGTTACAATTGAAACATTTTCCTTCAAACTTGGGTTTCTTAGTGCATTCACCTGCCCTATGTCCATGTTTTTTTCACATTTAGCATTTTCCATTAAACTTTGACTTCCCATTTCTCCAACACTTATTTTTTGTTTGCCCTAACTTACCACAATGATTACAAGTAGGTTTCTTGTTCTTTTGAGCTCCTTGCTGTGAGGATTCATCTTGTTTAGTATAACCTAATTTAGTTTTTCCGTGATGTCTGAATTGAGTTTTCTTTGTCAATTGATCCATGATTACTTGTGAATTAATCATACTCTCATTGGTTTTCCTTTCATTATTGAGATCATTTTTCAGTCTTTCATTTTTTGTCCTCAGATTGATGACTTCTTGATTTGCACTATTGAGTTGATTTTGTCATATCTTCTTTCTGAAGTGAAAAATGATGGATTTCATTTTTTTTTTCCTCTAATCTTGTACTTATAAATCTTTTGTCTCCTTGTGCCATATCTCTGTCACTTTCTACTTGGTTCTTTTATTCCATGACTTCACATACTCTAACTGAAAGAATTTCTTGTTCTCTCTTTAACTTTTTGAATTCTTCATGTAAATTAAGATTCTTTTCAAGTAGGTCTTCAATGGATGCATCAGCTTCTTCAGAACTTCTTTCTTTGCATAAATATTCAATTCTTTCTTCTATGTGAATTTTATCATTCATCTGCATTGCTAAATCTTTTCTTCTTTTTAGGGAAAGAGAGAGTTGTTCCTTGAGTTTTTTTATTTGATCCATGGCCACTTGTAGATCTATATTTTTATTTTCAATGCCTTTCTCCAGTCTGTATATTTCCTTTTCCTCTGATATTTTCTCAAGTTGTTAAACTTTTTATAAGAGAACCTTTGCTCTGATACCAATAGTTGGAAATATATTGAGGCTAGGTGACTGAGAGGGGGGGTGAATCAGGAACCAATAAAAATTATTCACTTTTATCCTTTATTAGATTGGATAATATAATTGCATGCATGGAACATAAAAGAAATAAACATCCATAACACTTGACACAATATTTAGTACTGTAGTAATTAATTTGGCCGATTAAGGCTTACAATTGACCACTTCTGATTGCATTCCCTATTAGGAGAAATAAGGACTGTTAGGTCCACCTTGTGAAAGGGTTTATACAATATAATAAAGTATGCACTCTGTTAGGAGATTTGATAAGGACTGTTAAGTCCACCCCATTGAAGGATTTTTTTTATACACCTGTTAGGATGAACGAGTGAATGATCTGCTATACAACTCTGATTCTCTGAATAAGATCCTTTAAAATAATATTGATCACCTGAATGTGATAGATGAGTCTTTGTTGTTCCTTTATACTTTTGTAGCCTTCTAATCAATCTGCCACTTCATATTCACATATCCATACTCTTACTTTTGTTATTTCTACTTCTCTCCATTTAGATAAACAAAGTACCTTATATATATATATATATATATATATATATATATATATATATCAATTACCTTCATAAGTTGGCTACTTAACATATATAATTAGTATCAAATAATATGTGCTAAGTTAGTCCAATGCTGATACTTAGGTCCAGTAATCCACTTGGGTGATATATTGACACTCGGGCGACACAGTGAATTGGCAACTCTAGCACTCAATTAACACTGAGTGCTCGGGCCACATTGATCAGTCGGAGATGGTAACTTGGGTAACAATGGTGACTCGGGTGATACTGTTTTGAACTAACTGCTCAGTCAAGAGTGCAACTTCTTAGCTTGGGTAACACTTCAAGCTACTAGCTCGATCAACACTATATTCATATAAATGACTAAGTGTTTTGGCACTAATTGACAACATGTCTTTCCATAAGTTCTATAATATTTCGGTGCAATGGTATTTCATCGACATGTTAATGCTTGATACAACCACTTGACTTATACAAGAACGGGAGGCAGTTAAACTGTGTCACAAACCACCATTGTGCTACATAGCACAAGGATACCAAGGGTGCACACCTTACAAGATCCCCCCCACTGAAAGCACGGGGTTTTAACCCATGACCTTGGCTCTAATACTAATTTTTGGTTATCATTACACCAAAAGATCTACCCGTTAATATCTGATACAACCACTTTACTTATGCAAGCATGAGAGGTGATTAAGTCATGTCACAGACCACCTCTACACTACAACACACAAGGAGACCAAGGGTGTACACCTTGCAAAAAAAGATAGAAGTAAAAGACGGTAGTATATAAGAAGTCTTTATTCCAAGGATAATAGTTGTTCCTAAGAAGACAAAACTCAAAATGATTCAAATGATGAAAGACTCTTTATGAAGATAAAAGATGATGATAAAAAGAATTTTTCAAGAATTGTGAAATGTCCAATAACTTACAAAAATGATAAATTCGATGAATGATTAATGATTGTATGGATTTTCTTTCATGTAAAGAAGAAGAAAATGCAATGGTAATTGATAGTGGTTGTGTTGAATTTGAAAGACAACTAAGAGGGGGAATGAATCAATTTTCCATGGATTATAAATTTAAAAACCTCTTTAACTAGTTCCACCAAACTTACTTAAAACTTGTAATTAATGAAAGATACAAGCATGGAAAATATAGCAACCATAAACACATGAAACAAAAAGTTTATGTGGAAAACGCTGAAAGGGAAAAACCATGTAAATTATTATTCTTAAATATATGAACATTGGTTAAGGTGGATTACAAGAAAGGTTAATTATCAATATCTCACTACCAAAGGGCTCACTACCCAAAGAAGGCTCATTTCTAGAAGGCTCACTGCCCAAATGATGAAGGATAAGAGAGAATAGATCCACCATTGATACACAAACACAACACAATTTAAATATTTTTAGTCACCTCTAACTCACTTCTTCTGGTAGCTAACACATTTAAGTTCACACTACTCTCCACCACACTTAACACTTATCTTATGAAATCAAGGAGAAAGGTCGTCTTTCATATATCCTCATTGCATAAGCCCACACTTGTACATTATTTACGCAAGCACACACATATTCAACACACTCTTTCACTAATGTTTCATCCTTTATTTATACCAAATTTGTATTTCTAAAATCTCCCACTATTAGTCAAGAAAGGACTAAACAAGACTTGAAATAGGTCAGCACTAAACATTCCCATGAGGGGGAGGACTGACAAGTGGACCAAAACATGTCTTAACTAAGACCAAAAATAGCACCATACAAGTTACTTATTTTCTTTCATACACCAAGACAAATAAATGAAGTATAGACACCTAAGGTTAGTCAAACCTAGAGTAGATGAACCATCAAAATTTGAAACCATGTCTCTGAAATCAAAAATATCATGCCAAATGAAATTAATTAAGATAATGATATTATCATCTCATTACCAAAAATGCACCATCAGAAATCATTATGCAAATAAATATGAATCACTCATTTCACAGATAGAATATTGTCAGTCACAATCACACTCAAACAAATATCAAATTTACTGCACTATGTTCTGAACAATAAAAAATTGAATCCAACAACTCCAAACTATACTTATGAACATATCAAAATCTCACAAATATATTTTCAACATAATGAATATGGGGAGAAAAATCCTCATCACTACTAACAGAAAACATGTTCACATTAATGCAATGGTGTGTTGACATAAATGACAACCATACCATAATAACCATATTGAATCACTGTCTACCCAAAGTCACTCATTCTTATCACTACTGAAACAAGATGTTCTCATCACATAAATAGTGATAAAGGAAATTCTATCAATCTCAAGAAATGGATTAGAGGATCTGTCAAATTTGGTGATAAAGGAGTTGCCCCAATCTATTGAAATGGAATAATAACAAGTGATGGGAATAATAAGATAGATGAGGTTCTTTATGTTATAGAATTGAAATATAATCTTATTAGTATTATCCAAATGTGTATTAAAGGATATAGTCTATCATGACAATGGTTGTGAAATCAAAAAATTAAGCTCAAGAAAACATGTAATAGAAGGAACCAATATTGATGGTAATATTTATCAACTCAAATAGGCTACAGAAGGTGGTTGCTTGTTGGCACAAATCAATGATTTTTGGTTGTGGCACAAAAGGATAGGTCACATAACATTTGATAATATGGTGGTGATCAATTCTACACATGTAGTAAGAGACATACCTAGCATCATAAGCCCAAGAAAACATCATGCAAGGAATGTTAGATGGGAAAGCAGACAAGGAAAAAATTCAGGAGCAAGAATTATTCCTATGCAAAACCCTTAGAGCTAGCATTACTAATATTTGTGAACCTACTAGGAAAAAATTACTTAATAGTGAAAGGTACTTTATGTTGATTATTGATTATTATTGTAGGATGACTTGAGAAATATTCTTAAGAGAAAAATTAGAAGATTTAGGAAATTTTAAAGCTTTCAAATCTTTGGTTGAGAATTAAGTAGATGCTAAGTTGAAATGATTGAAATCTCATAGAGGAGGTGAATTTACTTCAAATTATTTTGAAAAAAAAATTGAAAATCATGTTATTAGAATACATATATGCTCCTAGAACCCCACAAAAAAATGAAATAATAGAAAGAAAGAATAGAACAATAAATGAAATGGCAAGAACAATGATGAAAGATGCAAATCTATTTGATATCTATTGGAAAGAAGTAGTTCACAGTTCTCTCTACATCCTAAATAGAGTACAGTTGAGGTTCAATATTTTTAAGACCCCCTATAAGTTATGGTATGGGAAACCTACTAAAATCAAGTATTTCAATTTTTTTAACATCAAATGGTACATTAAAAGAGATTAATAAGACTTGGGAAAGTTTTATTCAAGATGTGGTGAAGGAATATTTATTGGTTAGTCAACTAGAAGCAAGGCTTATGATGTTATAACAAGATACTCAAAAGGATGGTCATGAGCACAAATGCTAGAGTAGATTAACAATGGAATTAGGAGATACAAGAGGAAAAAAAACTATGGAATTAATGAAATTATTTCATTGAAAGAAGAAGGAAAGGTAGGAGATATAGAGAAGAAAGAACAAGTGCCAGAGAGGATCCCCAAGATCCCAGCAAATTATTTTACTAGAAACCATTTAGAAAATCATATCATTAGTTATAAGAATGGAGTGTTGACCAAGATAATATTTGTAAAGGAAAATGAGTAACTAATCTATGACGTTTTTCAAGGATTTAACCTAAAACCTTTGTTGATTCTAGCAAAGATAAAGGTTGGTTGCAAGCAATGGAAGAAGATTTGAATCGGATTGAAAAGAATAAAACATGGGAATTAGTTCCTAGACTATTAGATTAAATGTCATTGGAAAAAAATGGGCATTTTGTAACAAGCTAAATGAAGAAGAAGTGACAAGGAACAAGGCAAGGTTGGTCTACAAGGGTAATTCACAAATTGAAGGAATCAAATTTGAGGAATAATTTTCTCTAGTGGCTAGGATGGATGCAATCTAGATATTTCTTTCCTTTTCTACTCACAATAACTTTAAGGTATATTAGATAGATGTCAAATTAGCTATCTTGAATGATGATCTAGAAGAAGTCCACATAGATTTTTCTGAAGGATTTCAGTTGATAGAAGATTTAGACATAGTTTTCAAACTTTAAAAGGCTTTGTATGGTCTCAAATAAGCTCCCATGTCTTGGTATGCAAGGTAGGAAAAATACTTACTTCGGCAAGGTTTCAAGAAAGGCACTAAAAATAGAAATATTTATATTAAGGTTGAGAAAGAAAAAAAATTAATATTTTTTGTGTATGTTGATGACATCATCTTTGGTGGAGTTGATTTTGTATGCAAGAGTTTTGCATTGGAAATGCAAAAGGATTTTGAAATGGTTGTGATTGTTGAGTTATATGTTTTCCTTAGGCTTTAAGAAACTCTAATGAATAATGGTATCTCTATTTCTCAGGCTAAGTTAGAAAAATGTTGAAAAAATATTATATGGAGGATTCAAAACTAGTGAGTACTCAAATGGCTATTGGTTGTAGTTTAAAAAAATATGATGATTCACTTATGGTTGATCAAACTCTTTATAGGTCTATGATTGGAGGATTATTGAATTTAATTTCTTTCAAACCTGATATAATGCATGCAATATGCTTGGTTGCAAGATATCAAACCAATCCTAAACAATCACATGAGAAGGCTATCAAAAGGATATTTAGATATTTAAAGGAAACTTCAGATTATGGTTTGTCGTACAGAAAGGATATTGATTTCTCGTTGAATTCAGACATTGATTCTGGTTGGGTTCATTGTGTGAATGATAAGAGTACCAATGGTAGTGAATTTTTATCAAGAGAAAATTTGGTATCTTGGTTTAGTAAGAAGAAAGACTTGGTGTCCTTATCCACAATAAAAGTTAAATATATTGTTGCAACTTCTTGTTGATCTGAAGTTCTATGGATGAAGAAGACTTTGCAGGACCTTAAGGTGGTGCATGATGATCTCATTCCAAATATATGTGAAAATACAAGTGCTATGAATATTTTAAAGAATTGAGTGATGCATTCAAGTACCAAGCACATCTTTATCAGATATCACTTTTTGAGAGAAAAATTTGTAAAACAAGAATTCAAATTGGAGTATATTCCCACCAAGGATCAGATTGAGGATATCTTCACAAAGGAACTCTCTGAGTATAGTTTTAATTATCTTCAAGAGAAGCTAGGGGTTATTTCCCCTCCTAACTAGATGCATAAGATGGTGCATTTTTCTAGAGGGCTAATTTCAAGGTATATCCTTTGTCTCCTCGATTGATGTGGTCTACTCCTTAGGGAGAGTAGGTGGTTTGTTGGTTGTCACTAATAGAAAGAGAATATATGATAGGTTTGATGAAAAAATAGAAAGGAGGAGTCGATGAAGTGTATAAATCCCTTGGCACTTTTTCCTTGATGTCAAAGGGGGATAGATTGTGGAGAGACAATAGTAAGTATCAAGTGATGGTGAGTGTTGTCATCAATGAAAAATAGGGAGAATTTTTGTAGTTAGTATTGTCATTGATTTCAAACCTTTTCTTACTTGTGGTTGAGATTTTTTCATAAATGACTTCTAGTATTGTCATTTTGATGTCAACTCTCTACTTATTGTGATGTTGCATTTGTGAGATTATTATATGTGTTGTGGTGTCATTGATGATTGTAAGGTCATCCTTTTTTTGTGAATATGTAGAAATTTTTTTGAAGGTAGGATATATACCAGATATGATGATGCTCTAGTATTGGTATGTTGTAAAGGGAAAAATCTTGTGCAGGTGATTGGTGGCTAGTGGTGATTGAAGATTGATGATATTCTTTATTGTAGATGTTCACCTCTTGTTGTTGATGTCTACAACATTTTATGAGGATTTTCATGATTAAAAAAATGTGTTATGTTAAATATGTTTCATTGTTATGAGATGTTTTTGTGTTGTTGGTTAGAATTGCTGTCATGTTGGTGCAGTTTGATTAGATGTGAATCCTTCACTTTATTGGAAATAATATGTGTTAAATATTAGAGTTAAAATTGAGAGATGGTGACATTAATGATATCATATTGAGATGGGGATTAGAATAATTGACACAAGTAGCTTTGAGATAAGGATTAGAATATTTGACACAAGTACCTTTTGTTGACAGGAAGTTGTGACGACCTCACCAACAGGGAGAGAGTTGTCACCAGGTACCGGGGTACCAGCCAACTTCACCTGAAGAGGTTTACCAGAGAGAAAACTCTCCTATCCTCCAAGCACCTAGTAGTCAGGTCACAATAGCATAGGATTAGCTTAATTGGAAAAATGACTGTTTGTTTGAGGGGATAGCTGATTTTGGCTCATTGGTCTCTGGTAACTTGAGAATGTTGGTTTCCTATGATCTTTCTTTACTTCCAAGACACAGAAAAAAAAAAAGATGAGACGGGGTTAGCATAAATTTCTATCTATAGTCATGACATGTATATTTCCATAAACATCAACAAATATCTAGATGAAAACTAACGACAAATACCGAACATATAAGTGATCATCAATCAAACATATATTAGTAGTGTTGCCAAATTTTAGTCTAGGGTCTTTAGGTCCTAGGGGGTAAATTGTTCTTTGGTGACTTACTTCTCATTCATCTTGAAACCTTCCCCTAATGTTCTTATCAGGTAAATTATTTTCCTTTCCTGTTTGAGCCTAGTGGGTTTTCAATCCTTCTACTTCATTCGGTGTTTAGGTGATTTAGGTATGTCAGGAAAAGGGGTGTCATAGCATCTTCTGAATGAGAAGTAGTCACCCTCAGATTTGTAATGCCCAATGTGTTTTTTTGAAAGGTAAACATGTGATTTACATAAGCAATTCATAAAGCTTTTGTTCGTAAAAAGAGTTTTTCAACTCTCAGAGATATCAAGTTGCAGAGTAGTGGTGGTGATCATGTAGCATCTAAAAAATTTGGTCTCAAAGGTGCAACCCCAACACAAGTGAAAAGAGAAAATAAGAGGTTAAGTGCTCCCGGCAGAAAATAAGTTGTTTAAGTGCAAAAAGGATAAAAGGTGAAGTCGTCAGGATAGTTTTCTAAAATAAAGGAAACAAGATTAAGGGAAAAGTATTCTCTTATGTTATTTTCCCACACAAGGTAAAATGGTCTAATGTTTATTCATTTCATCATCGGAAGGAAAGTATGTTCTTTTTCCTCAAGACTAAGGCTTTGTTTCAGCAAGTGGCTAATGAACATAAATTTAAGTGTAAGCTTTCAGATTTTGAGGCCATTATGTTCTCCGAAATGAGAAGTTCAAATAACCGTTGGTTATCAAAATTTAACGCTAATTCTACCATTGCATCCATTAGGTCACCTTAATGTCATTCATGTGGTGCCAACATTCAGATCTTAGTGGCTATTTCTTCAGCATTCACCATAATTTTTTGTTCACTGTATTTGTATAGCAAGCCATTTATCTTCACTCATGTTCTTATTTTTATAGTAAATGGTAGTTAAGGCTTCTGGTTACAAAAGATTAATTGTTCTGACACATCTCTAAGATTCTTTGATCTCAGAGATTTGCACATAAGATTGAATTCTCATCCAATTCACCCTATTACACAGAATCTCAAGGACAGTGGTCTAGTAAAAGCTGTAGGGTTTCCAATGGCATTCCAAGCTCCTGAGCTTGTCAGAGAATGTATAGAGAAATACAACCCGGTGACAAAGAAAATCCTATTCCCAGATCAGTCTATTTTGCTAAGGATTGATAAGACCCTAATCCAATCCACTTTCAACATTTCGGCAAAAGATGTGTATTGCGACATCAACTTTGATTCATCTATGTCTATGTTTAATGAAAAGAAGACTCTAAGGAGGGAAGACATGTAGAGGACCTAGTTTCAGACCCCTCGACCAAAGAAAAGTAAGATGTCAAAGACTCTCCTTGGAATAACCCTAAAGAGGGAAATTGTAGATATTCTGGCCCTACTGACCATATTAGATGGAAAACCTGAGATCCTGGATCTCGTTGAACATAATTTCTTCCTTGTTCAAGCCATCTGCACAAAAAATATTTTCATTGAATGGGAAAGAATCTTGTGTGAGAAGCTAGCATCCTAGTTGAGTTCCTATCAGGGATTCAAATAGTTCTACATGTCTTCATACTTGATCTATGCTTTGGCGACTCGGCACCTATGGCCCAGCTTACCAGCAATCCAGAATTTCAACTACAACACCATTATATATGAGTTCTACCCGAATCTACAATTGCATCAGAGATTTGAGGAATATACTACTATAAATGATGCATTCACAATGAGAATATGGTGGGAACTTCAAGGTTGCCCAGAAAGAAGATTCTCACCAAAGGCCATCTCGGTAATCAGTCAATATGGATGTTCTTTCATCCAATTCCTGAGTTTCTCTTATCTTTGGATAGGAGCCTTCTCTGGATTTCCTAATAGATCGCCCCAATATCCTGAAGATAAGGTGGTCTTGGTGGAGCTCTTCTAGTAGATATTGGTAGTAAACATTCTATGTTCAAAAGTGAAGAAGGTCGTCAGAATTCCTTTCCCCATAGTTGTTGGTCCATATTCCTATGCATCCAGATCTAATGCCCAGAATTTGGTAAAGAGCTCTGAGGATAAGATCAAGCTACTTGATTATGAGGTTCTTAGGCCTCAATATGATCCTATGGGTTTTTTTAGAGATCACTTGAAGATCAGACATGCTACAGACATGTCTTGGATATTGTGGATTTTTGGGCCAAATGTTTTAATGAGTATCAGACACAGGATAAATTATGGTCCCGTTTAACTTTGGATGAAATTAAAATGTATAATAATATTTTTGATGTATCTAATCTTGTAGATGATGACCTCTTCATGCATCCTTCATCCTACGACTAGATCAAGGTGTTTCCCATTTCTTCCTCTCCGCCAATTGGTCCAGTGGTTGATTCATTGGAGCTTCTTATGAGAGGCATTATCAAGAGAATCGACAAGTGGGTGAATGGACCAAAGTGTGATGGAAAAGAACTACTAGTGCAGGTTCATCCTGAGGAATGACTTCAGGTGCTGAGAAATCAACTTTAGCAGCCACTTCTTCTATGGCACCATCAGTTTCAATAGGTGCAACACAACCCGCTAGGCAAGGAGGTGACCAGCCTCCAGAAAATAATGTCCCTATCACTCTAACCTACAGAGGTGGTTCACTCCTAAACATTGGAAACATAGAGGAGAAGAAAGAAGATAAGGAAAAGGAAAAGTAGAAAGAACAAGAGGTGTCTGTGACCAAGCCTCCCTCACCAATTCCAGTCATCACTTTGGATGACACAAACCCGATGGATGGTCAGGACTCCTCTCAGCCAGAAAACACTCTGGCCCTTTTGGTGACTAAGCTTTCCCCCTTCCATGTTCCATCTCAAGACAATCAGACTCCTCTAGCATCCCAAAAGCTGTTTGATCCTATAGCTCTTCAGTATGCAATAAAGGTGTTATCCATAGACTCATGATTGGAAGAAACCATTGAGAAAAATAAGAAATGACATGAGGAAGCCATTTCTTTAAAGGACCTGATCCTTAAGGCAACCTCATCTTAGCCATCGGTGAAGAAGGTGAAGAAGCAAAAGTTTGTGGTGGCCCTTTCCCATGATTCCACAACCAGGCATATGTTAATGGAAATAGAAGAGCCATAGAAAGAAGGAAATTTTCATGAACTTTTAGCTCATGATTTCTAGATAAGAACTATGGACCTAGGAGTGTCGGTGCATGACTCAATGGTGAACATCTGGAAAACCACCAATGAGTGGAATGAGGACAGGTAAGAAGAACTCTGAGTAGAGAAGGAATTCCTCAAGTCTAAAAATAAGGAGCTAATTGAGTATATTAAATCTTCTCTTGGAAGTACTTCATCTTCTCAATTTGACCCCAATGCGGAAGAAAATAAGAACTTGCTACTAAAGCTGCAGCAAGAAAGACAGTTTGAGAAAATTGGAAGAGCATGGATAGAGGCAATGAAGGTTCAAGGCCCCATTGTCATCAAGAATTTGGGGAACCTTCTACTTGATGTAGACAAGTTGAAGGATACAACAGCAAAGCACCAGGTGACCATCTACAATGCATCCACTGGATTGACAGAGCAACTAGCCACCTTGCAGGATGTGATTGATATGAAGACTAGTCTTGCAATCTCCCATGGCATCCTTAAGACCGGGTAGGAGCCATTGTTTCATTGGAGGTAGTCTCTAGAGTTTGTGATTGAGAGCTCAAGAAAATCAGAAAATGAACTCAAGACTGTGATTAAGTGCAAAGGGAGATGGACAAAATTTTTGAGTTTTTGAAATTTTTGCACACTGAATCTCAAGTTTCTAGGAGTGACAAGTTGGTGAATATGGAGTGAATGAAAGTTAAGTTTCTTGTTTTCATAGATGAGATTGTGGATCTGGATAGCTTCCAAGTGTCAAGGATCAGTGAGATCTCCACAATAGATGCAGTGATCAAAAAGGAATCAGAGAAGCTCCAATCCCGGATTGCCAGGTTGGATGAACTGACAGAGATGCATGATTTTTGGATGATTTGAGATGACAATGTAATCATCCCAAATGCTCAAGAATTGGGCAAGGTAACAAATGTAATGAAGGCTTGCAGAGGAAAATTCATTTCACAGAAGTAGGCATAGAATCTATTGACCTTTGTCGTCTTCCCAATTTTTGTATATTGTAGCTATTTTGGGCATTTTGTCAATCTTGTCAGTTTTTGTAACCGACCAAGTTTATTATTAGAATGTTCCTCTTGGAATATTTTAAAGAGGCAATCATTATTGTAACTGGTCATTTTTTAGAAGACCTATAAATGTAAATTTCTATAAAGTTAATAGATCAGCAAAAAATACTTTGGGCAAACACCTGTAGCTGGGAGTACTGTGTGCGACTCTAAGTTTGAAGTGATTTTTGTTGTTCATCTTAGTTAGCTATGTGATGTTTTGAATGAGGATGCTAATACTGGAAATTGAATGAATATTAATGAACCAGGTTTTGTTATTTTCATTCAATGGATTGTATGTTTACTGTCTTCAGCATAAGCACTCAGATTTATTTTCATTGCACATCTTATTTCAATAGATTAATTCTTGCATAAGGGATTGGGAAGAGGGTTAATAGAGAATGAGATTAAGATAATCTGGGTATTTTCAAAGTTTCACAATCTTAGTAATTCAGGAATTGCATTGTTACACCTTCTTTCTTCGTCTATGCTGGTAGATAGTAGTTTGCATTCATCCCACACTGCATAAAAATTTGCATTTCAGATTGCATGTCATTGAGTAAGTCCCCTTTCATTGCTTGAGTTGTTTGAAGCTTTGAGCAACTTGGTTAAACCTCTTCTACTCTCTGGTTAAGAGCATACCCCTAAAAAATGAAAGACAAAATTCATTGCATATCTTTCACATAAGGGATATTGTACCTTTCAATGCAGGGGTCATTGATAGATTCCTACCATTGACCCAGTCTGTGGTTACTTTTTGTTCTACGAAAGCCAGCATTGGGTATTTTCAAGAGTCATTATATAAATCAAATTTAAAGTAGGCAAACTGTAAACCAACAAGTAGAAAAGTAAAGTATTTCATCAAACCATTAAAGAATTGGAGCAGAGGACGCAAGAAAGCATACAACATGAAAGAATTTAGTTAACTAAAGAACCAAAGACAACACAGAACATAGTGTCGAGCAGTGCCTCTCATTGCTTCATTAACTTCATAAATCTAGCATCATTGGTTATTACACTAGAGGCTCCAAGGGGGAATTAACTTGCTCAGAACTTTGAACAGAGCAGCTAGAAAACTTAGTATCGCTTGTGGATAGCAGAATTGTCAATTCGCCAACACTTGGAATGGCGTCAGAATTATTATTTATAGGCACTTTATCTACATGGGAATCTTAACCTATACAAGCTACTTACATTAAATTACAATATTTACAGCCAGTACTACCTACGTTGTCATGATCATCCTACTATATACAATCATTTGAGAAGACAAGAGAGGAAAGAAAAGGAAAAGTCTTGGGAAAGCTTCCCTCAGGAAGAGTTCCTTTGTACTTGTAGACATGATGGTCTATCTCAAATGACTTGGGCCATATGCCCTCATTAATGTGTCTCTAGTTCTTTCTCCTCGAGTGATATTTTGTATGCCAAATATTAAATGTTGGAATGACACCTTGGAAGTTGGGAGATGTCTGCAGTGAACTTTCCATCCAACAGTGACCCATCAGGACACAAAGAAATGCCCCATGTCTGACAAAAAATCTTGGACAATGATCGGTCAGCTCCAGTGAAACTGTCAACACTAATCACTACAAAGAATGCAAAACTAGGGACCAAGAATTTTGGGTTTCGGGAGCTTACACTCAAAGAATAAAGAATTGTCGAGTAAACCTTCCATAGGATGAGGGATTCCCAAAGTCTAGTAAATTATATTAGACCTTATATTTCTCATATTCTCTCAAAATCTAAAGTAATCCCTCCTCCTCCACATCCTTAAAACTATCCTGACGGTCAATTGAACTCTCAAGGTGATCATTAGCATCCTCAAGCTTCTTCAATTTTGCAACCACCTTGGCAGTGTCATGAGACTTAAGCATCATCTGGGAGAGTTGCACCATCATGGTATCATTGAAATATCCAGAGAGCCAGAATTGAGGTTCATTCATTTCTTCAAATTTTTTGAGTATAGTGTCGACAGCAGTATAAGTATCGGTGCTGAGTGGATCAGCCAAAGTGAGCTCTTTAATAAATATAACATAACGGTCCAGCGGGGTCCACACCGCCAAGAGTTGTTCCTCCAAAACCCTTACTAGTTTCTTTCTCACTTTAACTCTGAATGCAAGTCTGGAGTATTATATTTTGAGGAACCCGTATGACTCATCCCCTAGGATTCCTATCATTTCCAAACTATCTTCCTTGAGGCTCAGAATATCCCCCAAGTTGTCCCTTCATTCCTCATATTTTTCAATTTTTCCCTACCACCTAGGAATGGTGGCCTCCAATTGATTTACCATGTTCTACACCTAGAAGAAATCAAACAGAGATTCAAACAGAAAACTTCTTACTACCCCAATCTGTTGGGCCATCCACTCATCAATGTCTAGTGCTTTCCTTTTCATTATCCTTAGCACCTCTACATTTCTCTGTGGAAGTGGCATTTCAAACGTCAAAGATCCAAGTGTTTCAGAGGAAAGGGGGCGTGCTAATTTTGTTAGGAGCCTGAGAAGATTTAAATTTTTAGATTTGAGCTCCTTAACATTTTGGGACTGCTTCTCATACCTGGCGTAGATGGCTTGGCTTTCCTCATTTAGGAGATTCAATTATCCTTTTTGGTTTATTTTTCCCAAAGACACCTCTGTGATCACATATTCTTTTGCACTAACCTCTAATTCTTCTTTTCCTTCTGATGGGGCTGCTATTACTGCCACCACATTTCCATCTGGGTCCCTTCAAGTGTGATGAAGGGTACGAGGCTTTTTGGGCTTCTACACTACTTGACCCTCAACCAACACCTAAGGTAGTGACAGTGGGGCCACTAATGTCATCGGATCTTTTCTTCTCCATGATTCTACCATCCATTGCGCCAATCACACTAACCCACCTATTACCATCCCCAAGATTGAAGTATCCTTGGGGATCTTCTTAGTTTCTCCCTTTGATGTGTTTCCATCTATTTTGTTGGAATATTCACCTGTGCTCCCTTTTTCCCTTTCCATGCCATCTCCACGAACATTCTCTGTCAGTGGGCTAGATGGTGGTGGCTAGAGAGGCAACTCATTCAAATCTACTTGTTGAAGTGCATTAAGGACCTCTTCAGCCAAAATTTCATTTGATGGTGATTGGCCTTGGTCTTTGGTTGGGTTTTGGAGCACTGTATTAGAGGTTATGGTTGTTCTCGGGGTTTTGTTTTCCTCTTCTGCCAACAATTGCTCTTCAGCCCATTCACTTTCTTACTTTTCTATTGTCATTCCTCTTTCAGCCTCTTCTAGCTAGGATTCATCTTCTTCCTCTTGAGCCATATCTTATGTGGCCTTTATTTCTTCTTCTTGTGTGGGGACCTAAGCTTCCTATCCCACTATATCCTCCACTGCTTTATCTACCATTCTCTGTAATCCTCCTAGATCGTCGATCTGGAAGAAGTCATCAAAAAAAACTTGCAATAAATCCAGCAAATCTTTGGAATTTTTCCTTTATCAGAGGAGGAGAGCACTTTGACCTTAGGCATACTTGCAAATTCAAGGCCTGGGCCTTTATTTTGTTGGGCCGTTTCTTCCTTCTCATTTTTCCTTTTCTAGAGTGGTTACCTAGTGGTCATAGTCGTGGTCACTGCTACCTCTTCGGCCTCTTCATTGCATGTTATACTGAGTAATGTGATTAGAGAGGGGTATTCCCTAGTTGGAGGATTGGACCCCATCAGAGTGGCTACAAGACCGAATGTCACCACAAAATTTTCTGCGTCCCATATTTTCTTGGAATTTTCCAAATTTTCATTTAGATGCTCCATCAGGGGGGCCAAAATGGGGTCTTAGACCAAGGGGGAGCACCAACCTTTTTTTCCTTGGAATTTGGATTTTTTTTCCACCTAGGAGCCCAAAGCTCCAAAAAATTGATGTCAAATTGGATGCTCTTGGGGCAAGCCTTCACAAAATAACTGTGGTTGTGCTATATCATTTTTCTTGAGACGACCTCAATAGAAAAAATTTGTGGGAACATCCAAAAATTAAGATGTTTCATCATTTCTTTTGGCATCCTTGAGTACCTGTCAATTTTGGATGTCAAAATCATCTTGGAAATTTTCCCAAAAAACCTCCAAGTATCTCTCATGGGGATTGATTCCCCAATGCATTACCTTTTCTAGTCTCCCACATAGATCATAGTCCTTTTGACTGAGTGAAAAAATGGCTAAGTTCAGGCTGCTTAGCTCGTTCTCTAATTCTTGAACCACAACGAGGGAGCAGGTGTATTTCCCACATAAAAATGGGAAAGAGGTGGAGGTGATCTTCTTAGTATCCATTAGGTCATGCACCTCCATGATCTTCCTCCAAAATTCAAGCAAAATGATCTTGTCCCTACAATGCTTGGGAAACAGGAAGGGATGCCTAGAAAATCTGGACACCTGAATGTAGTTGTGTTGTGTGAACTAGATGAAGTAACATCCCCATAGATAAACTAAGTCCATGGCCTTAGGGTAAATTCTTAATCCCTTATCATTAGTGATCACCTCGATCTCGTGGAAGATGAAGGCATCATTGACTCTACAAAAATTGTGAAAACTCTTGTCCCACATAATCTAGGAAAAGTGATCCCGTAGGGTGGACTGTGCAGTTTTGTTCTCAAGGATGCCAACTTTGGTTAATCCTTGAATTCCCATATATTATCAAGCTAATGGCCAAAGGACGTATGACTTCATGTAGAACTTTTGATCTTCCCCGACCCTCCTCCTCTAGGTGTCCACGTGTTTGACAATAATGTTGGCCCAGTCAAAGCGTTCCTTTTTGGTGGCCACACAATATAGAAAGTAGTACATCTAAGGGAAATGTTGATCTCTAAGTTTTGTTTATCATTAGTGTCCCACACTTAGTCATTTATCTAGGAAGGTTAGTCGGTCATCACTGCGACTGAGCTATCTATTATAGGCCGAATAGTAGTCATTGTCAAGAAGATAGTAGTTGTCGAGTTACACAGAAGCTGAGTGAGGTTGATTAGTCCATGTCGAGTGCTAGAGTCTTCATATGCCAACCAAGACAGTTTTTTCATACATGTTAGGGATGGCACAAACTTAAAGGTGAACTATTTTGGGCTGGCTTGTTTTAGTATTTAATGTTTTCAACAGAGTTAATTATGCATTAAATCATTGATCCCAATAAGTGGCATGGAACCAATCAAAAAATTGGAATGCCCAAGCGGCATAAGTATTTGATCTTGATTATTGACCTAGATCTAGATACCAGATCCATAAGATATATAAGATTTCTTCTTACCCTAATTTAGTAAGTAGTGTGTGCATACATGAGATATGTGTGAAGGGTTATTTTGAGTAAAGAAGCATAGATCTAGCATAATAAAAGAGCAGTGAGCAGCAGAGAAAAGTTATATCATATTATTAGATTAGAGAGAGGTATTGGAAAGAGGAGATCCATCATCATCATCTAAGTGCATATCCAAGGATCAAATCTTGAGACATTCTAACAGGTGTATCAAGTGAAATCTCTTAATAGAGTGGTTCTAACAGGCCTTTCTAAATCTCTTAGCCAAGTGCTTACTTTGTTGTAAGTTTAAATCCTTTCACAAGGTAGATTGTAATGATTTTTATCTCTTAACCAAGTAGACCTTTAACCAGGTAGATCATCAAGAGTGATCAAATTTTGTAGCCTTAACAGGCATACTTTATTGTTGCAGTAGTAAATATTTTGTGGGTGTCATCCCCATCCCAATTTTACCTTCTTGGATTTCTGGGTTACCAAAATTCTATGTCTTGAGTTATTTATTTTTTGTTATGGATGCTACTAGTTGAAAGATCAATTATATTTATGCATGGTTGTGGATTAGTTTGTTTTAAGTGGTAAAAGTTATAAGATCTGATTCCCCCCACCCCCTCTCAGTACCTTGCTTTCCCATCTTGTATTTCCAACAATTGGTATCAGAGCATAGTTCTCCTATAAAAAGGTTTTAATCAGCTTGAGAGTATAGATCTTTAGATGGAGGTTTACAAATTGGATAAATTCATTGAGAATAAAAAGATTGATATTCAACTAGTATTACATCAGCTTGAGATAGCAAGATGAGAACTGAAGAAGTCCTTACAAGCAAGGAAATATTTGGCCAAACAAATTAATGACACTCATTATCAGGAAGAAGACACTGAAAATCTATTTCAGAATGGAAGCTCTACTGAGAGCGATGCTGAAATTTCAGATCTATTGGAAAGGAATAATAGATTGTGTGAAGAAGTCAGAAACCTGAAAAGAGAACAAGAAATGCAAACAGTAAGACTATGTGAAGTAGTGGAACAGAAGAAGAAAGTTGAATATGACAAGGCTATGGCTGATAAAGACAAAAGAGTGATGACTATCAGACTTTATGAAAGGAAACATGATGTACAAATGATGAAAAACAATTAGGTTGACATGGTTAATTAACTGTTACTTGTAAATCAAGAGATGAGCAGGAAAGACATGGAAATTATGAATATAAGATCTAAGAATAGTCAATTGAAAGATGAATTGAGATCTGAGAAAGAACTTAATGAAAGATTGAACAGACCAAATGAAGCTTTGAATCATTTTGAAAATATGATGGAAGCATCAAGAATATCCAAGGATTCTTATGGATGAGGTCATACCGAACAACAAACATCTACTGAGAAAGGAGAATCATCTAAGACTTGGTGAAAAGAGGAATCAAAAGACAAAGAACAACAAGCCTATATGCTACCACTATGGAAAACCAGGACACACAGCAAACATTTGTTGAAGCATGAATGGTAAGTCCAATCCTAAACCTAATTTTAATGGTTATTGATTTAACTGTAAGAAGTTTGGACATCGGGAACATGAATGTTGGGCAAAGGCAAACAATGCACCTCCCACACCTAGATTCAATGGGTATTGTTACAACTGTCAGAAATTTTGACATAGAGCACAAGATTGTAGATCTAATGCTAATCAAAAATGGACATCAAAGACACAAGCAAAAGCACCAAGGAAAGGTAACACTTATAATTGGGATTACAACACATGGTATAGCTATCATTACTGTGGTGAGTATGGGAATGTTCCAGAAAATTGCATAAAGACACATTTCAGAGGAAAATCTAAGATTTGGATGAATGGAAGCCTAGTTTGTTACAATTGTCTGAAAATTGGTCATACTAGGAGAGAATGCAAGAGAAGAGTACTTTCTCCTACAGTTGAGTAGATTAGAGCACAGATGAACTAGAAATGGACAAGGAAAGTAGAACTGTGTAGCAGTGAAGCTACTGCATCTGAGGTCACCCAATCCAATGGATTAGATGATCACACCATCACCAACTAAGAAAAAAAAGGGTATGTGAGGAACTGCATTTATATTTCATATCTTTCATCAGTTCCTAACATATAAAAATGCAAAATTCCATATCTGCATATGTTAAGATGCATCACGACATATTTTGAGACATGTACCAAGAAAATTCAATATGCACTATAGGTGTTGAGCAACAGTATTATTGTGCACTAAGACTGAGTTTCCTAGTGTATGCTGAGTTGATATTATTGACCGAGAGGTAGCGAGTTTTGTGAGTCAGCCGAGGACAATTTTTTTGCACTCACTCAATGGAAAGAAAATTTAATGCTAACCTAATTTCTGACTATTGGAACCTATATAAAGGACAGAGCCATTCATTCTCATTCTTTCCATGTGATTAATAATTTCACAGAGTGATTGAGCATTTGTGAACTTGATAACAACAAAGTTTCTCAAAGATTTCTACAGTGTACCACCAGCAACCTCTTTAGTGGAAAGTGCAAGGTTTGATATCTGCTGAGGTATTATGTTTGTAATCTTTGGAACCCTATTTTCAGAGATAATGGCCCCAAGTTCTTTCATAGTAGCTAATAAAAAGGAGGATTTGCTAAAAGTTCAATTGGTTAGGAGTGACACTTGTGGCCTCCTAATGTCTGGGTAGTTCCTAAAAGTGCTATCCAAGGTGATCTAATTGGAGCCCTATCATTGATTCCACCAAAGTTTCTTATGATTCATGATATTATATCGTGTTATATGTGAAAAGTGAGAAAAATTAGGGATTATGAGCTAAGAGAATCCTATGGAAAATTGTGTGTAGATGGAGCCCTAAAATTTGAGCATAAACATCTAGCCAAGAAGGGTTAACTCGTGCCCTAGATTTTTTGAGAGATTTCAAAATAGAATGGATTAAGATTTTTCTTAGCCATGTACACAATATGAACATTTGGTTGCATAATGGACTAGTTAAGATCACAAAGGAAAACATCAATCAAGTAACTGGTTATCCAATTGTTAACGAAAAAAGAACCATGAGATTTCAGAGTAAGGAGGATATAGAATCAAACACCGGGGCCATTTAGAACAAAAGAGGGATGAAAATATCTATAATCATGGATTTGGAGATCAATTTTTAGTAAGGGTTATAGCTCACAAATTTTATCAGTCGAGCCAAATGGACAGTGTCCCATGTATTGTAGTCGACCAGACATGGAAGATTTTGAAGAACCACACTTATGACCTTGCCGAGCTTCAAATGATATAGTTGGCTGAGAACCTTTCCTCAATATAAAAGGTGAAGAGCTCAATGTGTAAGTTTGGTTCTTTTCTAGTTTGCATATGTTTCTATATACAAAATACTTTTCCTCCTTTTGGAGATATCATGTGGAAGACAGACCGACCAATTACACATAAAATCAATGTACTTATTCAGCAACTGGGTAGTAATTTTAACAATGTAATGGGAACATATTTTGTTGAATTTAAGAAGAAGATGAGATTGAGAAGCAGAATTCCCAGGTCACTAGTTGAGAAACACTATGAGGACATTTGTTTCCTAGTGGATACAAATTTTACCTATGTTCAGGCAGTAGTACCGAGGGTATCATGGCTAAGGCCATTAACTTATGAGGTGAACATTAATGAGACTTCTACAGCTATAAAAGTTCTACTGGCAGAGGAGATTGATGGTTCATCCAGACATTTTGGCAATTATGAGGAAGCTAAGTCCAAAATCTCAATGGATTTGAAGGCTGGAACAATAGAGAGAAAAAAGGAAAAATATTGTCAAAGGGTTGAAGAAGATGATTGGAATTGAGGGTGATGAAGAAATAGAGGATGCACATTTAGGTTTGTAAATAGGTCAAAGAGAGGATATGACTAGTGGAGATGAGGAGAGTGAACCTGAAGGTGATATCACTGAGAAAGAAAAACGAAAACAGCCAGTGGTTTCCAAGGAAACTAAACAAAGAAAATCCAAACTTAAGGCTACCCCTCCTATTCCAAATTGGCCTAGTACTAGGGTATCAAGTGTTTCATCTATTGCTGAGAAAACAACTATATATACAAAGAAGAATGTTGGAGAGAGAAACTCAGGTAAAAGAAAAGAAGTTGAAACAAAGGTTGTGCCAAGCCAACTTGAGAAAAGACCGAGGAGGAAGTTGGTCTTGTAGCATGAAGATGATGAGGAGAAGATAGATATGGATGAAGCCAGAAACATACCTACAGCATCACATAAACCACTGATCAATATTGATGAGGTATGTAAGAACATTAGAAGTGCAGCTAGATTAGCTGGATTCAAATTTGTTAAGTATGAGAAGAAAAGTATAGAAGACAAGCATAAGATTCAGGAGGCATTAATAGACATGATGGGCACATTTAAGATGACACCTGTGGAGATAGGAGATCTTGTCCCTACAGAAATATATGATATCTTATCAGAAAAATGGAAATATATATTGATTACTGAAAGACAGATAAGGGAAGGGACATTAGCTATGGTCATCCCTAGATTAACAAAGAAATAGATAGGAAAATATGTTAAACAATATCAAAGGAAGTTTATTCTCAAACTTAGAGCCTATGCAATTCTGAGAAATGATGTTGAAAGAGTAGTCCGACAGAGCACTCAAATCTGGAAGGAGACTTTTGGGTTATTAATTAACAAGGAAAATAAGACAAGTGAAGGCACCTCAAAGAAGATGGAATTGGAAGGATAGATTGCCACTAGACAAGTATAAATAGAGAAAACAAACAAAGTTCCAACTGTAGATCTAACACTGGATAGTCCCATTGTCACTGCACCTAAAGATAATAGCAATTTGGATGTTGAGGATCAGAATGAGCTAGAAGACACAGGTATGCAATCACCTATTCAAGAATACGAGGCTGAGATAGACAAAGAAGAAGAAAAGTAGGTAATAAATGATAATCCACCTATTTTAGAGGTTGTGCAAACATTTTTAGATGGTAGTGACAGTAAGATGGAAGAAATGATAAATAATCCTACAGAACAAGAGGTTATACAAGTGTTGGTGGAGCTTCCACACTCTATACCATCTACTCCAATCAGACCCAAAATTATTAGTATACATGATCAGCAGTTGAAATTAGCACTGACAAGGGAAAAGATAACGAAGAATGTAAGCTGAGTATCATCTCACCAGAGCTCAAGAAGATGAATTCAAATAAGAAAAAGTCACTGAGCCTAAATGTCACATTGGATAAAGTTATTATGATTCCTAAATGGGATCCAGAGAACTTGACATATGAGCAGATTCAGACTCTACAAGACCTATTGAAGAGGAAGAAGAAACAAGAGTAAATGAAGAGGGAGCATTAGCAGAAGCAAGTTCTAAATGAAATAAAGGATATTTTTGTTAATTCTTTTGATATGGAAGATATAAATGAGCAAACACCAATTTTGGAACAGTTAGTTCACACTGTACAGAAAGTTAATGATGAAAATATTGAGGCAAATGAAAAGTTGTTACAATGGTCTGAAAGAAAATTTGAGAACAAAGTTTTGAAGATATCATAAGAGATTGCTATTAAACAGGTTGAACTTTCTTCTCTTATTGATATTCTTGAGAAAGTTGCAAATAATGTTTATTCTTTGTACAAAAAGTTATGTGATGTAGAATTCTTTAAAAAGGATAATCAACAACTTGTGGAGAAGTTGCAATTAGATTTGAAGTCAACAAGTAGTTCATTGAGCATGGATGCTAGGTCCAGCTCCAAACATTTTGATAAATTGACTCATACTCAGAGGATATTAGCCAAGATTATGGCTAAAGATGGTAGACTTAGGGCACAATTAATAACTATTCATACTGCCTTGATACCCCATCTGGAGGTTATTCAAAAGGAACTTAAGCTGCATGATAATTAGTCAAGAGAGATTCTCATCTCTCTACTGTAGATAGTTTGGTAAGTCTAGCTGATGAGCTAGAAATTAAGTTACAGGTTATGAAGTCTATTAAGTAAAGCTGGGATACAGTGCTTGCATTGACATTATAGCTTCATAAGCCATTTTTTAGATAAATATAACTTAACCCCTACATCTATCAGTGACAAAAATAAGGGGGAAATAGAAAAGGAAACAGAAGAAGATGTGCAAAAATAGGTATAAATATTTTTGATGAAGGCATGTATACTATTTTAATATTGTATGAAGCCTGAAGTATAATCTTAGGGGGAGTACGTTGTGTACTTAGGCAAATTTTGTGGACATAAAGAAATGATAAGTATTTTTGCCACTAATATCAAAGGGGGAGATTGTTGATCTCTTAGTTTCATTGATCATTAGTGTCCCACACTTAGTCATTTATCTAGGAAGGTTAGTCGGTCATCACTGCAACTGAGCTATCTAGTATAGGCTGAGCAGTAGTCATTGTCGAGCAGATAGTAGTTGTCAAGTTACATAGAAGCCGAGTGAATTTGATCAGTCCATGTTGAGCACCAGAGTCTTCATATGTCGAGCAAGACAGTTTTTTCATACATGTCAGTGATGGCACAAACTTAAAGGTAAACTATTTTGGGCTGACTTGTTTGAGTATTTAATGTTTTCAACAAAGTTAATTATGCATTAAATCATTGATCCCAATACGTGGCATGGAACCAATCAAAAAATTGGAATGCCCAAGCGGCATAAGTATTTGATCTTGATCGTTGATCTAGATCTAGATGCCAGATCCATAAGGTATATAAGATTGTTGCTTACCCTAATTTAGTAAGTAGTGTGTGCATACATGAGAGATGTGCGAAGGGTTATTTTGAGTAAAGAAGCATAGATCTAGCATAATAAAAGAGCAGTGAGCAACAGAGAAAAGTTATATCATATTATTAGATCAGAGAAGGTATTAGAAAGAGGAGCTCCATCATTAGCATCTCACTGCATATCAAAGGTTCAGATCTTGATGTGAGACCTACACTAGACTGTTATAGTTTACCATTTTGTTTCATGCTTTCAGTAGTTTATGCTTTCACATACTTTGTCTATCAGATTGAATTTTCGTACTTTTGAGGATCGGTGGAATCCTGTGTTATATATTCAGCACCTAATTTTGTAATCAGGGTACTTTTGAGATGATTATGTTCTGATTTAGTTGCAGCTTATGTTGATGTCTTATATGGATCTAAATGCATGAATGTAATATGATGAAATGGTTTAGGAAACCAATGCTAGTATATTCAGTTCTAAATGCAATTAGGTTTATATGCTTATCTATATTATTGACGTTATGTTCTATTTCATATCATGTGTTTTGGATCTATTGATGTGTGCATTGAGTGTGCAGGAAAAGTTGGCCATGGATCTAAATCGGGGACCCAGTTCTGGAACCTATGTATATACCTGTGCTTACCAAGGTCCTGTCTATATAAAGAGACATGGACCTCGTTGTTATGTGTTTATTTCGTAAACGTGGTTTGCATGTATGTTATTAAATTAGTAAATGTTCATGTTATCAAGTCATGTCTA
>MU226804.1:2502801-2536357 GCA_018584345.1 Thuja plicata
CCCCCCCCCCCCCCCATCTCAGTACCTTGCTTTCCCATCTTTTATTTCCAACAGGGAAAACCCCTGAGCATGGGGTTCCCCAAAAATACTGCATAAAAATATGATTCTAGCCTAGATGGGCTCCTTGGAGTTGGAGCAAGAAATATCCATCCTCATCTTCTTGAAGTCCCAAAGAGGGATTTTTAGCCATTCTGAATTGAGGTGGCGTTAGGCTAGATCAGCCGCTCCCTCAAACTAATCGCGCAAGGCGGACCAGTGAGAGAAATTGCATTGGGAATGAATGGAATGCACCACCCTTGGGTGGTGGCATCGTGGTCCAGAGACCAACATAGAAACTCCACAGACCGGGTTCTAACATTTAGCTAGGAGCATTATCAACTCTGGTGCTTGCACTAAGTATAGAAAGTCAGCCAATTGAATGATTCTAGATGTTGGTAAATTAACTAAGATAGGGTTATTGGCCCATCTTTGTTCATGGATTTCTTGAATTAGGCCCTTTAGTTAGGCATAGGTTCTGACATCTGTATCTGTGACCTCTTTTAATGTAGATTCAATTTGGGATCCCAGAATTACCCTGTCTTTCTTATACTTCTAGGTCAATGACAGATTTTCCAACATCTTCTCTTCCTTGGACTTTTTGGCAGTGCCTGTTGAAACACTTGGAAGTTTCAGAATATCGAGAGGTGTTGATGTTAAATCCATTTCTTTCTTGCTTTAACTTGTACCTACAAACTGAACAACTGTCAGTATATGAATTTTATAAACACAGATTTCAGGCTCCGGTATTTTGGGTGTGACCGCTTACTTGCCATCCTAAAAATAGAAATCCTTAGTCCTTAAAAATATTAATGGATCATCTCTGATGTAAGAATATTAAAACATATGAAACCCCCACCCAAAAGGATTAGAAATGTTGACTCGACGGGAAAACTATGATTGATACATATGGGGTCACCAAAACACCCAGAGCCTAATCAAAAGGACAGTGATGTCAACGACAATACATGAGACCTTGTTGTCGTACCTTGACACACATATATACCCACTCGGCTAAGTAATGATAATTAATCAACAATTGTTCTAGAATGAGTGGTATGAATTCCACTTAGGACAAATTTTAATTGTTTAAATGTGGTAATTAATTCCACCATTAAAACAAAAATGATGGAGGAGAGAGAAATTACCAGTGAACTGCCAGCGAGTTGGCTTCTAAAACTGACATGGATCTTGGCCTCGACAAGAAGGTTGCATCAACTAGAAAGGTAGACATGTTTATTAGATGAACATGGTCTTCAAACCTTGTACATAATTTAGGGAAAGGGTGTCCCTAGGAGTTATCTCCATGGGAAATGCACTAAGGGGAACCTGCGGAGATGCATGGTTTCCTTAGTGTAGGAGGGAAAGAACTTCAATAAACCCAATATTGTACACCTATCCTAGACTACTAATAACATGTAGAGAACCTTAAATTTATAGATCTCACCTCCTTTTTACAATACTCAGACAACTACTTACAGAGATATACAATTCTCTATGAACCTATACTTACAAAACTTACAGACTATAGAGTGGGATGACAAAACGCTACCTACAAACTATTTACACCAAAGGTAGATAGACATCTCACCTTCAAGTAGGACAGCTATGAGGAAAAGGAGATGAACCAAGTCTAGGAGGAACAATGTGCCAAACAAAAAGCACGACCTAGACAACACGGGTGGATGAACACCCAAAACACAAAAATCCCAAATGGGCAGAACATAACAAAAAATAGACAAAGGAAAAGGAAATAAATAGCAACAAAAAGAAAATAGGAAAGAAAGAACAAACACACAAATGAGAAAGAGAAATGCAAAGCAAGGGAACCCAAAGGCCTACCAAAAACTCAGAATGTTGGAAAGGGGAACTGAAAGTGGCCTCACTCTATCACCTAAATGCTCTAAAGAATCATCGAACACACCTCCACACCTTCTAGCTCAAACACGTTAGCTCAAAAAATACTTTGCTTTGCTCTTCAGATAATTCTCTAGGAGGTAATTAGTTTACAGTAAATGTAAAAATGATAGGGTAAAAGGCCTTAAACAATTTCTAGTGGGGCACATTAATTACTAATGGTTATTCCCCGAAACAAGCAGACCACCAAAATCTAGACCTCGAGACACCTAACGATCATCCCCTCCAAGAAAAAGTGGGGGACTGATCAGCAGGTCCCAAAGGTCTGAAATTCATTAGCTTTTGAGAGATAACACTCTGAGATTGGGATCCCAGAGGAGAACAAAAAGACAAAATAAAGACAAGACAAGGGTAAGGGCCCAAAAAGGGAAAGAAGCAAAATGAAACAAAGGCAAAAAAGAAAGGGGGACCCGAAATTTTGTAGACAAAATGTAGGGACAGGTATGCAGGGCATAACAAATAGTGACTTATTGGGATAGATGCCTCATGCATTTGAGAACTCCAAAACCTCATGTTAGAACAACGAAGGTCTTACCATCATCGGGGATGCTCCTCCTTGGCATGACTTTGGGGATCCAAAAAACAAACTTACCATGATCCAGATGTTGACATCTCCCTGAATCATATGGTGTACATCTGAAAGGGAGAAAAGATTGTAGCTGTAGAAGAATAGAGAAGTCACACTAATGCAACAATAATTAGTGCCCAACGTGAGTCATACCATCTTCGGGTTCTGGGACTTTCCATCTCCTCAGGCCTTTTCATTTTTTTTTGAAGATAGGGAAAGGCGGTACTTCTTTTATTGGAGTCCTCAAACTTAGCTTGTTACCATGGCAGTACTTCTTTCACCTTTCCATATTTTTTTCTTTCTGAGTGAGAAGGAAAACCCTGGCCTTGAGGACACCTCCTTTTAGTTAATTTTCTAGGCACCATTTGTGGAGAGTGTGACCGATCTATCCTTGAACGATCCATTTTTTGTTCCTGCCCCTTTTCTCTCAAAATCAGCCAGCTTTCTTTTCTTCTAGGGGGGTAGTGGTGATAATGAAGACACCTGGATCGTATGAAGATTATCTGTCACCTTAAGTCTCGCATTAGAGGTTTTCCTAGATGAGAACAGGACCAACCTTTATCTAAGCACACAACTCTATACCACTAAAATACATGAGGTGAATCTCTCGGCATGCAATTTTGTTATGCAAAGAATACCCTCCTAACAGAAGATAGCAAGACATTGGGGCCCACAACAAAAATGACGTGAAAGAGAAAAATTGAAACCAAAACAAACAAGAGAACAAAATGAGGATGAGGCCCAAAACTATTTACAAGGAAGAGTGTGCCAACCAAGGATGCCCAAAACTATTTACAAGAAGAAAACACATATGATATATCCCTCAGAAGGGAGAGACTCCACCCCTTGCCTCATTCAAAGTAATGTTTGAAGAACTATTCATTAACGGTCAACAAGATAGCTTCTCTTGTTAAAGAACTGAGGAGATAGGTGTTAGCCCCACATATCTCGGATATTTGGTATAGCCCAAGCCAGATCCTCTAAAACTTAGTATGTTTTCCCTTTTTCTTTTGGGCTTATCCCACAAGAGGACTAGGTCTGAGATCTAAAAAGCCTTGTATTGAACTCTTTGGTCAAACCAACACTTGACCACTACTTGGTGTCCTACAAAGTGTTCAAGTGCATTATCTCTTTGTTCTTCTAGTCATATCAAGTTGAGGAGGCGAAACTCTATGATGTTATCTTGAATATAGAATTATTGCATGAACTGTAGGATTGGGATTTGTAGGTTTATCAAGAATACCATATTTTGGCCGTAAACTAGGTGGAATGGATAATTCCTCAAGGCAATCTTAATCTGGATGTGATCTTCCCAAATGGTGAATCTTAGCTTTTGGTGCTAGTATTAGGGATTTTTCTCAAGTAGGTGCTTGATTACCTATAAGAGGTTCTTATTAGTCAAATTTCCTACTCCATTACCCTGGGGATAGTAGTTTCTAGATAATTTGAGGTTAATTTTCCTACTATAGGCCCATTCCAATAGCTGGGTTGACAAAAATGCTGAACCATTATCGCACACAAGACCGAGTGGCATCTCGAACCTTGTGACAATGTTTTCCTCAATGAAGCTAATCACCACATTTGTTGCAATGTTCTTGCATGGCACAGCTTCAATCCATCGGTTGCATTAATCCATGGCAGTCATAAGCTACCGGTGATTTGTAGATGAGTTGGGGTTTATCTCCCAAATAAAATCAAACGTCCATTAGGAAAAAGGTCTTGCCTCAAAAATAGGTTGGAGAGGCATTGTTGGGTTTCATTGTCATGAAGCAATAGTCTAACAAGTGTGGAACTTACTCACATGTGCATGGATATCTTTGAAAATTTGAGGCCAATAGTATCCATCCTGGAGGATTTGGTGGGTAGTGGTGTCAGCCGAACCGTGCCCAATTCTAAAACAGCCATGGAATTCCTCTATCATCTTTGTGGCCTATTCTTGATCAAGGCACTAGAGGTAGATTCCTTCATAATTTATATGAAATAGGGTCCCATTATTATTCATGAAATGTGCATTCTTTAGTTGAAGTGTTCTATGTTTGCTGGGAATGAGTCCCTCAAGGCATCGGTTATTTAGCAGGAGGTATACCAAGTCATCGTACTAGGGACCTTGCATCAAGGAATGCACAGTATAGGTTTGACACTCAATGTGCGCATTGAATTCATCCATGACCTTACACAATCCCTGGCCTTAGACTAGTTTCATGGGTTTCATTTCAACATCATATTCTTGGAGAATGGCCATCGATTTTCCCCAGCTTTCACCTAACTTGCTCTGGAGAAACAAAGATTTGACAGCTTGGTCGGGGATGATGGCGTGCACTTTACTACAGAGAATATAATGCAGAAATATTTTGACCACCTTGACGAGGGAAAATTCTTTCTTTTCAAGGGGTGAATGTTGTACCTTAGCATTTTTGAAAGGGGAATGTGTAAAAGTGATGGTTCGTTCTCCCCCTTTGAACTATTGGGTTAGCACTACTGCAGAAAAATAGGCAGAGGCAAAAGAATATATGTGAAATGGGAGGGAATAGTGTGTACTTGCCAAGAATAGGGCCTGCATAATAGCCTATTTAATTTGAACAAATGCTTTATTTTCCTCTGGACTCCATTCAATTTTCATGTCTTTTTTCATCATATCATTGAGAGGATTTACAACCTCAGCAAATGCGGTAATGAAACATCAAACAAAGTTGATCTTTCTGAAGAAAGATTACATTTCTTTCTTAATGTCAAGCATTTGCAACTTAATTAGTGCCTCTACTTGCTTAGTTTTAATAGATATACCCTTCTTAGAGATAATGTCCTAAAAAAATTCCCTCGGTGACTCCAAGTATACATTTTTGGAATTGAGGGAAATACTAAAACGGCTACATCTCTCATAAATTTTGGCAAGGTGGGTGGGTGATCATGCCTGTCTTGGGATAAAATTCTCAGATCATCCATGTAGATGATTATACATATATTGACCAATCCTTTGAAGGTGATCTCCATGGCTTTATGGAATGTTTCCCCATCATTGATTAATCCAAAGGGCATTCTTTTGTAGGCAAACATTCCCCACTTGGTGGTGAACGTCATCTTAATTATGTCTTTGAATTTAACCAGAACTTGGCTATACCTAGAATATCTATCTAGGAAGGACATCATTTGGGAGCCATTAATGATCTGTAGCACCTCATCTAGTGAAGGTAGAGGATGATTATCCTTATTTGAAGCTTTATTCAAGTTTTGCAACTCCACACATAGACAAATTTCCCCATTATTTTTCCAGACTAGGACTAGGTTGGCTACCCATGTGGTATGCCAGATCAAAAAAATGATAGCGGCTAGTAATTTTTGAACCTCCTGATGGATCAGGGATTCGATCAAGGGATTCAATAGTTTATGTTTCTTCCTGAATGGTTTGGCATCCAATTTTAAAGGGATGGTATGCATCATGATAGATGTATCATAGGTTTTGAGATCTTCATACCCCCAAGAAATCACATAAATGTATTCTTAGAGAATCTTCTCTTTCTCCTCCAGGGATCAAGAGGTACCAATGTGAACATACTTTTCTTCAATGTCCATTTTGATGTTCACTTTTTCATATTTCCCCCCTTCAGGGGTTTGGGGCGGTCTATCTCTTTCTTGAGGGTTAGAATCAAAGATTCATTTGAGGGATTTGGGATGGTGTTGATGGGTAGATCGAGGATGATGTCCTCATCTCCTCCTTGTCTCGTATCATCATGTTCTTCTTCTTCCATGATCTGGTCTTCAAAAACACCAACATTTTCCATGAAGGTGAGGATATGTCTATCATCTTCAAAGACATAAAGATGGGTTATATTTTCAAGGATGGAAGGTGTGGGTACCATCTCTACTAAAAATCTCTAGATTTAGAAACTTGCCATGCGTTCGAGGATACTGGCTGACACAGAAAGGGCGTCTGCAACAAAATTTTGTTTCCAGGGATTTAACTCAATATTGAAGGCATCAAAGTCCTCTATCATATTACACACTCTATTGTGATAAGCTTCTAGCCATTTTTCATGACTATGTATTGGCTCTAAACTTTCTCAACTATGAGCTCTAAGTCACCCATTTCCCAAAGATAGGTGACCCCTTTTTCTTTGTGCGGACAAAATTCTGAGGATCAGGGCCTCATATTCCTTGATGTTATTGGTGCATTCAAACTATAGTCAATAAGACGCAAGGAAATACTTTCCTCAAGGATTGATTAGCTCTACCCCAGCTCCACAACCCTATTTGGACTAGGTTTAATCAAACTTAAGGATTAAGAGATTGTTGTTGGTATAGTGAGGTCGAGAGAGCTTGGTAGTGAGTGGTATTTTTTTGGGACAGGAGGGTTCTTTGGGTGTGTCTCCCAAAGGGGGAGGCATCGAGGTCAAAACAACCTCTAGAGGAACTTTCGTTGGGGAGTCCTCAAAGAGTGGTAAAGAGTATTTGGTCATTGGTGGACCGTGACAAGCCAAGGCTCATTCCTTGTGTTTCTCTGCTTGGGCATTCTCAAGGAAAATAGTGGCAGGGCTAACGCATGGTGTGCATTCTAGCTCAGAGTGCCCTTGGAAATGCACTAGGTGCCAAGTATCAAATAGGAGAGTATTTAGAGATTCCCCACTTCCTTGGGACCTAACATCCTACTTTATCTTTACAATGAGGTCTTGGACTCTTTGGGTGACAATGGGGTCTTCATCTGTTATCGATCCTCCCGGGATGAAGTCCAAGGTTAGGATTTCTTTGGCCTTATACAACTTGGGCTCTAACTAGGTGAACACTATTTCACTTACCTGACCATAATCATTGAGGTCTTATTTCATTTGAGGTTTTCTTTCTACCTTAATCTAATTAGCTTCCCCTCTCTAGGGGAGCCATAAGTGGGAGAAGTTGGTTGAGATATATCCGTTCAAGGATTTGGACCAATTTTGACTTAGAAGCATCCCATACATTTCAGGGATATCTACCACTTGGATATCAAAAATAATGGATATTTGGGGATCCTATACTAGTTGTACTTGGACATTTTTCAACTCACCCACCATTTTAACCACATTTTTTTCAACTTGACTACTGTAGCTTTGGAACACATGGGGACTAATATAAGCTTCTCAGAGATAGACAAAGGAATGACATTGCTTGAAGCTCTAGAATATACAAGGCAATTGTGTAAGCATTTATAGTTAATTTTAAGGCTACGCAGAAAGGGGGGTCCTTTGTGTTTCCCTAGAATATATTTGCAGGGGCATCGTCGAAGGTGATAGACTTCGATGAGCGGTTGTGAACTTCCAGGTTTTCCAAATATTGTAAGAGGGACTTATGTTGCTTAGGTAAACTAAATAATACTTCCATTAAGGTCATGGTGGTGGTGGTATTTTCCATCACCTTCATGATTTCAAACTTCCCTTTTGGAGTCCACTAACCTTTTCCCATGAAATCCCGCATGGGATTGGAGATATTCCCTTTCAGAGGGGGAGTGTTGACATTTGCAAGGGGATCTGGTGGGAGATTTTTAATCTTTAGGGGATTCAATGTTGTGAAGGGGCCTTTTCTATTTTGACTTTGCGTGTTGTAAGGATTCCTAGGATTGGTAAAGGCATTGGCTCCAAAGGCTAGGATGGAGTCATCAAACAACCCCTGTAAATCAAGCTCTTCCTCATCCTCTTTGCCTTCTCCAAAGAAGATGGTCTCATAGGAAAAAGTGGAGAGATGAGGTTTAGCTGAGGATTCTAAGGGAGAACAATCAATTTTTTTTTTCCTAAAAAACTGGGAGATCTGAATGGTCTTCTCAAGGATGGTGCAGTTGACCTCAGAATGTGATTTGGTGTCATGTAGCCAACACCATGACATCAAGGGGTGAAATTTGGTGAGTTATGTGTTATGGCTAGGACCCACACCCCCTTGGGAATTAGGCTAATTTGGACAAACACCTCTATTTTTTAGCATGTTATTCCATTCTTGGTGATTAGGTCAAGCATTCTCATTTCTGCTATTATTATATTGATTCTAGGGCCCATAGTTATTGGAACTCTATTGTCCCAAAAAGATGTTTCCTCTCTCTGAGGAGTTGGTGTTATGGGATGTAGAGGATCCCATATTTAGTTGTCCCATGTCCTTGGTGAGAAAGGACACCAATCGTTGGAGGGATTCAACCTCGGTAGCCAGCTGGGTAGTCATCTCACAGTGTGACAACTAGAGTGGGAGGTGAAAGTAGCAGTACCCAGAGTGGTGGAAGGTAACCCTCTGGATGGGAGAATTTGGAAGAAGGGCACTCTTGTTGGTTGAGGCATTGGCTATTGTAGTTGTGCTCATGGTGCATATTCTATCCCTAAAGTAATTTGATGGGGTTGGGGTAAGTATACCATGGTGTCAGGTTCATTGTTGGGGCACCCATTGCCAAATTTGGATCATACCCACTGACCAAGCATTTCCCCCAGGTTGCATGGTATATGATATGCCTTGTCCTATACTGGCTAGAGCTTTTCTCAGGTTCCAAGACAACTCTAGGGCGAGGTTGTAAACCTTTTCCAAGGTGTCCCTTTCATTGGAAATGGTGGTTGTCCATAGGAGAGTTGCAAAAAATGGATCCAGGGCATTGAGGTAAGCTTAGATGATTACCTCGCTAGATGGGATAAAGGGACCCATGCATCGTTTTAGGGCTATCTAGAACTAATGGTTAAAGGTTTCTAGGGGCTCTTTGGGTTCCTTCCTAATAGAAAAGAACTGGCTAAGGGACCAAGCTAGGTCCACATGGACACAAAACATCATGAGGAAGGCTGCTTCCATGTCCTGCCAACTATTGATGGATTTGGTCAACCAGTTTAGGTACCAGTTCAACTTGCTTTCCCCAAGGTATAAAGGGAACATCCTCCTTACAACATCTTCTTTTTGGATATAGTAACGGTTCATGGTATTATTTTACACTTACAAATCTTAAATCATAATCTCGGGACCTAGGTGCTCATACTTTGGGAAAATATATGAAGACCAAGAGTGAGGAAACAACTGGCTCTGTCTGGGGATTTGGACATTCACTTGTCCAAGTAAAAAACTCAAATCTCTAGTTTCACAAAGCTCAATAAAAGGCAGATGACAACAAAACTAAAGCAAGACATGGAAAGGAAAGCAGAAAGGAAACCTAACTAAAGAAAGCAAAAGCAGGAACTAAACGTAACTATTGTACAATACAGGGGTTACTTGTTTTAAATTTAGGTCTAATACAGCTTCAAGTCCTGACCATTATATGTCAGGGGTAGTGCCTCACCATCTAGATAGGTCAATTTAAAAGAATTCCTCTCGAATTCTTGATGGATCTTAAAAGGTCCTTTCCACAATATTTCAAATTTCCCATGCATACCTTTGGGTGCTCTATGCTTGTCCCATAACAACACCATATCTCCCTCCATAAATTTCCAAGGTCTGCACTTTTTATCAAACAAGTTATTCACATGCATTCTATGTCATGTGATAAGATCTACCATTTTATCCCTTTCCTATTCAATTTTTTTCAAGTAAAGAATCCTCTTTTCTAAACCATTTTCATATATACCATCTTCTACTATTGTTCTCAGTTTACAGGTTGCTAGTTCCAATGGCAATGGAAGATTGGATTTGATCCCGTAGACAAGTTCAAAAGGAGATACACCAATGGCTCTTTTAAGAGTCACTTTGTGTTTCCAGAGAGATTCGTATATTTTCTTGTGCCAAGTTCTCTGGTTGTCTACTACAAGCTTTTTCATATTGCTCACTAGATTTTTGTTACTGGACTCAGCTTGACCATTTCCTTGAGGGAAATAGTCAGATGAGTGACTGATCATAATGCCATATTCAAAACAAAATTTGGTGATTTCTTGAGAAGAAAAGTATGCGGAATTATCCTTAACTAACTTAATAGGTACACCAAACCTTACCAAGATGATCTCTTTGATGAAATCACATACTACCTCCGAAGTAGTTTTCTTGGTTTCTTTCGCCTCCTCCCATTTTGTGAAGTATTCAGTCGCAATGATTATGTAAGTATGGCCTATGCTAGACGTGGGATTTATAAAACCAATAAAATCAAGACCCCACTGTTGAAAAGGACCTTTGATTTTCACTGGTCTAAGGGGTAGTGCTGCCAACTGTGGTTTTCCAGTAAACATTTTACATTTCTCACATCTTGCTACCCAATGATATGCATCTCTAAACATTCCTAGCCAGTAATAGCACTATCTCAATTTCTTGAATGCAGTAACTAATGAGAAGTGGCCCCCACAAGCTTCATCATGGAACACCCTTAATAGCTTCTCTTGTTGTTGTTTGTCAATGCACCAAAGGAAAGTTCCATCTATAGACCTCTTATACAATCCATCTTCCCAAATTATATATTTAGAATCTTTCATTTTTAGATCTCTTCTTTGCTTCAAAGTCAATCCTTCAGGGCATTCACCATATGTAAAGAAATACGCAATATTTTCAAACCAGGGATCTTGTATACTTACTGCTAGGACCAATTGTGTATTTTTGGGGTCTTCGTCCACTTGGTTTTCTGCCATTGCTTTACATAATTCATTTCCTCTCACTGGGTTAGTGGGCTTGATTTCTATGTCATATTCCTAAGTCTTAGCCACCCATGTTCCTCTGTTATTACATCCCACATCCTGTTTAGTTAATATGATTGTTACTACAATGTCAATAACATATATAAGAGAGTGAGAGTGCAAAATGTAGAATCTGAAATTCTTTAAAGCTTTTACTACTGCGAAAGCATGTTTTCAGTCTAAGAGTATCTCAGCTCATGATTTTTCAGAGGTGTGCTCATAAAAGTGATAGGAGCTTGAACTCCTTCCTCATTCTCCTGCATGAGGATGGCTGATAGGGTGTGTTCAGAAGAATAACAATAAATTATGAAATCCTTCTTGTAATCTAGATGACATAACACCGGGGCATTGGTTATGGTGTTCTTGATGCTTTTGAAAGATTGTTTACCAGGGTCATTCCACTTGAAACTTACATTCCCTTTCATCATGTCCACTATGCATTTCGTAATCTTAGAAAAATCTAGAATGAACCTCCTGAGAAATTTTACCTGACCAAAAAATGATTTCACTCCAGTTTTGTTCACAGGTAAGCTCAATTGTTGGATTGCTCTTACCCTTTCTGGATCAATTCTTATGCCTTCCTGGGAAATAATGTGACCCAACAATTTCCCTTTAGTCACATAGAAAACTAAATTTTTTGGATTCAATGAAATCCCATCCTCTCTACACCTTTGCAATACTCTCCTTAAATCATTTATATGATCTACTCTTTTTCTGGAAAACACAGTAAGATCATCCAGATACATACCAATTATTTTGTTCTTCGTGTCACTGAAAGAAAGATCCATACCTCTCTGAATGGTAGCTCTAGCATTGATTAACCCAAATGGCATTATGTGGTATGTGAAATTTCCCCATGGAGTCGTGAAAGCCATTTTATGTTGGTCTTCTTTCTCCACTTCTATCTATTTGTACCCTGAGAAGCCATCTAACATAGACATCATCTCAGCTCCAGCTACGATCTGCAATAGCTGATCCATGTTGGGAAGAGCGTAGTTGTCTTTCAAAGAGGACTGATTGAGATTTCTGAATTATACATAGATCCTTATTTCTTCATTCTTCTTCCTCATAGGTACTATATTTTCCACCCAGGTAGAGTGATGGATAGGGTAGATAATCCTTGATTTAAGCATTTTATCCACTTCCCTAAATATTTCATCAGCAACTTTGGGATTGTAATTCCTTTTTTTCTGCCTAAACAGGTTAGCTTCAGGTTTTAAAGGAATCTGGTGTTTGAATTTACCTTTCATGAAACTTATTAGATCTTCATAACTCCAGAAGAAAACATCTTGGTATTCTAGGAAGAGTTTCCTAGCCTCTTCTCTTTCTTTTTCAGTGTAGCATTTCCCAATATTGATCATCTTGGGGTCCTTTTCACTTTCGATATTAATTCCTTCATACTCACTAATGGTAGGACCTCTTTCAATTCTCTTCTTCTTAACAAAAGTATCATGTATGTTGAAGAGTTTTTCAAGTGTAACTAAGTGGGGAGGGATGATATTGCCTTGCAACTGGATGACCTTTGACTTGTCCTTATTTTGTTTGTCATGATAGTTTTTCTTATGATCACCAAGAGCATATTTATGGAAGTTTCCACCACTCTCCAAAAAGAGGAGGAGGTTCTTGTCATCTTCAAACACTTTCCAATCTTCTACATTATCAGGCACAGATGGTCGATACAAAACCTCTACTTGGTACTTCTTATCCTTGAATTCTGGGTGAGGGAGGAGTAATGTGGCTGACACTGCTAAAGAGTCTGACTTGGAATTCAATTCTCTTAGTACAAATTTAATATAGAATGCATCCAACGCTTCTATTTCATCCCATACTCTATTCCTTTAATTTTTTAATCTATGATTTTTTACAGAGTATTGATTCTTGACTTGGTACACGATTAACTCCGCATCACCTCAAGATCTCAATATTTTCACACATTTCTCTTTTGAAGCAATAATTCCTAGCAGTAGGGCTTCATACTTAGCTATATTATTGGTGTTCCCAAACTCCAATTTATAAGTCATGGGCTCATATACCCCATCTGGTGATATAAAAACCATGCCTGCGTCAGACCCTGATGATGCACAACTACCATCAAATTCGAAGGTCCAGATTTATGATGGTGTTTCCTCAGCAAAAAACTAATCTTCTTCTTACCTAAGATCAATTTCCTCATCATGATCATCTATAAATAGCATATAATTTCCAAATTCTAATTCTTGATATAGAATTGTGGCTTTAGGATCATCTGATTTCAACATTGTAAACTTAGCTTTTTCTTTCGGGACCAACTTTATCTTTTTTTTACCCACCGAGATTAAAGCTTGAGACCAATCTAGCTTTATTTCACCTCCTAGGTCTCTGCAAAAACTCCTACTTAGCAACAAACTGTAACTAGCAGGTATATCAACAACAAGTATTGTTAACAATATTTTCTTCTTAGGATGTGGTGCTAGAGCCACTTGGGCATCTTTGATTTGCCCAACCAGGGGTACTTGTTTGGAATCCATAGAGTAACACCTACCATGGGTTTTATTGAGGTTAAGTCCCAAGGCTTTAGCTATAGTCGATGGCATTACATTGTCTGAGACTCCAGAGTCTATTATGTAATTGCTTAACTTGCAACCATTAATATACAACGACACATAGAATGGGTCAGGCTTTTGGCCTGGGAAAGTAGTCAACATAGATGGCTCACCTTATTCAATTGGGTCTACAAATATAGACTTGTTTTCTATGGTAGTCATGGCATTTTGATTTACATTCTGATTCCCCTCTTTACAATAATCTACTAGCTTTTGCAATTCTACAGGATTAGACTTAAGATAGTCTATGGGGGAAATATGAATTCTGGATACTTTCCCATCTCCAAACAATTTGGGGAAATTATTTCTTAAACCTGAAGGAAGGGGATTATATGTTTCCAATTGCAATGGTCCAACTATAGTAGTGCAAGGAAGTGTTATAACTACTGGAGGTAGATAGGGTGTTAGATTGACAACAGGAGGAGCAACTACTCCGTGCAAAGTTAACACTTGACAAGTGGTGGACAAAAGGGTTGATTTTTGTGGAGGTGAAGGAGGTCTACTTTTTTTATTAGTATTTTTTTCTTTCAACAGGGTACTTCAAGTAGAGAAAAATCAAGGTTTGCAAGTCTCTCAAAAACTGGGTCTGTACCACCTTCTTTCTTTGCACTCCTAAGAAACCTCTTGGGCTCAAGGATTCCAACTAGTCTTCTAGTCTGGCTTCATGCTCTTCTTGGCATCGTGCACTTCTTAGATTTCTCCTTTGGATGGCTTCTTCAAGTGCTTCTGTCCTAGCTTCTTCGCGCTCTAGCACTTGACTAGCATTTCTATAGTGCTCAGTGTTTCTTTTGTATTTATAGACAAAAGTATTCAGTGAGGAAATGAGATCCTCTTGATCATCTTGGAATCCAAGATTCAGTTGGAGCATAGGAATTATTTTTTCATGGGGAAGTACCATCTTTCCTCATGGTATGCTTCTATTATAATGACTCTTCATCTCCCCAGTAGAGTCACAAAAAATATGTTGTTAAATAGATTGTTCTTTGATGCTTTAACTCTAGAATACCCAAATATTTAAGAACAATTGAATACAACAGTTGGGGAAATTGTGACTAAACAACTAATTTCCCTCTGAATTTAAAGGTACAACTCCCTTAAGTAAATGATCTTTAATGAATATCAATCTTCCCTATTCTAATAGGGGTATGTTCTTGACCCAAGAATAGAAGAGGTAAACCAAGCTAAACCTAGACAGGAAGTAGCTCAGGAAGGATAGATTCAACTCTAGCTTTAGACAATTTCAAGACTTCATCAATCATATGATTTCTTAAAATTGGAAATGCAATAACTCATAATGAAAATGCAAATGCAAGACTTAAATATTTAATGATGAAATGACAATGAATCAATCTATTTCACAAGGACGTCTCCCAAATTCAGAGAAACACCAAAGTTCCCCCTAATTAACTGTATCAAATCATAATACAGAATTCCGGTTCAACCACAAACTATAAATATAATTCCAAAGAAACATTCAAATTTAATAGATAGATACGTGCAATGCAGTGGAGTAGTTAAAGAAATGGATTTCAGATATACAAATTTGAATCAGAAAAATGCTATCTTTCACACCAAAATTTAGCCGGCCTTGTATTGATTTTGGAAATAATACATATAGGGTTTTAGAGTTGGACCGTTACAAAAAGGGGTAACCAAAATGGTTCAACTTCCCTAACCAGAAATGATAAACAAAAGTTTATCTGTTACAATACTATCAAAATTTAGCACAAGGGGGAATCTATCTAAGCTTCAATTTACTTCCCCTTGTCTAATTTATCTCTATAGGTAGTGATAGTTGTAATGATTGGGATGAGCTCTTCATGCCTGTTGATATGGACATTAGTATATCTAATGAGCCACCTGGAATTTTCTTTGGCCAGGCTCTTGATTGTATCTATCTGATCCTTTAGCTCTTCCATGGCTTTATGGATGCATTCGCTCAACTGCTGAAGTTCTGGCACCTTGTCCAAATGGGTGGAAGACTGTTCTGCTAGCTTATGCACATAATCAGAAAATGATTTTTTGCATACTAGCCAATCTAATCATTTCTTTGCCTTGACCGCTTGTCTATGATTCCATGTGCAGACCTTGAAGGATTTTAAAATCTTTTCTCTTCTCTTCCTTGATCTTGACATCTATTTTTTGCAACCCTGTTTCAGGTTGGATGATCATCTTGATCTTCAATTCCAAGCTTTGAATTCATTCGATCAAAATCTCGTCTCCTTTCTACAATATATTTTCCTTTAGTGCCTCCTTGGTCTTCATTTTAACTACCAGGTGCAACATCACTATGCATTCTTGACATCTCACTCTCTCTGATGTGAGCGTCTACAGATTCTTTTCAATATTATTCCTCTTTTTTTCCAGCCATAGGAGAGAATTACCCATTTTCTCAACAACTACTAGTCCCTTAGATTCAAGCCTCTCAATCCACCTCTTGCTGATCTACCCAAAGTTTTTGTCTTCTTGCAACTTGGCTATGATGGCTTGGTTCTCTATAGCACTAGTATCAAAAGTGGTCTAGGTACTGGGAACACTTGCTATCAAAGTGATGAGCTATCTGATAAAGTTAGTTAGCTCAGCTACTTCTCCTTTAAGCTGGACTTTAGCAGTCTTGAGCTTATCAAGCTCTTCTTCTATTACCACATTGGTGGATTTCAACCAATATACCTTGGTGTCATGGCGAGCAAGCCCCATGTCAAACAACTATAACTAAAAATCGGAGGCAAACATATCTTTGATTCTTCCCTCCTTTGTAGGCTTGGCTACCTCCAAAGTGAAATGCCCTGTTAAAGGATCTCGACCCAGTGTAGACATTTTTTTCACCTTCTTTACTTTACCAACTATGATATTGGGTTGCAAGGCCTGTGAGAGAGTATCCTTGCTAGAAGTTCCTTCCTATGCTCTCTTCCTTTTATGCTCAAGAGTATGCTCTATCCAACATTCAACACTAGTAACTTATGAAGCAGAAACCAACTCTTTTATGAATAGCTTCCTGATGACCAGAGGAGTAGCTTTAGGCCTGGAAGCAAATTTATTCACTAATGCAGGAGAGGAGGAAACTAATCGGACAACTTGAGCAGCTTCTTGTTTCTTCTCAACCCTCTTATTTGATTCTATAGCTAAGGTATTGGAGGTATCTTCACCCACCTCTACTACAACAGGGGATCCTCATCTTGGAGTATCTTGGGTCGAAGTGTCAACTTGTGTATCTACAACACTAGCTTTAACTGATTGCTTAGGTCCTACACCTTTAGTGGACTCTTATGTAGGCTTGGCCAGGTCTGTAGAGACTAATTCTTCTATTGACCCAATGTCTAGAAGTGAGCCCTCTATGCATGTCTTCTTTGGTTGGATCTCTTTCTCAAGAGGCTCACCACCTCCACTGGCTGGTTGAGATGAACCTTTGGCCACAGTTTGGATCATTACTTAAGATTTTTCTATAGTGCTCAAAGTGTCTTCTGTCAGATTTCGCTGAGAAGGAGGCTTCCTTTTTGACCTCTTCCTTCTGCATGTAGTCCATTCAACCCACAGCTCTATTCTTTTGTAAATCCCCCCCATTAAGGTTTCCAATTCATTAATGGCCTGCCCTAGCATGGGCTCAGAGCTTATAGGGAGTCGCTTTATTTTCTCCAAATATGTATTATCATACATATGTTGACCATCATCTTCCAACCCCTCCACTACAATGTTAACTTTGAAATTTTTGATTTTTTCAATGGTTAACCTGGCATAGAATCTCTCTCTGCTCTCTAAGTCATCTTTGGAATTAGCCCAGTAGTCCTCAATATCATCAACATGATGAATTGCATGAATCATTTGCAAGGAATCTTGGGCATAATTTACAGGATCATACTGCAGCCTCAAGACATCATATGTTTCCAACTAGAATCTCTTTGAGGATATCTTCAGAACATTCTTTGCCTAAGACCAAGATGTGCAACTCTAAGCTCTAATGGTCATCGAGAAGTCATAGCCCTTCTTCTTAGAATTAGCACAAATTAGGTTCACCTAGAGTGCCTGCCTCATTACCTCAACTAGCACAATCATATCATCAGTATATATGGGCAACTTCAAACAAAATTCATCAAATCTTGCAAGATGAATATATGAAAAAATCCACAAATTGAATGAAAAAGCACCCAAATTGGCTAATAAAAGTAATGGCTTTAGGAGAAAATCTCCTTTCTGAGAAACCTTGTAGCTCCATGCACAGTCTCATTGTAAATGTATCATTAACTCTGAGATATTCAGCATAACTATTATGTAATTGTAGACATGGGAAAAATTCATACATTTTAACATCATTTGGGAACTCTTCTAATCTAGGAAGCCCTGGCCAAATCTGGATTGTGGCCAATATATATAAGAACTAAAGACATGCAGAACTCATTCTAAATCTTATCTCTACTTAGGGAACTGGAGAGATTCTCCCTTACCATAAGAGCCCAATCAATGAAATGGTTTTGAGAATAGATCACCTGGACTAAGAAGAAATGGTGCTCAACAAAGTTCAGTGTGTCACTCTCACCTCAGATCCTATGAAGTAGCACCAAGATGTCTATAATCTCTGGCTTCAGATTCATGTTGTATAATTTTTTGGGCAACTTTCCTTTGGCGCTCCTTGGCTCTTGAAACCATGACTTCATTATTTCTTTCTTCCACACTGCCTTCTTTGCCCCATATTTAGTAACCTCCTGACTATATGTCATTTCTAAATATTTAGCTTGCTCTAGAATGCGCAGGGAGTTCTAGACAGAATCTCAATCTATGGATAGAAGCACCATGTCATTGGGCATGAGGGTTTTCTTGGTATCTGGATTATATTGAGCTATGCACTCTCAAACAAGCTCAGGAGCTTGAACAGCAATTGGAAAACTGGCAGCTTCTACTAACCCGCTCTCCTTTAACATCTCAGCTACAGGGTGTATCTAGTCTGCCTTCAATATGCTCTGAAAGTTTTTCATATCAAAGAAATTCAACGAGGTGTCCGTAATTTTATGCCAATCGGATGTGATCCCATTCATCCCATCAAATCCCATGAATTTAGTAGCCATGCTTCAACTGATTCTGACTTGGGATAAGGGGTATCTCTTAAGAATTCAAGAGCGAGGAATGACTATAGTCAAGAGCTTCACATTCAGACAATTCACTTAACAGATGGTAGATCTTGTTTGTAGTACCTCACTGATTTTATAACTTTGAATTCTTACCATTTAACAACCGACTTCCTGCACCACATGAATTAAGAGGCTAAGACATTAATGAAAAAGCTCGTTATGGAGTAAAATGGCTTTATTCAAATTAATTAATTTTACCCCTATGGGTCGTTAAGAAATATCCTTTCACTTTAGTAACCATAAGGGTAACTTTTTGGAGGTAGCAGAGAATCACTTTTTCACCTCCCTTTTAGCGGAGAAATACTTTTGGAGTGCTCTCTACTCAAAAATCCGCTAAAGGAGAAATTTAGCTCATTGAGATGCTAAAATGGTATGTCTTGATTTCATCAGCTTTCTTTATGCCTTGGATCACCTATGAGATTGATTCTTCTTTAAATTTCTTCCATATAATGATTTGGTAGAAAATGTACTCCACAGGTTGAAACCCACCTGTTGGAGTAGTGGAGAAGCCATTTTTTGCTTTTCTTCCATTAAGCTTGCATCTTGAATTATTCCTTGTTCAATCATTCATTTTTCTTAAAATAGATTTGATCTTAATTCCCAAAGCTTCCTTGTTCCCAAATCTCTCATTTTCAACTTTCACTGACCTTTGATACTTTAAATTCTGCTTGTTGTGGAAAACGCACTCTGCAAGTGATTTTCTGCCAAGGAGAAGTTCAGAACCAATTTTCTGCCAATGCTGCAAAAGGGAAAGTTTAAGGAAAAATACTTCAACTCCATAAAAAACCAATGTTAGAATCCTTCGAAACATGACCTTTACTAGATTTGGGAACTTAACTTACCCAATGAAACATGATTTTAGATACAAATTCCCTCTGGCTAACTAAAGGGAATGCAATTTAGGGAAATCTAATAAAGGCCTCCTAGCTTAAGAGGATAGCTAGACTTAGACTCGTGACTTACGCAGAGATTTCAAGACCACTACTACACATTTAACATCCACTTTGTCCAAAGATATGAAGACCAAGAGTGGGGAAATAGCTGGCTCTGTCTGGGGACTTGGACATTCACATGTCCAAGAAAGGAACTCAAATCTCTAGTTTCACAAAGCTCAATAAAAGGTGGCTAACAACAAAACTAAAGCAAGACACGGAAAGGAAAGCAGAAAGGAAACCTAACTAAAGAAAACAAAAGCGGGAACTAAATGTAACCATTGTACAATATAGTGGTTACCTATTTTAAATTTAGGTCTGATATAGCTTCAATTCCTAACCATTATACGTCAGGGGTAGTGCCTCACCATCTAGATATGTCAATTTAAAAGAATTCCTCTCGAATGCTTGATGGATCTTAAAAGTTCATTTCCACAATGTTTTAAATTTCCCATGCATACCTTTGGGTGCTTTGCGCTTGTCCCATAACAACACCATATCTCCCTCCATAAATTTTCAATGTCTACATGTTTTATCAAACATGTTCTTCACACACATTTGATGTCGTGTGATATGATCTACCATTTTATCCCTTTCCTCTTAAATTTTGTTCAAGTAAAGAATCCTCTTTTCTAAACCATTTTCATATATACCATCTTCTACTGCTATTCTCAGTTTACAAGTTTCTATTTCCAATGGCAATAGAAGACTGGCTTTGATCATGTAGACAATTTCAAAAGGAGATACACCAATGGCTCTTTTAGGAGTCACTCTATCTTCTCAAAGGGCTTCATAGATTTTCTTGTGCCAAGTTCTTTGGTTGTCTACTACAATATTTTTCATGATTCTCACCAGATTTTTGTTACTGGACTCAGCTTGACCATTTCCTTGAGGGAAATAGTCAGATGAGTGACTGATCATAATGTCATATTCAAAACAAAATTTGGTGATTTCTTGAGAAGAAAAGTATGTGGCATTATCCATAACTAACTTAATAGGTACACCAAACCTTACCAGGATGTTCTCTTTCATGGATTCACATACTACCTCTGAAGTAGTTTTCTTGGTTGTTTTTGCCTCCACCCATTTCGTGAAGTAGTCAGTTGCAGTGATTATGTAAGTATGGCCTATGCTAGATGTGGGATCTATAGGACCAATAAAATCAAGACCCCACTATTAAAAAGGACCTTCGATTATCACTGGTCTAAGGGGTAGTACTGCCAACTGTGGTTTTCCAATAAACATTTAACATTTCTCACATCTCGCTACCCAATGATATGCATCTCTAAAAATTCCCGGCCAGTAATAGCACTATCTCAATATCTTGAATGTAGTAACTGATGAGGAGAAGTGTCCCCCACAAGCTTCATTATGGAACACCCTTAACAGCTTCTCTTTCTATTGTTTGTCAATGCACCAGAGGAAAGTTCCATCTATACAAATCTTATACGATCTATCTTCCCAAATTATACATTCAGAAGCTTTCAATTTTAGATCTCTTCTTTGCTTTAAAGTCAATCCTCTAGGGCATTCACTGTATGTCAAGAAATATGCAAAATTTTCAAACCAGGGATCTTGCATACTTACTGCTAGGACCATTTGTGTATTTTTAGGGTCTTCATCCACTTGGTTTTTTTCCATCTCTTTACATAGTGCATTTCCTCTCACCAGCTTAGTGGGCTTGATTTCTATGTCATATTCTTGAGTCTTAGCCACCCATGTTCCTCTGTTATTACATCCCACGTCCTGCTGAGTTAATATGGTTTTTGCTGCAATGTTAGGCACATATACAAGAGAGTGTGAGTGTAAAATTTAGAATCTAAAATTCTTTAAAGATTTTACTACTGTGAAAGCATGTTTTTCAGTCTGAGAGTATATCAGCTCATGATTTTTCAGAGGTGTGCTCATAAAAGTGATAGGAGCTTGAAATCCTTCATTGTTCTCCTACATGAGGATGGATGATAGGGTGTGTTCAAAAGAATTACAATAGATTATGAAATCCTTCATGTAATCCGGATGACATAACATTGGGGCATTGGCTATGGCATTCTTGATTCTTTTGAAAGATTGTTTACCAGGGTCATTCCACTTGAAACTTACATTCCCTTTCATCATGTCCACTATGCATCTGGTAATCTTAGAAAAATCTGGAACGAACCTCCTAAGAAATTCTACCTGACCTAAAAATGATTTCACTCCAGTTTTTTTCACAGGTAAGCTCAATTGTTGGATTTATCTCACCCTTTCTAGATCAATTCTTATGCCTTCCTAGGAAACAATGTGACCCAACAATTTCCCTTCAGTCACACAAAAAACTAACTTTTTAGGATTCAATGAAATACCATCCTCTCTACACCTTTGCAATATTCTCCTTAAATAATTTATATGATCTACTCTTTTTCTGGAAAACACAGTAAGATCATTTAGATAAATACCAATTATTTTCTTCTTCGTTTCACTAAAAGAAAGATCCATACCTCTCTGAAAGGTAGCTCTGGCATTGATCAACCCAAATGGCATTCTGTGGTATGCGAAAGTTCCCCATGGATTCATGAAAGCCATTTTATGTTGGTCTTCTTTCTACACTTCTATCTAGTTATACCCTGAGAAGACATCTAACATAGACATCATCTCAACTCCAGCTATGGTCTGCAATAGATTATCCATGTTGGTAATAGCATAGTTGTCTTTCAAAGAGGACTGATTGAGATTTCTGAAGTCTATACATATCCTTATTTCTTTGTTCTTCTTCCTCATAGGTACTATATTTTCCACCCAGGTAGAGTGATGGATAGGGTAGATAATCCTTGCTTTAAGCATTTTATCCACTTCCCTAAATATTTCATCAGCAACTTTGGGATTGTAATTCCTTTGTTTCTGCCTGAATGGGGCAGCTTCAGGTTTTAAAGGAATTTGGTGTTTGAATTTACCATTCATGAAACTTTTCAGATCTTCATAACTCCAGGAAAAAACATCTTGGTATTCTAGGAAGAGTTTCCTGGCCTCTTCTCTTTCTTCTACAGTGCAGCATTTCCCAATATTGATCATCTTAGGGTCCTTTTCACTTCCGATATTAATTCGTTCATATTTACCAATGGTAGGACCACTTTAAATTCTCTTCTTAACAAAAGTATCATGTCCATTGAAGATTTTTTCAAGTGTAACTAAGTGGGGAGGGATGATATTGCCTTGTAACTGGATGACCTCTGACTTGTCCTTCTTCCGTTTGTCATGACAATTTTCCTTATGATCATCTGGAGAATCTTTATGGAATTTTACACTGCTCTCCAAAAAGAGGAGGCTCTTGTCATCTTCAAACACTTGCCAATCTTCTACATTATCAGGCATAGATGGTTGATACACAACCTCTACTTGGTACTTCTTATCGTTGAACTTTGGGTGAGGGCGGAGTAATGAGGCTGACACTACTAAAGAGTCCACCTTGGAATTCAATTCTCTCAATACATATTCAATAAATAATGCATCCAATGCTTCTTTTTCATCCCATACTCGGTTCCTGTAATTTTTTAATCTATGATTTTTTACAGAGTATTGATTCTTGACTTGGCGCACGATTAACTCTATGTCACCTCAAGATTTTAAGATTTTCACACCCTTCTCTTTTGCAGAAATAATTCCTAGTAGTAGGGCTTCATACTCAGTTGTATTGTTGGTGTTCCTGAACTCTAATTTATAATCCGTGGGCTCATATACTCCATCTGGTGATATTAAAACCACGCATGCACCAGACCCTGACGATGCACAACAACCATCAAATTTGAGGGTCCTGATTCTGATGGTGTTTCCTTGGCAGAAAACTAATCTTCTTCTTCCCTGAGTTCAATTTCCTCATCATGATCATCTGTAAATAGCATATAATTGCCAAATTCTAATTCCTGATATAGAATTTGGGTTTTAGGGTCATCTGATTTCAGCACTATAAACTTAGTTTTTTTCTTCCGGGACCATCTTTATCTTTTTGTTACGCACTGGGATTAAAGCTTGAGACCAATCTAGCTTTATTTCCCCTCCTAGGTCTCTGCAAAAAATCTTTCTTAGCAACAAACTATAACTAGTAGGTATATCAGCAACAAGTATTGTTAACAGCAGTTTCTTCTCAGGATGTGTTGCTAGAGCCACTTTGGCATCTTTGATTTTCCAAACCAGGGGTACTTGTTTGGAATCCATAGAGTAACACCTACCATGAGCTTTAGTTAGGGTAAGTCCCAAGGCTTTAGCTATAGTCGATGGCATTATATTGTCTAAGGCTCCAGAGTCTATTATGCAATTGCTTAACTTGCAACCATTAATATACAATGACACATAGAATGGGTCAGGATTTTGGCCTGGGAAAGTAGTCAACACAGATGGATCACCTTGTTCAATTGGGTCTACAAATATAGACCCATTTTCTATGGTAGTCATGGAATTTTGATTTACATTATGATTCCCCTCTTTACAGTAATCTACTAGCTTTTTTAGTTCTACAGGATTAGACTTAAGATAGTCTATGGGGGGAATCTTAATTATGGAATCTCTAAAAAATTGAATAATGTCAAAATATTTTTGTTCCTTACTTGGTTGTAAAATCCTTACTCCTTGACTGGCCTCCTTAGAATTGGAAGTAGATGCCTCATTATTCTTTGGTGGAGATGTGGAAGTGGGGCCCTTATCTTTCTGACTCTGGATTAAGATTATATAAGAGGTCCCATCTATGGTAGCATAACATGTTGCTCCATGTTCTGAATCTAATTCATACTCTAAATATAAGTTCTCAGAGTCACCATGTGAAAATGAATCTAGTTTAGCTCCAGACACTCCAGCGTTCCATTCGTCAGTCTAATGCATTTTCCAAGCATGAGCTACATTGGGATAGATTTCTCCATCATGATCTATAGTTAAATGGAAGGCACACATGTTTCCCCTTTTAGGATGAGCTTCTATAGCTAACCTTTGTGGTGCAGCAGTCAACTATAATGTCTTTCCATCGGCTTTCCTACCTTCATTGTTTCTCCCAGGCTGCTCTTGAAAGTTTCACTGATAGGGATTATTAAATCTAGGAAGCTACCTCTTGAAGGCAATGAATTCATTGGATAATTTTTGAATCATCTCATCTGATGATGTGGTGTTACTAGTACCGGCTCTAGACTCTATTTATCTTTTTCATTTTCTTGTCGATATCATGTGGTCTTCAAGTTCTATAGCAGTTCTTTGCGTCGCATCCAAATCTGTTGGGTTCACCCTTCTTAAATCATAATTGATGTCTAGTGGCGTAGCACTTATGAAGAATTTTTTCAAATTCCCTATAGTAGGCCTGTCATTTGATGGAATATGATTTACAATCTTTTTTTATTTAGACACAAAATCTCTCATACTGATTGAAGGCTCTTTCTTGATGGAGGTCAATTGTGTCAATAGTGCATGTTCATCTTCAACAGTTTTAAATCTTCTCTCAAAGGCATCTCTCATGGAGGCCCAATCTATGATAGAGGAATTTGGTAAGTGGTGAAACCAATCAGCAGCACCCTCAACAAGGGTTTCAATGAATAATTTGACGGCCACATCTTCTTCTTGCACCGCTAAAATATTAACTGAAGCAAAGAATGCAGCAATGTGTTCATCTATAGATACTTTCCCATCTCTAGAAAATTTAGGGAAATTCTTTCTTAAACCTGAAGGGAGGGGATTATATGCTACCAATTGCAATGGTCCAACTGCAATGGCCTAAGGAAGTTCCATAGCTACTAGAGGTAGATAGGGTGTTAGATTGACAACAGGAGGAGCAACTACTCCGTGCAAAGTTAACACTTGACAAGTGGTGGACAAAAGGGTTGATTATTTTTGAGGTGAAGGAGGTCTGTGTTTTCTCTTAGTATTTTTGTTCTTTCAACGGGGTACTTCAAGTAGAGCAAAATAAAGGTTTTCAAGTCTCTCAAAAACTGGGTCTGTTACACCTTCTTTCTTTGCACTCCTAAGAAACCTCTTGGGCTCCAGGATTCTAACAAGTCTTCTAGTCTAGCTTCACGCTCTTCTTGGCATCCTACCCTTCTCATATTTCTCCTTCGAATGGCTTCTTCAAGTTCTTATGTCCTAGCTTCTTCACACTCTAGCACTTGACTAGCGTTTCTATAGTGATCAGTGTTTCTTTTGTATTTCTAGAAAAAAGTATTCAGTAAGCAAATGAGATCCTAATGATCATCCTGGAATCCAAGATTTGGTTGTAGCACAAGAATTATGTTTTAATGGGGAAGTACCAGCTTTCCTCATGGTATGCTTCCGTTATAACGACTGTTCATCTCCCCAGTAGAGTCGCCAAAAATCTATTTGTAAACAGATTGTTCTTTTATGCTTTAACTCTGGAATACCCAAATATTTAAGAACGATTGAATACAACAGTTGGGAAAATTGTGACTAAACAACTAATTTCCCTCTGAATTTAAAGGTACAGCTCCCTTAAGTAAATGATCTTCAATGAATATCGATCTTCCCTATTCTAGCAGGGGTATGTTCTTAACCTGAGAACAAAAGAGGTAAGCCAAGCTAAACCTAGGAAGAAATAGCTCAGGAAGGATAGATTCAACTCTAGCTTTAGACAATTTCAAGACTTCATCAATCATATGACTTCTTAAAATTGGAAATGCAATAATTGATAATGAAAATGCAAATGCAAGACTTAAAGATTTAATGATGAAATGACAATGAATCAATTTATTTCATAAGGATGTCTCCCAGATTCAGAAAAACACCATATTTTTGTTGGCAAGTTGACCCCCAGGGAGTATATGGCTTATTCTATATTGTCATTATGGCAACAAAGTCATATGAAGTTTTTGATAGTTAACTATGAAGTGAAAATTGACTAAGTGCAGAAGACAGAACAGAATAGAATAGTGACTTGCAGTCAATCAGGGCTTCAGCACACGTGCGTACGATCATATCAGGTTATGCACATTTAGAATTAAGCTCTATGGTATGTTATTATGCTTACCCTATACATGAATAGTACAGAATGGAAGTACGGACAAGTTACAGAAAGAACAAGTTCACCAGCAGTCCAGAATACAGAGTATGAAGCCGACTTCATTGTTTTGATTAGCGTGTAATATTTTGTTATGTAAAGGCTAAGCACCTATTGTAATAAGTTTGTAAGAATGTATTAAACATTTTTTTAAACATGCTTAAGCAAATTTGTTTGGAAGCATTGTGTATTATGTTTTTGGGTCGACTAAGGTCTTGTTTGTAGTCACGTCTATTCAAGCATAAAGATATATATATATATATATATAATGCAAACATACATTTAAGAAGTCAGAGAAGATGTATAGAAGAGCAGTATGAAGATATCAATATGAGATAGAGCCCTTAAAGAAGTTAAGATCATAAGCGCATAACTAGAACTGATCAGACATCTCTGTCACATACAGCAGTTCATCTTTGGATATAGTGTATATCTATTCTCAGGAGGTTTTAGCCTTCTTTCTCTTTGATCAGTGAGCTCTTGGATAGTGAGTCCTCACCCCTAGCAGGATTGTTTTTAAAATACTCCTAACAGGTTTAGACCATTAACAGGTTCATTATACTAGTACAATATTTGTGGGTTCTAATTCCCACCGGGGTTTTCCTCTAATAAAGGTTTCCCCATAATCATATCAAGTGTTATGTGATCTTGTGTTATGCTTCATTGGATGTATATTTAATTTATGTTTAAGTTTCTGAATTTGAATAAATAGCTAAACACTGATTCACCCCCCCCCCCCCCCCCCGCCTCTCAGTGTTTCCAACAATTGGTATCAGAGCCTGGTCCTCAGAGAGAAAAGTCTAACCACTTGAGGAGATCATGGTTTCAGCAGAAGTCAAACATCTGAGAAAGAATCTTGAAGCATCCCTTGAAGATCTAGATATATTTGAGAAAGAAAATGAAGAACTCAAACTAAAATTTGATGGCTCACAAATGCTTATCAAGAAACTAAGGAAAGAGCTAAAAGATTGCTCCACCAATGATTTGAAACTGAAAGAAGAGAACAATTCTCTGAAAGATAAGATAGAAGAATTGAATGATCAGTTAACTGATAGCTTAACAACTATTGAAGAGAAGAACAAAGAAAACAAACAGTTGGATGAAGAACTCATGCAAGCCAATATGAGAATCTTGGATTTGGAAAATATTGAACAAAATTGAATCTGAACTATTAGGAGCAAAAGACAAAATTGATAAACTATACACAAGCTCTGATCTAATTCAATCACAGCTCTATGAACAAAACATAAAAGGTGACACCACTGGTATGGGATACGGTTTAGCTCAAATTGAGATCAACTCATCACAAGAAAGAAAAAAAGTTCTAACAGAATCTTCAGAAGAAAAGAAAACTGAAAATCATGAAGAGACTAAAGCAGAAGATAAGCACAAGGAATTCAACCACACTTTCTATGCCTGTAACAAGCATGGACACTTGGAAAGATATTGTAAGAATGTAAGACCCTTTAATGGTTACTATTACTCCTATAATAATTTTTTTCATAGGGCTATTCATTGCAGAACAAATCAATGAAATCAGCCACAACTGAACCAAAGGAATCAAACTCAATTCAATCAGAGAAATCAACCTCAAAGAAACTTGCAGAACATTACATGTCAGTTATATAACTACAATGGACACACAGCTAAGCAATGTAGCATGATGAATAACAACACCAGACCTCCTATCACCTGTCACTCATGTGGAAAAGCTGGACATATCTAAAGGTTTTGTAGATCAAGAACAAAAGGGCAAGAGAATCCTGAGAAGTCCTTGTTTGAAGAATCAGGAGAAGTCAAGTTTGTGGAAGCCAAAGCTAATTTAGATAAAATATGGGTTGAAGTAAAGAAGGACATTGAAGAGAACAAGGTAGCAGATGCATCCTCAGTGGATGCACCTTCTACTACTGAATAGTTGACCCTCATGGTCTTAGGGGGATCTATTCTAGTTTTGAACCCCTGCGTGGATGGTATACTCACCTCTGAGTATGCGCCTATGGATTCGTGCATGAAATCAAGAATTGAGGTTGTATGCATTCAGGCATAGCCTTTACTTCATTCACAACAAAGTTTGAAATTCTCTATGTAAACCGCTTTACGGCAATGAGCATTAAATGCAATTGATCTTTATATAACTTGGAAAAAGATCTTAAAACCTCACTTTTCATTTGAGATTGAAGCATTCAGAAAGCAGATAGGCATCAAGCATGAAAGCACTACATCTTGGAAGTTTAGTTGGTTTGTGAATGGATTACATTTGGAATAGAACCCTAGCACTCGCATTGTTTCAAAATTGTCGTGAAAGCCTACTTAACCTAGTTACAAGTAAGTATGGCCACTCCTATTGTATTCGACATTGCTGAGAGGAAGCAATTTTTTTTTAAGAAGCATCCATTCAAATCCATACTGGATGATGTCAAAGGAGAATTTTCTAAGATTCCACTAGGATTTGTACATGTTAACGACATCTGTGCATATGTTTATTGCAAGAAGGAAATAGTTGGAGACAACAGCATTGCATCTCTCATGGGTTCTATGATGAAACTAGATTATACATTTAAGGATGAAAATGCACATCTCACTGATAACCCTATCTTTGAGTATTTCAATGCGCATGAGTTTTATGTGCCAAAATGGGTGATGATACTACTGAGAAAGATAAATGATGATCTATACTGGATAGGTAAGGTTCTTTTCCACATCACTGATGATCTTATTCATGAGATGACTGGACTACCCAAGAATGGACCAGTTCTTCCAATTGGTAAAGATGTTAAGAAACAAGTTGAGCAAGCATGCTTATCTAGGTGTGATAGGCTCGGTATGACAGTTGATCCCATCAAGGAAGATGACATAAATCTAGTTACCATGATACTAGGTTATAAATTTCAGCACCCAAGCAGATTAAATAGTGTATCTATAGCTATTGTCTTAGCAGCAATAAAAATGGTGAACGACAATACTCAGTAAAATCTATGTGAGATATTGCGCACTCAATTGATTGACAACATCCAAGCTATCAAGCATGACAAGAGAAAGATATTCAGGTTTGGTTCACTGATCATATATTTTTACTTCCGCATAGTAGGAAAGGTTTCAAATCTCTACCTAGATAGAAGCAAACCCACTATGTCACAGATTTCACTTATAGCCACATTAGAGAGTAGTGTGAAGGATTCTATGGACATAGACATCAAGACATTCAGAATCAAGATGCAGAAGAGGTTCAGGATACCTGAGAAAATAGTTGAGAAGTAAAAAGACACCATATGCTTCATGGTGGAGACTGATTGTACTTACATGGAGGCAGTTGAGCCTAGGAAAAAATGGATTCACCCTCTTGGTTATGAAGTTGAAGAACATGTTATGGAAGGTTATGCACAAGTCCTCTTATATGTGCCCAAGGATCCCAATGAACCTAGATAGGGCACTTACAGAGAAAAGACAAATCAAGTTGATTCTGTCTTATACAGTGCTAAGAACAAAAGGAAGGCATCAAGGATTACCTCAAAAATCCTAAAAGTTTATGGTGTTACACAAGAAGATCTTGACAAAGATAGAGAAGTTAAGATAGCCAAAGAACTTGAGAAGAATCCGACAAAAATAAAAATAGAAAAGACTGATGATATGCCCAAGAAGAAGAAGAAGAAATCAAATGAAGATACATCTATGCCATCAACCACCATTGATCTAGATGCATCTCCACCATAAGTATGTAGCAAAAAGTCTAGAGGAAGGAAGCAAGCGCCCACTAGTCATCCATCCTCAAGAACTAAAAGTAGCAAGGTAAAGAACACACAAGCTCCTCCTGAGGTAGGTTTTAGACCTAGTCTTAATGTCTTAAGGAACAGAATTGTCAATGAAGGAAGACTAGAGTCTCTCAAGAATATATATGACAAATATCAAGATATAGACAAATCAGAGGTTCATTCTATGATCATCTCTCATATGATTAAGTTCAAACGGACTGTATTGGAACTTAAGACTGTCATACCAGACAAGGTATGGAACATACTTGATATGTTGAAGAGGCAAGCAATTGAAGAGGATATGAGGATAAGAGAAGAAACATTGGATAGTCTTCTCCCAGTGTGCTCGCATGATGAGAAAGTCATTTTGTTGGATTTAGTAAAGCCGCACCTAAGAACCAAAACAAGAATACTTCATATCATGAACAAGGAGTATGATATGGTCAGTGAAGAGACTCATAAGGAATTTGAGTGGGTGTTTCTTGATAGCCATATGTATCCATCAACTAGGCCTATAGCTAAGGAAACTCCAGTTCCTCCTAAACAGGTTGCAGAACCAGTATTTTTGAATGCACCTAAGATAGGTCCACAGGTTTCAGTGCCCTCAGTCTCAATAGCCTTTGATACAACAAAAGATTCATGGGATTCTATAGTGATTGATGATATCAAGATATCTATCACCACTTCTGATAATGAAATGGATAAAGTGGACAAAGCATTTGTAAAATTGGAAGAGACAGAGAAGGCATGCACAGATGATACATCCTTGCAACAAGATAAATTTCCCTCTATAGATTCAACAGACTTGAACAAAGAGGAAGACAATCACAATGAGACACCAGTCATGGAGATCCCAGTTAAAATTAAATGCATGGACACTAGTTAGAATACCATATTCACACCATCCATTAAACCATCCACCTCATTATTGTCAAGTTTAACTCCTGACTCAGCAAGTCTAGATGCTTGGGGAGAAGAAGACCTGATCAAGATCAGTGTCCTAGCCATGGAAAAGGCTAAAGAGAAATAGGTTATGAGAAATCCTCTCTTCTTGGAATCAGTAAACATTTTGATTGACCTTGTACCTGCGAACAAGAAAGTAGCAAAAATACAGTTAGATGATGATGTAGACAGTATACTAACAAGCTTCAAAGCACATTTTACAAGCTTAGTAGACTCAGCTACTAGAATTGTAGAAGATGAGTATAAAAAGGAAAGGTTGAATGAACTATTAAAGAACTTTACCTTAGACCTAAACTCATTAAAGATTGGTCAGTCTATGTTGAAAGGATTAGCAGAAAAAGGCAGGAAAGTTATAGTAAACTACATGGACAGATGCAAACTCACCTTTGAACATATCAAGAAGATAGAGGAGGCAGATATATTGGTTGACAGTATTAGAAAATCAGTCAAGACATCCATGCAAGATATGAACATCTGCAATAGTATCTATCAAGGTCAACTTGACAAGATAGAAAAAGCCAAAATAGAGATCAATAAGATAAGAACCCGGCAGACTCAGTTGAGAAATGCACTTGTACCCTCCTTAGCAGTTCTAGATGAGAACATCAAACAGATTGATGCCACTATTGTCACATATGATCAAGGTTCCTGCATGGACCTGATAAAAATTGAGAAGCTCACTTATGCTCTATGCGCCCATCTCCAGACAGTTGATGCAATGAAGGCATTATGGCAGCAGGAGATAAAGAATCTTCAAGTTGTATATCCATATGTATATATAGAGTAAGTATATATGGAGTATGTATATATTAAAATTTTGACACCTTTGTCATTAATGTCAAAGGGGGAGTAATATACAAGGAATATGTGTATTATGTATTATAAAGTATAATGATATACAGTTTTTGGGTGTTAGTCAATTTTAAGTAACTTGGCCACATTCCTTTGTTGCCATTAATGAGAAAGGGGGAGATTGCTGGAAAGTTGACTCTCAGGGAGTATATGTCTTTTTTTGTGTTGTCATTATGCCAACAAAGTCATATGAATTTTTTGATAGTTAACTATGAAGTGAAAATTGACGAAGTGCAGAAGACTGAACAGAACAGTGACTTGCAGTCGATCAGGGCATCAGCACACGTGTCTACAATCACATCAGGTTATGCGCATTCAGACTTAAGCTCTATGGTATGTTATTATGCTTACCCAATACAAGTATAGTATAGAATGGAAGTATGAACAAGTTGCAAAAGAACAAGTTCACCAGCAGTCCAGAATACAGAGTATGAAGCCAACTTCATCGTTTTGATTAGCGTGTAATCTTTTGTTATGTAAAGTATAAGCACCTATTGTGTAAGTTTTTAAGCATGTATTAAACATTTTTGTAAACATGCTTAAGAAAAAAATTTTGGAAGCATTGTGTATTATGTTTTTGGGTCGACTAAGGTCTTTTTTGTAGTCGCGTCTATTCAGGCATAAAGATATATATATGTAATGCAAAGATACATTTAAGAAGTCATTGAATAAGTCAGAGAAAATGTATAGCAGAGAAGTATGAAGATATCAGTATGAGATAGATCCCTTAAAGAAGTTAAGAGCATAAGTGCATAACTGGAACTGATCAGACATTTGTGTCACATACAGCAGTTCATATTTGGATATAGTGTATATCTATTCTCAGGAGGTTGTAGCCTTCTTTCTCTTTGAGAAGTGAGCTCTTGGATAGTGATTCCTCACCCCTAATAGGGTTGTTTGTAAAAGACTCCTAAAAGGGTTAGACCCTTAACGAGGTCATTGTACTCGCATTGTAAAGACTTCTTCTAACAGGGCAAAGGAACTTTAACAGGTTCATTATACTAGTTCAATATTTGTGGGTACTAATTCCCACCAGGGTTTTCCTCTAATCAAGGTTTTCTGTAATCATATCAAGTGTTATGTGATCTTGTGTTATGCTTCATTGGATGTATATTTAATTTATGTTTAAGTTGCTGAATTTGAATAAATAGCTAAACAATGATTCACCCCCCCCCCCTCTCTCAGTGTTTCCAACAATTGGTATCAGAGCCTGGTCCTCAGAGAGAAAATTCTAACCACTTGA
>MU226804.1:2536407-2581348 GCA_018584345.1 Thuja plicata
GAGAAAGAAAATGAAGAACTCAAACTAAAATTTGATGGCTCACAAATGCTTATCAAGAAACTAAGGAAAGAACTAAAATATTGCTCCACCAATGATTTGAAACTGAATGAAGAGAACAAGTCTCTGATAGATAAGATAGAAGAATTGAATGATCAGTTAACTAATAGCTTAACAAGTATTGAAGAGAAGAACAAAGAAAACAAACAGTTGGATGAAGAACTCATGCAATCCAATATGAGAATCTTGGATTTTGAAAATATCAAGAACAAAATTGAATCTGAACTATCAGGAGCAAAAGACAAGATTGATAAAATACACACAAGCTCTGATCTGATTCAATCAAAGCTCTATGAACAAAAGCTAAAGGGTGACACCACTGGTATGGGATACAGTTTAGCTTAGATTGAGATCAACTTATCACAAGAAAGAAAGAAAGCTCTAACAGAATCTTCAGAAGAAAAGAAAACTAAAAATCATGAAGAGACTAAAGCAGAAGATAAGCACAAGGTAGTCAACCGCACTTGCTATGTCTATAACAAGCATGGACACTTGGAAAGAGACTGTAAGAATGTAAGACACTTTAATGGTTACTATTATTCCTATAATAAATTTGGTCATAGGGCTATTCATTGCAGAACAAATCAAAGAAATCAGCCACAACTGAACCAAAGGAATCAAACTCAATTCAATCAGATAAATCAACCTCAAAGAAACTTTCAAAACATTACATGACAGATATGTAACTATAATGGACACAAAGCTAAGCAATGCAGCATGATGAATAAAAACACTAGACCTCCTATCATCTGTCACTCATGTGGAAAAGCTGGACATATCTCAAGGTTTTCCAGATCAAGAACAATAGGGAAAGAGAATCCCAAGTCCTTGTTTGAAGAATCAGGAGAAGTCAAGTTTGTGGAAGCCAAAGCTAATTCAGATAAAATGTGAATTGAACTAAAGGACATTGAAGAGAACAAGGTAGTAGATGCATCCTCGGTGGATGCAACTTCTACTTCTGAATAGTTGACCCTCATGGTCTTAGGGGGATCTATTCTAGCTCTAAACCCCTACGTGGATGGTATACTCACGTCTAAGTATGCGCCTATGGATTCATGCATGAAATCAAGAATTGAGGTTGTATGCATTCACACAAAGCCTTTACTTCATTTAGAACAAAGTTTGAAATTATCTATGTAAACTGCTTTATGGCAATGAGCATTAAATGCAATTGATCTTTATATAACTTGGAAAAAGATCTTAAAACCTCACTTTTCATTTGATATTGAAGCATTTAGAAAGTAGATAGGCATCAAGCATCAAAGCACTATAGCTTGGAAGTTTAGTTGGTTTATGAATGGATTACATTTGGAACAGAACCCTAGCAGTCGCATCATTTCAAAATCATCGTGAAACCCTACTTAACCTAGTTACAAATAAGTATGGCCACTCCTGCTATATTTGACATTGGTGAGAGGAAGAGATTTGTTTTTAAGAAGCATCCATTCAAATCCATACTAGATGATGTCGAAGGAGCATTTTGTAAGACTCTGCTAGGATTCGTACATGTTGAAGACACCCGCACATATGTTTATTGCAAGAAGGAAATGGTTGGAGACAACAACATTGCATCTCTCATGGGTTCTATGACAAAAAAATATTATACATTCAAGGATGAATACGTGCATCTCACCGATAACCCTATCTTCGAGTATTCCAATGCGCATGAGTTTTATGTGCCAGAATGGGTGGTGAAACTAATGAGCAGGATACATGATGATCTATACTGGATAGGTGAGGTTCTTGTCCACATCACTACTGATCTAATTCATAAGATGACTGGACTACCAAAGAATGGACCAGTTCTTCCAACTGGTAAAGATGTTAAAAAACAAGTTGAGCAAGCATGCTTATCTAGGTGTGATAGGTGTGGTATGACAGTTGATCCCATCAAGGAAGATGACATAAAGCTAGTTACCATGATACTAGGTTATAAATTTTAGCACGCAAGAAGATTAAATAGTGTATCTGCAGCTACTATCTTAGCAGCAATAAAAATGGCGAATGACAATACTCAGTACAATCTATGTGAGATATTGTGCACTCAATTGATTGACAACATCTGAGCTATCAAGCATGATGAGAGCAAGATATTTAAGTTTGGTTCACTGATCATATATTTTTACTTCCACATAGTAGAAAAGGTTGGGAATCTCTACCTAGACAGAAGAAAACCCACTATGTCATAGATTTCACTTAAAGCCACATCAGAGAGTAGTGTGAAGGATTCTATGGACATAAACATCAAGACATTCAGAATCAAGATGTAGAAGAGGTTCAGGATACCTGAGAAAATAGTTGAGAAGTAAAAAGACACCATATGCTTCATGGTGGAGACTAATTGTACTTGCATGGAGGAAGTTGAGCCTAGGATGAAATGGATTCACCCTCTTGGTTATGAAGTTGAAAAACATGTTTTGGAAGGTTATGCACAAGTCCTCTTATCTGCGCCCAAGGATCTAATGAACCTAGATGGGGCACTTACAAAGAAAAGACAAATCAAGTTGATTCTATCTTATACAGTGCTGAGAAAAAAAGGAAGGCATCAAGGATTACCTCAAATATCCTAAAAGTTCATGGTGTTACACAAGAATATCTTGACAAAGCTAGAGAAGCTAAGATAGCCAAAGAACTTGAGAAGAATCCCACAGAAGTAAAAACAAAAAAGACTGATGATATGCTGAAGAAGAACAAAAATAAATCAAATGAAGATACATCTGTGCCATCAACCACCATTGATCTGGATGCATCTCCACCATCAGTACCTAGCAAGAAGTCTAGAGCAAGGAAGGAAGCGCCCACTAGTCATCCATCCTCAAGAACTTCAAGGAGCAAGGTAAAGAACACACAAGCTCCTCCTGAGGTAGGTTTCATACCTAGTCTTAATGTCTTAAGGAATAGAATTATCAATGAAGGAAGACTAGAGTCTCTCAAGAATATATATGACAAATATCAAGAGATAGAAAAATCAAAGATTCATTCTGTGATCATCTCTCATATGATTAAGTTCAAATGGACTGTATTGGAACTTAAGACTGTCATACCAGACAAGGTATGGAACATACTTGATTTGTTTAAGAGGCAAGTAATTGAAGAGGATATGAGGATAAGAGAAAAAACATTGGATAGTCTTCTCCCAGTGTGCTCGCTTGATGAGAAAGTCATTTTTCTAGATTTAGTAAAGCCGCACCTAAGAACCAAAACAAGAATACTTCATATCATGAACAAGGAGTATGATCTGGTCAGTGAAGATACTCGTAAGGAATTTGAGTGGGTATTTCTAGATAGACATATGTATCCATCAATGGAACTTACAGCTAAGGCAACTCGAGTTCCTCCTAAATAGGTTGTAGAACTAGTAATTTTGAATGCACCTAAGACAGGTCCACAAGTTTCAGTGCCCTCAGTCTCAATAGCATCTGATACAACACAAGACTTAGGGGATACTATAGTGATTGATGGTATCAAGATATCTATGACCGCTTCTAATAATGATATGGATAAATTGGAAAAAGCATTTGTAAACTCGGAAGAGACAGAGAAGGCATGCATAGATGATACATCCTTGCAACAAGATAAAGTTACCTCTATAGATTCAATAGACTTGAACAAAGAGGAAGAAAATCAAAACAATGAGACACTAATCATGGAGATCCCAGTTAAAATTGAATGCATGGACACTAGTCAGAATACCATATTCACACCATCCATTAAACCATCCACCTCATTGTTGTCAAGTTTAACTCCTGACTCAGCAAGTCTAGATGCTTGGGGAGAAGAAGACCTGGTCAAGATTAGTGTCCTAGCCATGGAAAATGCCAAAGATAAATAGGTTATGAGAAATACTCTCTTCTTGGAATCATTAAACATTCTGAATGACCTTGTACTTGCGGACAAGAAAGTAGCAAAAACACAGTTAGTTGATGATGTAGACAGTATACTAACAAGCTTTAAAGCACATTTTACAAGCTTAGTAGACTCAACTACTAGACTTGCAAAAGATAAGTACAAAAAGGAAAGGTTGAATGAACTAGTAAATAACTTTACCTTAGACCTAAACTCATTAAATATTGGTCAGTCTATGTTGAAAGAATTAGCAGCAAAAGGCAGGAAGGTTATAGCAAACTACATGGACAGATGCAACTCACCTCTAAACATATAAAGAAGATAGAGGAGGCAGATATATTGGTTGAAAGTATTAGAAAATCAGTTGAGACATCCACGCAAGACATGAACATTTGCAACAGTATCTATCAAGGTCATCTTGACAAGATAGAAAAAGCCAAAATGGAGATCAATAAGATAAGAACCCAACAGACTCAATTGAGAAATGCACTTGCGCCCTCCTTAGTAGTTCGGGATGAGAACATCAAATAGATTGATGCCACTATTTTCACATATGATCAAGGTCCCTACATGGACCTGATAGAAATGGAGAAGCTCACTTATGCTCTATGTGCCCATCTCCAGACAGTTGATGCAATGAAGGCATTCTGGCAGCAGAAGATAAAAAATCTTCAAGTTGTATATCCAGATGTATATATGGAGTATGTATATATTATAATTTTGACACCTTTGTCATTAATGTCAAAGGGGGAGTAATATACAAGGAATATGTGTAGTATATATTATAAAGTATAATGATATACAGTTTTTGGGTGTTAGTCAATTTTGAGTAACTTGGCCACATTTTGTTGTTGCCATTAATGACAAAGGGGGAGATTGTTGGAAAGTTGACTCCTAGGGATTATATGTCTTATTTTGTTTTTTCATTATGGCAACAAAGTCATATGAAGTTTTTGATAGTTAACTATGAAGTGAAAATTGACTAAGTGCAAAAGATAGAACAGAACAGTGACTTGCAGTCGATTAGGGCATTAGCGCAGGTGTACAATCACATCAGGTTATGCACATTCAGACTTAAGCTCTATGGTATTTTATTATGCTTACCCTATACACGCATAGTATGAAATGGAAGTACAGACAAGTTACAGAAAGAACAAGTTCACCAGCAATCCAGAATACAGAGTATGAAGCCAACTTCATTGTTTTGATTAGCGTGTAATATTTTGTTATGTAAAGGCTAAGCGCCTATTGTAATAAGTTTGTAAGAATGTATTAAACATTTTTTAAAAACATGCTTAAGCAAATTTGTTTGGAAGCATTGTGTATTATGTTTTTGGGCCGACTAAGGTCTTGTTTGTAATCGTGTCTATTCAGGCATAAAGATATATATATGTAATGCAAAGATACATTTAAGAAGTCAGAGAAGATGTATAGAAGAGTAGTATGAAGATATCAGTATGAGATAGAGCCCTTAAATAAGTTAAGAGCATAAGTGCATAACTGGAACTGATCAGACATCTGTGTCACATACAACAGTTCATCTTTGGATATAGTGTATATCTATTCTCAGGAGGTTGTAGCCTTAGTTCTCTTTGAGCAGTGAGTTTTTGGATAGTGAGTCCTCACCCCTAACAGGGTTGTTTGTAAAAGACTCCTAACAGGGTCAGACCCTTAACTAGGTCATTGTACTCACATTGTAAAGACTGCTTCTAAAAGGGCAAAGGAACTTTAACAAGTTCATTATAATAGTACAATATTTGTTGGTACTAATTCCCACCAGGGTTTTCCTCTAATCAAGGTTTCCCCGTAATCATATCAAGTGTATGTGATCTTGTGTTATGCTTCATTGGATGTATATTTAATTTATGTTTAAGTTTCTGAATTTGAATAAATAGCTAAACATTGATTAACCCCCCCACCCCTCTTAGTGTTTCCAACAATTTGCCCCTAATTAACTATATCAAATCATAATACAAAATTTTGGTTCAACAACAAACTATAAATCTAATTCCAATGAAACATTCAAATTTAATAGATAGATACGTGAAATGCAGTGGAGCAGTTAAAGAAATGGCATTCAGATATACAAATTTGACTCAGCAAAATGCTATCTTTCACACCAAACTTTAGCCGGCCTTATATTTATTTTGGAAATAATACATATAGGGTCCTAGAGTTGGACCGTTACAAAAAGGGGTAACCAAAATGGTTCAACTTCCCTAAGAAGAAATGATAAAAAAAAGTTTATCCGTTACAATACTATCAAAATTTAGCACAAGGGGGAATCTATCTAAGCTTTAGTTTACTTCCCCTTGTCTAATTTATCCCTATAGGTAGTGATAGCTATAATTATTGGGATGAGCTCTTCATGCCTATTGATATGGACATTAGTATATCTGATGAGCCACCTGGAATGTTCTTTGGCCAGGCTCTTGATTGCATCTATTCGACCCTTCATCTCTTCCATGGCTTTATGGATGCATCCACTCAACTGCTGAAGTTCTGGCACCTTGTCCAAATGGGTGGAAGATTATTCTACCAACTTATGCACATAATCAGAAAATGATTTCTGCATACTAGCCAATTCGATCATTTCTTTTCCCTGACTGCTCGTCTATGATTCTGCGTGCAGACCTTAAAGGAGTTTAAAATCTTTGCTCTGCTCTTCCTTGATCTTGACATCTGTTTGTTGCAACCCTTGTTTTAGCTTGGATGATCATCTTGATCTTAAATTCCAAGCTTTGAATCCATTCAATCAAAGGCTCATCTCCTTTCTGTAATATCTTGGCCTTTAGTGCCTCCTTGTTCTTCATTTTAATCACCACATGCAGCATCACTATGCATTCTTGACATCTCACTCTCTCTAATGTGAGATTCTACAAATTCTTGTTAATAATATTCCTCTATGTTTCCAGCCTTAGGATATCATTACCCAGTTTCCCAACAACTACCAGTCCCTCAGATTCGAGCCTCTCAATCCACCTCTTGTCAATCTTCTCAAAGTGTCTGTCCTCTTGCAACTTGGATATGATGCTTTTGTTCTCTACAACCCTAGGATAAAAAGTGGTCTTGGTACTGGAAACACTTTCTATCAGAGTGGTGAGTTATCTAATAAAGTTAGTTAGCTTAGCTACTTCTCCTTTAAGCTGGAATTTAGCAGTCTTGAGCTCTTCAAGCTCTTCTTCTATTACCACATTGGTAGATTTCCACAAATCTACCTTGGTGTCATGCTGATCAAGCCCCATGTCAAATGATTGCAACTAAAAATTGGAGGCATCCATATCTTCAATTTTTCCCTCCTTTGTAGGCTGGGCCACCTCCATAGTGAAATGCCCTGTTTCAGGATCTTGACCCAGTCTAGACATTTTTTTCACCTTCTTTAATTTACCCACTATGATATTGGGTTTCAAGGCTCATGAGAGAGTATCCTTGCTAGAATTTCCTTCCTTTACTCTCTTCCTTTTACTCTCTAGAGTATGTTCTATCTAGGATTTAGCACTGGTAACTTTGGAAGCAAAAACCAACTCTTCTATGAACAGCTTCCTGATGACTAGAGGAGTAGCTTTAGGCCTGGAAGCAAATGGATTCACTGATGCAAGAGAGGAGGAAACTAATCAGATGACTTGAGCATCTTCTTGTTTCTTCTCAACCCTCTCATCTAATTATGTAGCTTAGGTATAGGAGGTATCTTCACCCACCTCTACTACAATAGGGGATCCTCATCTTGGAGTATCTTGGGTCAAAGTGTCGACTTGTGTATCTATAGCACTAGCTTTAACTAATTTCTTAGGTCCTACACCTTTACTAGACTCTTATGTAGGCTTGTCCAGGTTTGTATAGATTGCTTCTTTTTTCGACCTGATATCTGGAAGCGGGCCCTCTCCACATGTCTTCTTTGGTTGGATCTCTTTCTCAGGAGGCTCTTCACCTCCACCGGCTGGTTGAGATGAACCTTTGGCCACAATTGGGATTTTTACTGAAGAGGTTTCTGTAGTGCTCAAAGTTTCTTTTGTCAAAGTTCACTGAGAAGGAGGCTTCCTTTCCAACCCCTTCCTTCTACCTGCAGTCCATTCAACCCAATGGTCTATTCTTTTATAAATCCCCCACATTAAGATTTCCAAGTCGTTAATGGCCTGCCCTAGCATGGGCTCAGAGCTTATAGGGAGTGGCTTTATTTTCTCCAAATATGTATTATCATACATATGTTAACCATCATCTTCCAACCCCTCCACTACAATGTTAACTTTGAACTTTTTGATTTGTTCAATGGTTAACCTAGCATAGAATCTCTCTCTGCTCTCTAAGTCATCTTTGCAATTACCCCAGCAGTCTTCAATATCATCAACATGATGAATTACATGACTCATTTGCAAGGAATCTCAAGCATTGTTTACAAGATCACACTACGGCCTCAAGACATCATATGTCTCCAATTGGAATCTCTTTTAGAATGTCTTCGGAACATTCTTTTCCTCAGACTGGGATGCGGAACTGTAAGCTCCAATGGTCATCGAGAAGTCATAGCTCTTCTTCTTAGTATCAGCACATATCAAGTTCACCTAGAGTGCCTTCCTCATTACCTCAACCAACATGATCATATCATCAGGATATCTAAACAACTTCAAAGGGAAGTCATCAAATCCTGCAAGGTGAATATATGAGAAATCCACAAATTGAATGAAAAAGAACCCAAATTGGTTGATAAAAGCCATGGCTACAGGAGAAAATCTCCTTTCTGGGCAACCTTGTAGCTCCCTTCACAGTCTCATTCTAAATGTATCATTAAATCTGAGATATTCAGCATAATTGTTATGTAATTGTAGACATGAGAAAAATTTATAGCTTTTAACATCATCTGGGAACTCTTCTAATCTAGAAAACCCTATCCAAATTTGAATTGTGGCCAATATATATAAGAACTGAAGACATGTAGAACTCATTCTGAAGCTTATCTCTACTAAGGGCACTGGAGAGATTCTCTCTTACCATAAGATCCCAATCGATGAAATCGTGTTGAGAACATATCACCTGGACTAAGAAGAAATGGTGCTCAACAAAGTTCAGTGTGTCACTCTCACCTCGGATCCTATGAAGTAGCACCAAGATGTCTACAATCTCTCGCTTCAGATTCATGTCATATAATGTTTTGGGCAGCTTGCCTTTGGTGCTCCTTGGCTCTTGAAACCATGACTTCATTATTTATTTCTTCCACACTGCCTTCTTTTCCCCATATTTAGTAACCGCCCGACTATATGTCATTTCTGAATATTTAGCTTGCTCTGAAATGCGCATAGAGTTCTGGATAGAATCTTGATCAATGGATAGAAGCACCATGTCGTTGGGCAAGAGGATTTGCTTGGTACCTAGATTATATCAAGCTATGCACTCTCGAACAAGCTTAGGAGCTTGAAAAAAAATGGGAAAATTGGTAGCTTCTACTAACCCACTCCCCTTTAACTTGTCAGTGATAGGGTGTATCTAGTCTACCTTCAATCTGCTCTGAAAGTTCTTCATATCGAAGAACTTCAAGGAGGTGTTCGTAATTTTATGCCAATTGGATGTGATGACATTCATCCCAACAAATCCCATGAATTTAGTAGCCATGCTTCAACTGATTTTGACTTGGGATAAGGGGTATCTCTCAAGAACGCAAGAGTGAGGAATGACTATAGTCAAGAGCTTCAGATTCGGACAATTTGCTAAACAGATGGTAGATCATGGTTATAGTACCTCATTGATTTTATAACTTTGAATTCTTACTTTTTAACGGCTGACTTCCCATGCCACACAAATGAAGAAGCTAAGACATTAATAAAAAAATTTCTTATGGAGTAAAATGGCTTTATTTGAATTAATTACTTTTACCCCTACGGGGCGTTAAGAAATGTCCTTTCACTTTAGTAACCGTAACGGTAACTTTCTATAGGTAGCAGAGAATCACTTTTCTACCTTCCTTTCAGCAGAGAAATACTTTTGGAGTGCTCTCTGCTCAAAAATTCATTGAACAAGAAATTTAGCTCATTGAGATGCTAATATGGTATGTCTTGATTTCATCGGCTTTCTTTATGCCTTGGATCACCTATGAGATTTATTATTCTTTAAAGTTCTTCCTTATAACGATTTGGTAGAAAATGTACTTTTCAGGTCGAAACCCACCTGTTGGAGTAGTGGAGAAGCCATTTTCCACTTTTCCGCCATTAAGCTTGCATCTTGAATTATTCATTAAGCTTGCATCTTGAATTCTTCCTCGTTCAATCTTTCCTTTTTCTTAAAATATATTTGATTTGAATGCCCAAAGCTTCCTTATTCCCAAATATCTCATTTTCAACTTTCACTGACCTTTGATACTTTAAAATCTGCTTGTTGCGGAAAATGCACTCTGCAGGTGATTTTCCACCAGGGAGAAGTTCAAAACCAATTTTCCACCAATGCTGCAAAAGGGAAAGTTTAAGGAAAAAATACTTCAAGTGCATATAAAACCAATGTTAGAATCCTTCGAAACATGACCTTTACTAGATTTGGGAACTTAACCTACCCAATGAAACATGATCTTAGATACAAATTCCCTCCGGCTCACAAAAGGGAAGGCAATTTAGGGAAATCTGATAAAGGCCTCCTAGCTTAAGAGGATAGCTATACTTAGACTCGGGACTTACATGGAGATTTCAAGACCACTACTACACATTAAACATCCACTTTGTCTAAAAGATATGAAGACCATGAGTGGGGAAACATGGTTATTCCATGAAATAAGATGACCACCAAAATCTAGACCTCGGGACACCTGACAATCATCCCCTCCAAAAAAGGGGGGAATGATCGGCAACTCCTGAAGGTTCGAAAGTCATCGGCTTTCAAGAGATAAAACTTTAGGATCAGGATCCAGAGGAGACCAAAAAGACAAAAGACAAGACAAGACAAGGGAAAAGGCCTGAAAAGGGAAAGAAGCAAAATTAAACAAAGGCAAAAGAAAAATGGGGACCCAACATTTTGCAGACAAAATGTAGGGACGAGTATGTAGGGCATAATAGCTTTTAGATAAGGATTAGAATCTTTGAGATGGGAAATAGAAGCATCAAATTAGTGCATATGGTTGTATGATGCTACAAGTTGTTGTTGTATCTCTAATATTTCTCATGGATATGGAATTTTTTCTACAAAGGTTTTTTTATCATTGAAGGTTGTTGAGGAGTATGTTTGCAAAGTAGTTCTTTGGTAGCTACCTAAGAGAATACTATACATTCCTCCACATTTGATTCTATGGCCTTGTAGTTAGGAACATAGATTGTATGTTTTTTGGATGTTGCAATCCTATCATTTTAGGTCCCCAGTGTTGTTGATGATACCTCTGGTGTATGTAACATGCTAACAATTTAGGTGTCTATCAAGACTGGTCCAAGAAATGTTCTACATTTCTCCACATTGATGTATGTTGTGTTAGAGCTTGGAGTGAACGTTAATAATATGTGTGATGTCTTAGATCAAATTTTCAATAGAAAAGTGTAATGCAAGTATATTTTTGGTGATGTGCTTCACAATTGTCTTTTCATGGCCTTCTGGTTATGAAGAATAATGTGTATGAATGGTTGTGGCAGCTTGGATTATCAAGGAAACACAAAATATGTTCTTTGGAATGTTGTTGGATGTTCAAGGAACATCTCTATGCAATCCACATAGTAATGATTGAATACTTTGGTGTTTTATTATGATTGGAATCATTTTTTAGGGTTTTATTGGATATTTGGCTGACGAGGTTTGTTCTATTGATTGTGTTGTGTTCTTGATTACATTGGATGATGTGTTCAGCTAGTTTTAAGTCCCACCTTTCCATGTGGGGATTTGCATTGAGATGTTTCATGTTGAAGAAGTGCATTGGGCTGACTAATTGGATGTTACACATTACCATATTCCTAACTTTGGAGGATGTACACAAAGAGTGTGTGATGGTTGGGATAACCTTGGATGTCATGTTATGATATTTTTAGGTCCTCTCTATCACCTGGATAGATTTTCTTTTAGCGCAATAATATTTTGGTAATTGACTTCTTGGGATCACCTCTTGTCCCTTATTTTGGATAACCTAATTGGAGCTCAGTGATGATCTAGATGGTATAAATAGAAAATAAAATCAATTATAGAGTGTGTGGAATGTGTGTAAGATGTGGAAGATGTGTTTTAAGAAGAGATAGTTTGTGGTGGAAGTTGTGAAGCTGAACTGATTATGGTTTCTTGAGACATCATGTCAAAAGCATCTACATTCTAAGAAGTATGCTAGAAGCAATAAGATAAAGGCCTATTCATTGTAATTCATTTTATATATCATGTGTTGAGATAATGAGTCTCCTCTACATGTCCTCCTTTGTATTTTTCTTAGAGATAATGAGTCTTTGCAACAAGAAATTTGTATATTTCCCTTACATAGTAAATATTGGCTGCAAGTTCAATCTTGTAAAACTTTTCAAATATTGTAAGATATTTTCACTGTGGTTTTTCCCTAATTGAATTTTTCATAGAAATTTGGTGTTCTCTTGTACATTGGTGTTGATTGCTTTATCTTTTATTGTTGCTAATTTAATTTACATGTTTTAGAATTAAAATAAAGTTGTTGAAAACTTATTCACCCCCTCTCAGCATTCGAGTGTGGTCAATACACAAATCTATTTTCCCTTTAAATTTTTCACCATTAAGAGTGGATTCGATAACTCTATGGTTGTATGAATATTTAGGAGGATATTTTTGTATTTATTAGAGAGTATGTTCCTTTGGCATTTGAGATTTAGATTGTATCAATGAGTAAAACAAAAGAGAGCTTCTGTGATTATTAGAAAAACGGTTATGGGAAAGGGTAAAATAGAAATGGTTTCTTGTGGATTGTAGTGTAGTGGATTTTATTTTCATTCATCACACTCTAAAATGATGAAATTCATGTAACAATGAGCAGCTTGTAGAGCATATTCTCACATTCCAACATGATTGTAGGTAGTTGCATGTGCAAAACATTGATTTCAAGTGCCAAATAATATGGTAATCTTCATGACATTGCACAACTAAGGGTAGATCTCAGATCATATGGACTGTGTTGATAGTTATGCCAAGATGGGTAGATTTGAATAGCCAAGTTGAGGTTGATAATGTCTTTTCAAAGAAGTATGGACAAGATAATGGAAATAAATTTGAATCTTAAATAAATTTCCTGTATTGAGTATTCATGAGCCTGTCTTGGATTTCAACTAGTGATGACAAAGAATGCAATACACAATGACAAGAAAATAAAGACATACTTAAAGGAGAAATGGAGATTAAAATTGAACCAAATATGAGTGATAGGCTTGTGTGACAGAGGCATAGAATATTTTCTAGGATAATAAAGATATTCATAGGGTTTCATGACAGGGTAAACCTAATATATAATGGTGCATGATAACATGTTTCTAGAAAGTTTCTTGATACATTATAGTATGGCTTAGAGAGAGAGAGACCTTTGAGTACAAAGAATGTGAGAAGACAATCATCATATGTATAGGTCATTAATAATTTGTGTGTTGGACTGACTTAGAATGTGAGAACAGCTTATGAAAGTGATAGTGTTCACGATAAAAGAAAAACAAATTCATGTAACCCTAGTGAGGTGCAAGTGGAAAAAGGATTGGTGTTGAAATGAAATCTCAGATCAAAGGATAGCATCAAAAAAAAGGACAACATGTGATATGGTGTGATAGTTCTATCAAGAAATGGGACAATATATAATTCATGAAAAGACAATGAATAGCATGCAATGGAGTTCATGAATTTATCTCATTCTAATCAATTAAATAAATAGTTATTCTTTGTTTAATTCATTATTTATCTTCACCCTTTACCTTTAATTAAGTCTAAATCTTATTCCCTCTATCCTTCAATTAGATGAATTAATTAATATCTACTTAAATATTTGATTTAGTTCAATTAACCCTCATTACAATTTTCATAATATTTAATTTCACCTCACCCTCAATCCATGTTCATTTAATCTTAACTATTGAATCCATCATGCATGGATAAAGATCTTTCATGCCCTCCTTTTACTCACACATGTATGAGCATGCAAAGATCACCTCATAGCTACTCTACGTCTTACATGTCATAAGGTAGTCACCCTACTTCTCTCACTTGTTTCTTTCACGAGATTCTTCATGTATGAGCAAACCTACCTCTTACACAATTTCTCTTGCAACACTTCCCACAAGGCTAAGCTTTCAATATATGTCTCCATCTTTGTTAAATCATAACCATTTGTTAGACATTACATCTTGGCCATTAGTTTTTCTCATGGAAATCTATAAATCAAGACTTTTACTCTCCTTTTCAACATTGTGTTGTCCATCTAATATTCTATCAATCCACTTTTATATTATTATTATATTTTCCAAATAATCTTCAATCTTCTATCATCCTCACCACATCTCCCTGTTTTCCTAATTTCATCTTACAGTCATGATGCTGGTTTGAGCAACTACATTCCACCTAACAACATAAAAAACAAAAAAATAAGTGATTTTGATATTTTTCGAAGTAACTTGTTGCCTAGATTAGTTATTATATCCCTCTTTCTTGTTTACAAGTGTGTTATTTTAGAGAAGGTTAACAAGTTTTTGTAGGAATCTTGTATTAGCATCTACACATTATGCTTCAATGCTTGTACAGATTGACATCTCTACTTTTTGAATCAACACTTTTAATTGGCAGGTATAAAAAATTGTCTTTTCATGGTTTAGTGCCTACATTAGTTGCTTTAAAGCTTGCACTAGTTATCGTATCAGCTACATGAGTTGGTATGTATGGTTCAATGTTTGTGCTTTGTCTTTTAACACATTTTTTGATCAAAAAAATCCCAAGGACTAGGACCCTAAACCTTTCAGCAGATCGGAATCATCCCTCCACCCCTTCAATCGTTGGGCTCAATTTCCCAACCCACACCATATAAAGTTCCAAAAAAATTATATTTATCTCAATGCTAACAATCTCTTTTATTTAATCATTTAGACATCTAAACTCTTTTGTGTGGCTCAAACTCACTTTTTAAAGACATCTTCAAACTATTGGCATTCTATTTGTAGCTTATTTTGTTGATTTTCACTAATTTAGGGACATTTCATTTTATTGAAAGGGAATTTATTGTCTTTCGTGTTTGTGATTCTTTTTTAAGTATGTTTTCTCTCTTACCCTGAAGGTGTGGTCTTATGAGGGGGCCTCATACTATATTTTTATGGAGTGGGTGGTCCCATGAAGCTAAAAAAAGTTTGCTACGTGATTAATTGAAATCTTCTCCTCAAAAGTAACAGTCCTTGCTTTTTAGGGTGCAAATTTGAGCAGGTGGAAAAGGTGGGGGGGTAGAAATTATCCCACCATCTTAGGATTTTTTTCTACCACTTGTCAATCATATATAAAAAAATTTTAACTTTTTTCAATAATTTCTTTATATTTTTTTATATATTTAAATTGACTATGTTAAATTAAAAAAATCATGAGACCACTCTCTTCCATAAATTGTCGAGCTTAAACTTTTAAGATTAAACTCTACGAAAAATTTCATGGGACCTCCAACTTTAAAATAATCCTTAAAAATCTCAGTAACACCCATTGAGTTTTTTTAGGAAGCCCCCCGCACCCTTAAAAGATCTTGGAGATCAAAAGCTTAAAATATTTTTTCTATTTTGTATCATTGTATCTGAAGAATCCATATGTGTGGTCTCCCCCTTTGCTTCATGTGATCTTGGATGACCTAAAACACACTTGGATAAATCCTTTAAAGGGAGTTGTAGCCTAAGGATTTTATCACTAAAGAGAGAGTATGAAGAGTGAGTTGAATCAAAAGACACCTCTCGTAGAATAGGAATCTTTCCAATCTTGGCTAAAGCCTTTAAGAACTCTATACATTCTAGTAGTGAAGGTGAAAAGCACATTACCTTTCCTTCTAGTTGTTTGATATTATTCTTTTTCATCTACATATTAGGCCTCATGTGCCCTTGAAGTATTTAGAAGACTTTTTAGCAATCTTGTTCACCCTAGTTTAAGACCTTTTGATTATTATTTATTGTGGTGCTACATTTCTGGGAGAGATAGTGCTCACATGTGCTTCCATGTGGTGAAAAAAAAATTATTTTAGGAAAGTCCTCCAAGGTAAGGGGTGTAAGGTTGTGCTTGCCTTGAATTCTGTAGCTACCCATTCATGTGGCATATGGCATTAATAGAATATATGTTGCTATTATATTAGAGTATAGGCAAAAATAGTTATTGTGAATCCACAAAAAATAACACGCCTGTACTTGAACAATATAGGTTTGTGCAAGTGTTTGGTGTGTCTTCTTGTTCAAAACTGGTACTACCTATCAATCCAAATTTCCCTCAATCCAATATTTTGTTTGTGTTTTCAATTCCACCACTTGGTTAAGAAAACCAATCATCTGATCTTTTCCTCCAAACACCTTGCTTGTCCTAATATGATTCCTCATCCACCCAAACAAATTTGACTACACCTGTAATGAACCGACCTCCCTAGAACCTAGGAGGAAAAGAAAAGAATCCTCTTGAAGAATATGTAACATGTAAGGCTTCCTGGTCTATTTAAGGATAGATTTTCCTTCATCTCTCATCTTAGATTGATGTAATAATCTTTCATCTCCTCTACTTTCTAACTATTGCTTCATCCTAACGATCTGAAATATTAATGATGAAAAATCATACACAATTTAAGCCAGAAATGCAAGAATCTAACATTATGGGCCATGGAAATTACATGACTCAAAGATTTATTTATTCACACTAGACACCAATCTCCCTACAAGATGGTTAATTTGGGCTGAAACATGTCATAAATTAGCAGTGAAATCACCCTCAAAAATTCAATGGACTAAAATAAAATCATGAAATTGCACGATTACTTATTATTATGATAAAATTTAACACAACCATCTTCTTGAAAAGATGGATGGCTATTTATACACTCGACAACGATCTCCCTACAAGATGGTTAATTTGGGCGGAAACATGTCATAAATTAGCAGTGAAATCACCCTCAACAATTCAATGGGCTAAAATGGAATCATGAAATTGCATGGTTACTTTATATTTGATAAAATCCAACACAACCTAGACACATCCAATTATCTAAACAAATCATTTTCTTCTCTAAAACAAAATAGAAATCCATTTCTCCATGAGAAAAATAAAGCTCCCAACTCATATTCTATCTTCAACGAAAAATGACCAGGCTGATTAGGGGAGAGGGACCAGTAGTCGTGAGGGCTAACTTCGTCAACATGTAGCTGTTGCATGGAATATCGTAAGACATCCTTTTTTTTTAGATATGTACAATGGACATTTAACTACCTACAACTAAGGTTTGAAGCTACCACCCATCATGCAACTTGTCAAAATAATCAACTTAGTTCAAAGTGTCCTAAAAATTATTTTTTGAAGATTCAACTGAAACTTAATAATTAAATCTTCAACAATCGATTGCTTAAATACCATTTCTTATAAAAAAAAAACATATTCATCTTCTAAATGTAACTTATTAAATACTTAAAAAATCCTAATATTTTTTAATAACTCTTATTTTAGCTATATTTGACTCTTATATGAAACAAAAAAGAACCAATAATTGATCACATTTAACACAATTTATCTTCAAATAATAACATATTATAATTTTAAAAATGAACTTAACAATACACTATTATATATAAACCTATTTAAATTATAATCTATTTATTTCACTTCATTTTTCAATTTATTACCTTTGTCACCTAATATATTAACACAATATCTAATTTATTAAATCCTAGAATCTAAAATTTACATAATATACCCTAAATCCATGCACCATTTACCAAAAATAATGATACATAACCCTATAATTAGACACAACTCTCACTTAAAAAAGAACAACATATTACCTATGATGATAATATTTACTCTTGTTATTCAAACATACTCTACCCATTCTCTATCTAGAAGATTTTGAAGCGGTGTTCTCTGAAGCGATGTTCTCCATTTAGCCTAGGGTTTGTGCTTGTGTGGGGAAATGGTTGAGACAGCTGTATAGGCTAGACACATAATCTCTTTTGTGTCTGATAATAAAAAATTTGGAGCTTATATTAAGTTATGAAAGCTACTAGAATGACCTAAGGGTTACCCGAAATCACTTGAGGGTTACTCAAAATCACCCTCACTAGAAGCAATGGAAGCAGACCATAGTGCAAATCAAGATGGAACACATGCCTTCCTATAGAGGCAGATCTTATTTTGTTGGAGTTATTAACTTGGAGGTGTGGTGGTTTCATTGAGCGAAGGAAATCATCCTGAGAAAATTAGTAAAACCCTGCCTGGCAATACAACAGCTCTAAAGCCAGGTGATCTAATATCATTCTACCACAAGTAGTTTACATCTGATATCATCTATGAAGAATTTGTATTTGAGTCGTAAATGTTCGAAATGGGGTTTTGTTTGTCTTATTCCCACAAATTTTGTTTATCACTTCTTGAAGGAGTTTTAATATGCATTTAAGGATTTTTTTTTTTGTACAGGCTTTGTCTTTGCAAAATGACATATGACCATTAGGGTTTTTCCTCTGTGCATAGTTCAAGGTGCCAAAACACTGAAGAGGGTATGAATTTTTTATCAATCTTTTCTCTCTATTTTCTATCAAAAGATTCCATACCCTCTAATTCATTTTATTTTTGAAAACCTTGATTTAATATGAAATGCAGTACCTCCATATCTGTGAGGTGGAGATGTGGATGGATGCTTCACTTAAGGAATATTTTAGAGCTCTGATAGCATTACTGGCAGCCAAGCTTTAACCTCTTCTAAATTTTACTTGATTTTTTCTTGTTTCTTGTTTCTAAATTTTACTTAAGCAGCAGATCATATCTTATGATGATTCTTTCACATTATCTGTAGATGTATTTAGTGTTTTAAAGGTGTGTATCCACACCATATCTGTGAAGGAATCAAGTTTTCTCATTTGTGTATTAAAGGGAAACGATGAAATTTCAATGGAGCAAACGGTATGAACAAACTTAACTATCAAGGATCACAAGGGATATGAAGCAAGGATCAACATATTTAGTTTTTGTTGTTATTCTTATATTGTTTCATATAAATGTTTATAGTATGTAGGAATGGCTTCTGAATTACTTGGATTTCTTCTAATAGTTGTTGGTGTTTCTTGATACACTACTTCTCTCTAGATTATTGGGTGAGTGGTGAATTTGTTAGACTGTATTGTCAAGTTGCATGCACCTTATTTATTGTGTAAAACCTAAGGCTCAAGAAGGAAGAATTTAACGTATGCTAAATTTTTAACTTCTTTTTGATATAGAATATATGGTTTTTTTCAAACCATTTGTTATCCAGTGAGATTTTTTTTCTGCACAGTTCTTGTTGTTGATATGTAACACTATATTCAAGATTCCATTATTTTTTAAGCTTCATATGGAAACCTATGGTCTAATGAAGTTAGGTAGAGGTACACAAACAAACACAAATTAATTTTTTCATTCATTTATTGAACTTAAATGTATTACCACAAGACATTCTATTATCTGGAAGATGGACGCAGAGAACTACAGAACAACAATCTCCAATTTATAAAATGTCCACAATCTTGACTTTATTTCCATTTAAAGTCAGTGCTATTTTATTTCCCCCAAATTGATCTATTCAACAAAGGATAAAGTCTCTACAAATACTCTCTTACGCGATCCAGGACAAACCCTTGTGCCTTCTTGTGTCTATTCCCTCTCAATTGATCTCTATTTTATCTTCTCCTTCACTAATTTTTTCAACCCATGACCTTCTCAGCTCCTAGTAGGTTGTTCTCCTCTTCATTGGCATTGTCATCCCCTTATTTTCTTTACACTCGTCTTTGTTTATAGAAAGAACAATATTATTTCTCTCCTCATTCAATTCTTGCTTCCATCGTTTTCTATTCTAACTACCACCATGTAGGAAATTGACTGCCAAGTGTTAATTTGGAGAAGTGCACAGAAGCTAACCTAGAAAGAGGAAACATAACAAACCAAAACTACATAAAAACAACAAAATAAAAAAAATGATTTTCTGTTCCAGGAGCAGAATCTTTTGGATGGATATGATATGGTTGTAAAATTTTGTGAATGCTTCTTGGAACGTCTTTCTTATATTCATAGACATAAGTATGGATTTTTGCATGGATCTTATCTTTGTTCTGCTTTTCTTAATTTTTTGCATCTTTTTTTATGGGAGAACTCCAAATTTGGAAGGTATGATTGATAGTGTTTTATCACTAATCTAAATTCCAAGTGAATACAAATATTGAGCAATAAAGAACAACACTATCAGATAAATAGAAGTGATATAGAATCACAAGGCAATTTGATGAAGAAATATAATTTTGATATTGTTCACTAAATAGTATCGGGAAGTTATTTTTGGTTCTTTATAGTTTACCTGCTTTTAATAATCTGACAAGGATATGCCTCTTTAGCTCATCAATATTATAATCAGTTGGAGATTTTTTTTTATTGCTTGATTGATGATTTCGAGTGGACCCTTGGCTTAAACTGGGTAATAGTTGGTCCTAGCCAGTGGGAGTACAAATGTTGGGGCACATCCCTTACATGAAGCAAATAGTTAGTCCAAACCCTACAAGTGCAAAATCCAAGTAGGGGCATGATGCCCACGAGCACAGTGGCCTGGCAAGGTTTTCAACTTGATTGGATTTTGTGACAGTTGCACACCTTTACCAATTAACTACGCTTTTAATAGGATTCTGTTGGAGCTAAATGTATGTTGCATTAATTAAGAAACTATTGTTGATACATTTTATACATTCCTAAAATGTGTCCCTGTGTCCATGGATCCCTAATGCTTTTCAAAGACTTGGTGGATTTACTTTAAGTGTACCTTTTTTCATCCCTAATATGCTTATCAATGTGTTGGATGTGGTAAGATCTCAAAAGGTCTATGTGTGGGAGGTTGTATTTTTCAAATTCTTAAGTTTGTGCAAAGTTGTTGCATTCATAGTTTTGGGGTTCTCCTTACGAGATTACCATTTCCTTTTTCACCCCTAATATCTGAAATCTCAAAATTTTACTTTAAATTATTTCTTGCAATGGATTGTCATAGTTTCCCTTCACTAGGTACCATTTTCATGATCCCCCTAATCTTTGAAATCCAAACCTCTTGCATTTTTTCCTACTTGTGTTAGAGTTTTAGGCTCACCCTTACCTTGGTACTTGGTATTTCTTCCTCTTGATCCCTGAAACCCTGATTCTTTGTACTTTTCACTTGAGTTACCTTATGTGTTGGTATTTTAGACATTTTCTTGCTAAAGTGTTGTTCCCATGTTACTCCTTGAACCTCAATCCTTGATTCTTTTACTAAATACTTTATCAGAATCATGGGTTGTGACTTGTCCTTAATTGGGTACATTTCATATTGTGATCACCACTATGTGAACGAGCACCATCCAGAGACATTTAATACTGTAAATGTGAATTTGAAATATTTATAATATATTTATTTGAAATGATAATTTGTGAATTTTATTAGTTGAACATTGTTAGAATAACTAAGAGGGGTGGTGAATCAGTGGCCTCAAAAATATTCCAATAAATTAACCCAAAAACTTATTACCACAATTATAAGCCTCTAGTTATCTTCAATCCTACAAGATGTATGCCCTAAAATAATCTTATCAAATAACTACTACTCAAAATTCACTTGTTAAACCTTATACTTTATCTTTACTAATTAGCAGTCTATCATTTACCGAAATGCAGTAAATAACGTAGTGTATACCGATCAATCATGTTTTAGTAATGTGTAAAGAAAAACATGAAATCAATGACTCATAAACACATTTGACACATGGATTTTTAACGTGGAAACCCTTTTAAGGTAAAAACCACTTGGGACCGGTAACCCAAAATTTTCACTCTTCTAAAGTGAGCTCGGTGAAGAGCCAACCCTATTAAAGGTTACAAACACATTGTTAAGTGTGACCTTGTTAGAGGATTTATCACTAACAGTTAATCACTTGATATCTAGAATTCCACTATGCTATCTTCATGAATTAACCTTTTGATACTCCTTGGGATGTATCTCAATATATAAAGGATTTGTTTAGATCCTGCTCTGTTAAGAGACTTTCTGAATCAATGGTTACACTGAAACAGTATATGATTTGTTCATATAAAAAACTATACTATGCAAATGTTCAGAGCTATTGTAAGCTCATAATACTTTTCTGATCAATGTCTCCTTTCAATACCTTTGCTCCACTTTTTTTATGCTTGGTGATGTTGTGCTTCTCTGTTGCTCAATGTCCACAGAAATCTTTAGCTTTTTTCTTTAGCTTGATTGATTAGGATTGTATGGAGTCATTCTTCACCAATATCTCTCTAGCATCTTCTTCTCTATTCACCCCTTTTTCATAATAAATTAGCGTGTCTCTTTATAGACATGATTTCACCATTTCTAAGTCCTTGAATTTCTTGTTCTTGGCGTGATCCACAATTCTCACCTTTCTTTCTTTAAAGCTTTATTTCAGTTGTATCCCGCAGATTTCTCTTTGACAACTAGAATAAAATAGCTTAAAAACTCTCACTTATCTCTGGCTTTAACTTGTCAATGAAAACAATGTAAACAACTAGTTAACTCCATATTTATCTCTTTCCATCTAAGTCTTTTGTCCTTTCTGAACTTCAGTTATTTTCAGTGTTTAACTCCTTGTTAGCTTGGTTTAGACTTCAGTTGTCCTCAGGCATCTTTGTCTGTCGGGGTTGTCTATCCATCGGGTAACACTATGATTCTTCTCATTGGTAATGCTTGCTCAGGTATCACTGTGACTTTTCTCTTGGGTTTCTCTATCTGTCAGGGTGCACTATTCATCGGTGTTTATTGTCACTTAGTGCATACTTAACTTTTGTGAAAAACTGATAGCATAACCTTTATCTTTCTGGTTCTTTGAGTTATTTCACACTATGTATATAACCAATCACATTATATCAAGTTGACATCAATGAAAATACAATACATTAACTGATTTAACATCTTACATTAACTTTCTGTAGCTTGGTGGCCATCAACTTAACATCTTCAAACATTCAATCAGTTATATTTCATTAATCTCTCCCTTTGGCATTAATGGCAACACACTACATTACTACTAATACAATATTAAATATATCAGTTGTAGTTCATCAATCTGCCAATTTTATTATTCTATAACCAATACAAATTTTTGACTCTCGGTAAGCTCATATAGCTTAGATTTGTTTCCTCCAGAGTACTCTCTTCAATCTTCAATCTCTTCACTTGATAGATGTAGCAGCTTTTGATTATGTCTCTCCATGTGTTGTAGAATCTCTTCTTTTGATGTTGTCTCTCCCTTTGACTGTTCCTCTCCTTGATCATCTCTTTTTCCTTTGATAGTAATATAGTCATCTCTCCCTTAGGATAATCATGCTGGATATTTCATATGTAATATCTCCCTTTGGATATTCTCATGATACTCTCTCCCACCTTGATATTCTCTCCCTTTGACAACAATGCCAAATTATATCCTTCCTCCTTTTTATAATATACTCCTTGAATTTCCTTATCTCTCAGCAATACAATGACTCTGGTGTTTGGTGTAGATATGTACCTTGTTGTGTACAGATGTATCTTTGCAGTCCATTTCTTTGCTTACATCAACATGAATGATCTTTTGATTATGTGTAGGCTAATGCAGCCTCCTAGTCAGCTTACTAACCAATAGACAAGGGTCGGACCCCTAGTCTCTTTCTCACCTACTCAAATGTATCTTTGGTCAATGGATTTGTGAAAATTTTAGCTAATTGTTCCTTGGATTGAACATATTCCAGTATCACCTCTTTCTCATGCACTTGTTCTCTTAAGTAATGATACTTGATTGCAATATGCTTAGTATTAGCATGCATGACTAGATTCTTAGAAATTTTTATTGCACTAGTATTGTCACAATCTAGATAATTACCCGTTCAAGAATTTTCATATTCATACCTTCTAGTAACTGTTTGATCCATGCAATGTGAGAGAATTTTGCAGCAGCAGCCACATATTTTGCTTCTGCAGTAGATTGTGAGATGCATCCTTGCTTCTTACCGATCCATGTGACAAGTCTATCACCCATGAAGAATGCTCCTCCAGTTTTTCTCTTTCTATCATCTAAGTTTCTATCCCAATCTGCGTCTGTATAGACTTGAAGCTCAAATTTTCCTTCTCTTTTATACCATAAGCCATAGTCTTTGGTATCCTTTAGATATCTCAAAATTCTTTTGACAGCGGTCATGTTTGATTCTTTGAGATTAGCGGAGAATCTTGCAACTATTCCAACTGCATGTGCTATATCTGGTCTAGTATGAACAACATATATTAATTTTCCACTCATTGATCTATACAAGGTCTGATTTACCTTGTTTGACTTATCTTCCTTTGTCAGTTTACATCCAATTGTGATAGGTGTTCCAACTAGTTTGGAATCTTCCATCTTGAATATCTTTAGCACTTCCTTGATGTATTTAGATTGTGTGATATATATGTCTGCATCCTGTTGAAGAATTTGTAGAACAAGAAATAATTTGATCTCCCCAAACATTGACATCTCAAACTCTTTTCTCATTTCATTAGCAAAGGATTTACATAACATATCATTACCCCCAAATATGATATCATCAAAAAATATTTCAGCAATCAGAATATTATCATGAGATTCTTCTTTTAAGTATAGATTGCTATTTTCACTTGATCTTACAAATCCAATGCTTATGAGATAGGAATGAAGTCTTTTATACCAGGCTCTCGGTGCTTGTTTCAATCCATACAAGGCTTTGTGTAGTCTACAAACCATATTTCTCTTGTTAGGATCAACAAACCCTTATGATTGTTCAATGTATACCTCTTCTTCTAGTATTCCATTTAGGAATGCAGATTTGACATCCATTTAGTATACCTTGAATCCTTTGAATGCAGCATAAGCAAGAAGAATTCTTACTCCTTCTAGTCTAGCAATGGGTGCAAACATTTTTCCATAGTCAATACCTTCTTCTTGTGCATACCCCTTGCATACTAATCTTGCTTTGTTCCTTGTGACTTCTCCATTCTCATTCAGCTTATTTCTGAATATCCATTTGGTACCAATGATATTCTTGTCATCTGGTCTAGGTACTAATGTCCATGTTCTGATCTTCTCAATTTTTTCTATCTCTTCATTCATAGCACTGACCCATTCTTCATTTTCAAGTATAGTATTAACAGATTTAGGCTCAAAATCACAAATTAAACATCTAGTGTTCAATGACTTACTTATTGTTCTCATTCCAGCCTTCTTGTCTCATATGATCTGGTTATGTGGATGATGTCTTCTGACATACTTGGTAAGTTTTAGTTTAGCTCTTTATTCATTATTCTGATCATCATCTTGACCTTCATTCTGATCTCCATCGCTCGGAACATCATTTTGAGCAATTTCCTAATTTTTGGTATTAGCAGCCTAATGCTCGGGTGCACTGTTATGTTGCTCAAGAGTGATACACTGTTACTCAGGAAGAGTGTCAGGTTCTTCAATGTAAACAAACCTGTTGTAGTCTTCTGGTTCTTTCATACTTTCCTCATCATTTTTCTCTGCATATTCATCTATTCTGACATTCGCACTTTCAATGATCTTGTTAGAGGACTTGTTAAGACATTTATAATCCTTTCTCTTGGTGGAATACCATAGAAAGATTCCTTCTTCACTTTTGGATTCAAGATTTACATTTCTATCATCTTTCAAAATATAACATTGACTTCCAAAGATTCTAAAGTAACTTACATTGGGTGTGTATCCATACCATAGCTCATAGGGTGTCTTTTTGGTGTCTTTCTTCAATTGTACTCTGTGCAATGTGTAGACAGCAGTACTGACAACTTCCCTCCATAATATTTGAGTGATGTTTTTCTCTATCATCAATGTTCTTGCACAATCAACAATGTATTTGTTTCTTCTTTTAGCAATCCCATTTTGTTGTGGTGTTCTTGGTGCAGAATCTTGTCTTTTAATTCCATGCTCATTGCAAAAGTTAGTGAATTCATCATAAAAAAATTCTCCTCCTCTACCTGATCTTAAGCAATTTAGTTCCTTACCACTTTTTTTTTCTACCATAGCTTTATATCATTTAAACATCTTGAATGCTTCTTATTTTTCTTTTAAGAACATAATTGTCATCATTCTAGAATAATCATCAACAAAGAGAATGAAATATCTATTGCCATAGTAACTCTTTGCTATCATGGGTCCACATAGATCACTATGGACTAATTCTAGAATAGCATTAGATGTATGGGTTTTGCTCTTGAAAATAGACTTTGTCATTTTACCTTTTTGAAAATTCTTACACATGATATGCTTAGGCTTTGACATGCTTGGTAAGCCTCTTACTTTCCTTTTATTGCTTATCTTAATTATATTGTCAAAATTCACATGACATAATCTCTTATGCCACAACCATATGTCTTAGTTTCTATCCATTAAACAAGTGGTGTTATATCATCAAGATAGAATAGGTTACCTTTTGTCTATTCACCAGTTCTGATCAACCTTCTTGATTCATTAAAGATCTTTGCCTTTTTGTTCTCAAATGATACTCGATGACATGTGTTATTCAGCTATGAAACACTCAATAGATTATAGTTAAGTCCTTTTACCCAGTATGCATTTTCAAATTTGATCAAGTTATTTAACATTATGGTTCCTTTACCTTCAACTAGACAAGGTGAGTCATTACCCATTCTTACTAATCCACCATTATAATACTCAAAAAATTTAAAATTTTGTTTATCACTGGTCATGTGGTGAGTGCATCCACTATCTATAATCCAAACATCATTCTTACTAACCTTAAATATGAGTTCAGTCTCAACATACCTTTCCTCTTCATCTAAATCATCCTTCATGGCTACAAATATCATCTCAATGTCTTCATCAGATTCGGTGTCAGTATCTCCATCTCTGTTCTCAGCCAGGTACAAGATTTCTTTCCTTTGTCCTTGTAGTTTTGGGTATCTCTTCTATCATATTTTCGGTTTCTTTGGTAATCTTTGTTGTCACTTTTATCAAACTTATTTTCATATGATTTTTCATTACTTCTATCATCTTTTCTTTTGTTAGGACATTTAGCAGCAAAGTGTCCAATCTCTTTACAATTAAAACATACAAGTGATAATTTACCTTTGTATCTACCTTTGCCTCTCTGCAATCTTTTATCCATTAGTGATTCAATCTCATCAAGATATTTATCATCACTATCACTTTCACTATCATTTCTCATAGTGTTTTTATGACTTGACTTACTTATTTTCAAAGAAGATTTGAATGCAGACTCAATAGATGGTAAGACATTGTTATCAAAGTTGTTCATCTCAAATGAAATCAGTCTACCAACCAAACTATCCAAAGTGACATTATTGGTTTCTACTGCTCTCATTTCTTATATAGAAGATACTCTAATAGCATATACATGCAGTAAGGTTCTTAGGATTTTACTTACCGTTGTTTCTTCTTCAAGTACACCTGCAACTCCTTGGATAACATTGACTACATCTTTTATTTTGTAGTTGTACTGAGTGATATTTTGTCCTTCTCTCATTCTTAGGTCATCAAATTTTCCTCTTAGGCTCTCTACCTTAGCTCTTAGTACATTAGAATCTCCTCCGTGTACTAGCTTCAATTTATCCCACATTTGCTTTGCAGAGGTGCAGGTTTTGACATCTTCAAATTCAGCATCGGAAAGTGAGGAATCAAGTTCTATCATCATTGAATTATGCCCATGCTTTTCTCTTAATTGCTCAAGTGTGTGAGGTCCTATAGGAAACACATATTCAGTATCCAAGTATTGAGTAACATCATTTCCAATACCTGATAGGTGGAGTCTTATCATGCTTTGTCATGATGCAAAGTTATCCTTGTTCAACTTAGGCACATCTTGTTTTCTCATCTTGTTATCTTTTTCTTAGGTCTTGAAACCTTCCTTCTAAACACACAAGCTCTAATAGCAATTTTTATAATAACTGAGAGGGGGGGTGAATCAGTGGCCTCAAAAATATTCCAATAAATTAACCCAAAAACTTATTACCATAATTATAATCCTCCAATTATCTTCAGTCCTACAAGATGTATACCCTGAAATAATCTTATCAAATAACTACTACTCAGAGTTCATTTGTTAAACCTTATACTTTATCTTTACCGATAAGCAGTCTATCATTTACCAAAATGTAGTAAATAACTTAGTGTATACCAATCAATCATGTTTTATTAATGCGTAAAGAAAAACATGAAAGCAATGACTCATAAACACATTTGACACATGGATTTTTTAACGTGGAAACCTTGTTAAGGGAAAAACCACTTGGGACCGGTAACCCAAAATTTTCACTCTTCTGAAGTGAGCTCGGTGAAGAGCCAACCATGTTAAAGGTTACAAACACACTGTTAAGTGTGAACTTGTTAAAGGATTTATCACTAATAGTTAATCACTTGATATCTGGCATTTCACTATGTTATCTTCATGAATTAACCTTTTGATACTAGTGTGATATTTCTCTTTATAGACATGATTTCACCATTTTTAAGTCCTTAAATTTATTGTTCTTGGTGTGATCCACAATTCTCGCCTTTCTTTCTTTAAAGCTTTACTTCAGTTTTATCCCGCAGATTTCTCTTTGACAACTGGAATAAAACAGCTTAAAAACTCTCACTTATCTCTGGCTTTAACTTGTCGTTGAAAATAATGTAAACAACCAATTAACTCCATCTTTAGCTCTTTCTAGCTAAGTCTTTTTTTTTTCCTGGACTTCAATTCTTTTTGATGTTTAACTCCTTGTTAGCTCGGTTTAGACTTCAGTTTTCCTCGGGCATCTCTGTCCATCGGGATTGTCTGTCCGTCGGGGTTGTCTGTCTGTCGGGTAACACTATGTTTCTGCTCATTGGTAATGCTTGCTCGAGTATCACTGTGACTTTTCTCTTAGGTTTCTCTATCTGTCAGGGTGCACTGTCCGTCAGTATTTGTTGTCACTTAGTGCATACTGAACTTTTATGCATTACTGATAGAATAACCTTTATCTTTCTGGTTCTTTGAAGTCTTTGACACTATGTATATAACCAGTCAAATTATATCAATTTGGAATCAATGAAAATATAATAAATTAATTGATTTAATGTCTTGCATTAACTTTTTGTAGCTTGGTGATCATCAACTTAACATCTTCAAACATTCAATCAATTATAGTTCATCATAACATAACGTATTACTAAAAAATTTGTTTTGAGGTAGTCATAGCTTTATGCAATTACTATTTTTTATTGTACTATTTTTGTATATATCTTTGACTTGTAATGGTTTTGTAATTTTTTTATGTATAGGAAATGAAAATAAGGTTCATAAAAGGAGGATGAAGTCACTATCTATTTCAGGTGAGTTTAATTTATACTTCACTAAGGCAATGATAATTTTTTCTCTTTCCATAATTGAATTTGTATTTTGTTTATTATTTTATTTTTTCATGTGTAAGTTTAATTCTTGTAATTAAATATAGGCTAATTATATATTTTTGGATATATGTGTACATATGGTATGTATATGCATCATGGATAAACACACACACACACACATATATATATATTTGCATATGTACATGCATCATGGATAAACATATAGATGTATTCATATACTTGCATATTTACATGCATCATGGATAAACATATAGATGCATGCATATATATTTGTATGCATGCATATATATGTGCATGCGTGTATATACTACACTACAAATATGGACCAATTATTGTATTTATAAAATATAAGGCTAACAAAAAAATAGTCATGTACGAAGTTTTCAAGATATGAATAATACATGCTAGTCAATGTAATTTGCCAATGCATATTTATGTGCAAACATATGCATGTGTGTGTAAATATACATGTATATGTATGTACATACAATATTCATTTATGTATATGCATATGTATATATTACAAAGTGATAAAAAGTGCATATATCTGGATGCATGTGTATAAATATGCATGCATATTTATATACACACATAATGGATATACAAATGGATGCATGCATATATATTTGGATGCATATGTATAAATATGCATGCATATTTATATACACACATAATGGATATACAAATGGATGTATGCATATATATTCATATACTTTCATGCTACAAATTTGGACCAAGCATTGAATTTATACAATATAATGCTCATAAAAAATAGAGTCATTTATGAAGTTACCCAAAATACTTCATAATATCTTGTCTGTCTGATTGAATCTATTTATAATATGGTCTCAAGTAACATCATAATTCCAACAAATTTGGACCAACAAAAAACTTACATCATAAGTTATAATTTGCTCTCAAGTTACATCAACATATGAAGTTAGCCAAAATACTTCATAATATATGGTATATCCAGTTTTAAGGAGCCTGTATATGGTGTGATGAATCATGTACCTACATTCCATAAAAAAAAAAAATCAGTTTCAAGGAACTTGTGCCTTCCAAAAATATGGTGTGATGAATCATGTACCTACCTTCCATCCAAAATAGCTTTTATGTAAACCTACACCATCCATGGAGGAAGAATGGAGCACGACCATCATTAGTTGTGTCTACAATATTAGAACTTGGCCCTCCATTAGATATGGTTGTAATGTTAAAAATAGACCCTCCATTTTCTTGCTCCTTGGAAGGTGTTATGGGCACTTGCAATTGGATTTTACAAATCTGGTTGTTGTTTGGATAGTTGGCAATAGATGAATATGCAGGGGTGTAAATATTAATCATTTCCCTGAGAATTGAAATTTATGGAATAGGATTTAAGGGGTTTCTTAAATGTCTCTTCCTTTCCAACTCCATTCTTTATTTTTTAAATTCTCTCATTCTTTTCACCTGTTCCTTTTTCTCCTCTTTCTCCTGCCTCTTTACCATGTGTAGTTGTTCTTTCTTTTGCTTCTTCATTGCATTTTCTAGTTTATTTTGTTCCTTCAACTCTCTCTTGATAGCTCTAGTATCTTTTCTCTCATCTTCTTGTTCCTTTTTTCTTGCCTTCAAATTCACAATCTCTTTCTTTTTTGCTTCTTGCTCCATGTAAATTTGCATGTACTCATCTCCTGTGAGTATTTTGTTAGAATAACTGAGAGGGGGGGTGAATCAGTGGCCTCAAAAATATTCCAATAAAACAACCCAAAAACTTAGCACCACAATATTAAGCCTCTAGTTATCTTCAGTCCTCCAAGATGAATGCCTTCAAATAAACTTATCAAATAACTATTGCTCGGAGTTCACTGTTAAACCTTTTTCTTAATGTTTACCGAATAGCAGTCTTTCATTTACTGAAAATAGTAAATTGCTTAGTGTTTACCGATCAATCCAAATTATTTATGTGTAATGCAAAACACTAAAGTAATGACTCATAAACACATTGACACATAGATTTTTAACGTGGAAACCCTATTAAGGGAAAAACCACTTGGGACCGGTAACCCAAAATTTTCACTCTTCTAAAGTGAGCTCAAGGAAGAGCCAACCATGTTAAAGGTTACAAACACACTGTTAGGTGTGACCTTGTTAGATGATTTAAATAGAATAGTTTGTCACTTGATATTTGGCATCTCTATGCTACCTTCTCTGACCAAACCCAATGTAGTTTGTCAAATGGTATCTAGCATCTCATTATATCTTCATGATAAAAAAATTTGATACTCCTTGGGATGTATCTCAATATATAAAGGATTGTTAAGTCCTTCTCGATTAAGAGACTTTCTGAATCAATGGTTAAGCTAAAATAGTAAATGATTTTTTCACACATACAACTTATACTTGCAAATTTTTAGATCTATTGTAACCTCATAATACCTTTCTGAACAATATGTCTTTTCAATACATTTACTCCACTTTTTTCTGCTCGGTGATGTTGTACTTCTCTATTGCTTGGTGTCCGCACAAATCTTTAGCTCTTTCCTCAGCTTGATTGATCAGGACTGTATGATATTGTTCTTCATCAGTTTCTCTTCAGCATCTTCTTTCTCTATTCACTCCCCTAATTCATAATGAATTAGATTGTCTCTTTATAGACATGATATCACTGTTTCTCACTTCTTGATTTTCTTGTTCTTGGCGTGATCAGAAATCTTAGCCAATCTTGCTTTAAAGCTTTACTTAAGTTTTTATCCCTTAGATTTCTCCATGACAACTGGATAAAACAACTTTAAATCTTTTACTTATCTTTGGCTTTAACTTGTCGATGAAAACAATGTTAACACCTAGTTAAGTCTATATTTAGCTCTACCAGCTAAGTATTTTGTCATTTCTGAACTTCAGTTCTTTTCGGTGTTTTAATTTCGATCAACACTTCAGTTCTCCTTAGGCTTCTCCGTCGTTGTTTTTTGTCCTTCGGGTAACACTAGAATTCTAGCCGTTGTTCATGCTTGTGATTCTACTCATCGTAATGCTTGTCAGGTTTCTTGCTCAGACATCACTATGATTTTACTTTCATCTTTCTCTGTCCGTTGGGTTCCACTAGTCATTGGTGTTTGTAGTCACTTAGTGAATGCTAGTATTTTATGCATTATTGAAAGCATAATATTTATCTCTCTGATTCTCTGAAGTCTTTGACACTTTGTATATAACTAATCAGATTATATCAAGTTGACATCAATGAAAAAACAATCCATTAACTGATTTTAATGTCTTGCATTATCTTTCTACATTTCGGTGATCAACTTAGCATCTTCAAATATTCAATCAGTTATATGTCATCAATCTCTCCCTTTGGCATTGATGGAAACACACTATATTATTACTAATACAATATGAAATATATCAAGTGTATTTCATCCATCTCTCTCAAACATTTTTGTTCTATAACTAATACAAATGTTTGGCTCTCGGTAAGCTCATATAGCTTAGATTTGTTTCTTGGAGAATGTTTTTCTTCAATCTTTAATCCCTTTAATAGATAGATGTAGCATCTTTTTTCTCTATTTCTAATGTGTGCTATGCCTAGAATTTTCCTCTCCTTGATCATCTCTTTTTCCTTTGACAGCAATCTCTCTCTTAGTATGTGTTCTCTCCTTTTGTTACATCTCTCCCTTTGACGGATATTTCATATGTAATCAATCTCTCCCTTTGGATAATGATTAACTCTCCCTTTGAATTCTTAGGAACTTCTCCCCATGGATAAGGATATAATCTCTTCCTGATAATTTATGATAATGAGATAATCTCTCCCTTATAATTCCTGATAATGAGATAATCTCTCCCTTTGAAAACAATGCCAAACAATTCTTCCATATCATCTTCCATCCCTTTTTTATAATATACTCCTTGAATTTCCCTATCCATCAGCACTACATTGACTCTGGTGTTCGGTGTAGATTTTTACATTGTTGTGTACAAATGTATCTTTGCAGTTCATCTTTGTGCTTGCATCAACATGAATGATCTTCTGATTTGTGTATAGGCTGATGCATCCTTCTAGTTAGCGTACTGATCGATATACAAGGGTTGGACCCCTAGTCTCTTTCTCAGGTACTCAAATGTATCTTTCAATAATGGCTTGGTGAATATGTCAGCTAGTTGTTCATTGGATTGAACATATTCCAGTATCACTTCTTTCCTTTCACTTATTCTCTTAAATAGTGATACGTGATAGCAATATGCTTAGTCTTAGCATGCATGACTGGATTCTTTGATATATTTATATTGCACTGGTATTATCACAATAGATAATCACTGGTTCAAGAATCTTCATATTCATACCTTCCAGGAACTATTTGATCCATGCAATATTGGAGCAATTTGCAGTAGAAACCACATATTCTACTTCTATATTAGACTGAGAGATACATCCTTGCTTCTTGTTGATCCATGTGACAATTTTGTCACCCATGAAGAATCCTCCTCCAGTTGTGCTCTTTCATTCATCAATGTTTCAAGCCCAATTAGCATCTATATAGACTTGAAGCTCAAATTTTCCTTCTCTTTTATACCATAATCTATAGTCCTCGGTGTTCTTTAGATATCTTTGAATTATCTTGACAATAGTCATATGTGATTCTTTGGGATTAGCAAAGAATCTTGCAACTATTCCAACTGCATGTGCAATATCTGGTCTAGTATGAACAACATACATTAGTTTTCCAATCATTGATACATACAAGGTCTGATTTACCTCATTTGATTTGTCTTCCTTTGTCAGCTTACATCTGGATTCCATAGGTGTTGCAACTAGTTTGGAATCTTCCATCTTGAATATCTTCAGCACTTCCTTGATGTATTTGGACTGAGTGATATATATGCATGCATCTTTTTGGAGAATTTGTAGACCAAGAAAGAATTTGATCTCCCCAAACATAGACATTTCAAACTCTTTTCTCATTTCATTAGCAAAGGATTTACATAATATTTCATTTCCCCCAAAAATGATATCATCAACAAATATTTCAGCAACCAAAATATTACCATCGGTATCTTCTTTTAAGTATAGATTGTTATTTTCACTTGTTCTTAAAAATTCAATGCTTATGAGATAGGAGTGAAGTCTTTCATACTAGGATCTAGGTGCTTGTTTTAATCCATACAAGGCTTTATATAGTCTACATACCATGTTTCTCTTGTTTGGATCAACAAACCCTTCTGGTTGTTCAATGTATACTTCTTCTTCTAGTATTTCATTTAGGAATACAAATTTGACATCCATCTGGTATACCTTGAATCCTTTGAATGCAGTATAAGAAAAAAAAATTATAACTCCTTCTAGTCTAGAAAAGGGTGCAAATATTTCACCATAATCAATACCTTCTTCTTGTGCATACCTCTTGCATACTAATCTTGCTTTGTTTATTGTGACTTCTCTATTATCATTCAGCTTGTTTCTGAATATATATTTGGTACTAATGAAATTTTGTTCATCTGGTCTCAGTACTAGTGTCCATGTATTGTTCTTCTCAATTTGTTATATTTCTTCATTCATAGAACTAACCCATTCCTCATTTTCAAGTGCAGTGTTAATAGACTTAGGCTCAAAATCACAAAGTAAACATCTAGTGTTTAGTGACTTACATATTGTTCTCATTCTAGCCTTCTTGTCTTCTATGATATGATTCTGTGGATGATGTCTTCTGAAATACTTGGAAATTTTTGGTTTGGATCTTTGTCAATCATTCTGATCATCATCTCTTCCTTCATCCTGGTCTCCATCGCTCGGTACATCATCTTGAGTATTTTCCTAATTTTTTGGTAGTTTCATCCTGATGCTCGGGTGCAATGTTTTGTTTCTCGAGAACGATACACTATTTCTCGGGTAGAGTGTCAAGTTCTTCAGTGTAAACAAACCTATTGTAGTCTTCTATCTCTTTTCTACTTTCCTTATCATTCTTCTCTGCAAATTCATCTATTCTTACATTTGCACTTTCAATGATCTTGTTAGATGACTTGTTAAGACATTTATAAGCCTTGCTTTTGGTGGAATACCCTAGAAAGATACCTTCATCACTTTTGGAGTCAAGCTTTCCATTTCTATCATCTTTCAAAATATAATATTGACTACCAAAGATTCTGAAGTAACTTACATTGGGTGTGTAACCATACCAAAGCTCATAGGGTGTCTTCTTTGTGTCCTTTTTCAATTATACTATGTTCAATGTGTAGACAGTAGTACTGACACCTTCCCTGAAGAAAGTTTGAGTGATGCTTTTCTCAATCATCAATGTTATTGTATAGTCAACAATTGATCTGTTTCTCCTCTCAGCAATCCCATTTTATTGTGGTATTTTCGGTGCAGAAACCTGTCTTTTAATTCCATGCTCATTACAGAAATTAGTGAATTCATCTGAAATAAATTCCCCTCCTCTATCTAACCTTAAGAATTTCAATTCCTTACCACTTTGTTTTTCTACCATAGACTTATACCATTTAAATATCTTGAATAATTCTGATTTATCTTTTAAGAACATTATTTTCATCATTGTAGAATAATCATCTATAAAGAGAATGAAATACCTATCTCCATAGTAACTCTTTTTCCTCATGGGTCCACATAAATCAATATGGACTAATTCTAGAATTGCATCAGATGTATGGGCTTTACTCTTGAAACTAGACTTTGTCATCTTACCTTTTATACAATTCTTGCACATGATATGCTTGGGCTTTGACATGCTCGGTAAGCCTCTGACTTTTCTTTTATTGCTTATCTTTATCATGTTGTCAAAATTCACATGGCATAATATTTTATGCCACAACCATATGTCTTCATTTCTAGCCATTAAACATGTGGTGTTAATGTCATCAAGATAAAAAAAGGTTACCTTTTGTCTGTTCACCAGTTCCGATCAACCTTCCTGATTCATTGAAGATCTTTGCCTTCTTATTCTCAAATGCTACTCGGTGACCTGTATTATTCAGCTGTGAAACACTCAACATATTGTAATTAAGTCCTTTTACCCAGTAAGCATTTTCACATTTGATCAGGCTATTCAACATTATAGTTCATTTACCTTCAACTAGACAAGGTGTGTCATTACCCATTCTTACTGATCCACCATTATAGTATTCAAAAGTTTCAAAATTTTTTATGTCACCGGCCATGTGATGAGTACAGACACTATCTATAATCCAGGCATCATTCTTACTAACCTTAGATATGAGTGCAATTTCTACATACCTTTATTATTCTTCGTCTGAATCATCTTTCATGGCTACAAATACCATCTAAATGTCTTCTTCAGATTTGGTATCAATATCATTAGCTCTGTTCTCGGCTAGGTAACAAGCTTTCTTTCCTTTGTCCTTGTAGTCTTGGGTATATCTTCTAACATATTGTCAGTTTCTTCGGTAATCTCTATTATCACCTCGGTCAAACTTCTTTTCATATGTGTTGTCATTACTTCTATCATGTTTTCTTCTATTAGGACATCTTGCATCAAAGTGTCTAACCTATTTACAATTAAAACATACAAGTCATAATTTACCTATGTATCTCCCTTTGCCTCTCTACAATCTTCTTGCCATTAGTGCTTCAATCTCATCAAGTCCTTGATCATCATTATCACTTTCACTATCATTCCTCATAGTGTGTCTTTGACTTGACTTACTTATTTTCAAATAATATTTGAATGCAGACTCTATAGATGGTAAGACACTATTATCAAAGTTATTCATCTCAAATGAAATCAGTCTAGCAATTAGACTATCTAGAGTGACAATATTGTTTGCAACTGCTCTCATTTCTTATATAGCAGATACTCTAATAGCATATATAGACAGTAAGGTTCTTAGGATTTTACGTACCACTGTCTCTTCTTCAAGTACACCTCCAACTCCTTGGATAGCATTGACTACCTCTTTGATTATGGATCTATACTAAGTGATTTTTTCTCCTTCTTTCATCTTTAGGTCATCAAAACTCCCTCTTAGGATTTCGGCCTTGGCTCTTAGTATATTAGCATCTCCTCCATGTACCATCTTTAATTATACCACATTTTCTTTGTAGAGGTGCAGGTTTTGACATCTTCAAACTCAATATTGGAGAGTGAGGAAGCAATCTATATCATCATGCAATTATGCTCATGCTTTTCTCTCAATTGCGCAAGAGTGTGAGGTCATATAGGCAACACATATTCAGTATCAAGGTGTTGAGTAACATCATTACCAATACCTGATAGGTGGAGTCTTATTCTACTTTTTCATGATGCAAAGTTGTCTTTATTCAACTTGGGCATATTTTTCTTGAGCTGTTAAACTCCATTTCTAAGCACACAAGCTCTGATACCAATCGTTAGAATAACTGAGAGGGGGGGTGAATCAATGGCCTCAAAAATATTCAAATAAAACAACCCAAAAAATGGTACCACAATATTAAGCCTCTAGTTATCTTCACTCCTACAAGATGAATGCCTTTAAATAAACTTATCAAATAACTACTGCTCGGCGTTCACTGTTAAACCTTTTTCTTAATGTTTACCGAATAGAAGTCTTTCATTTACCGAAAAATAGTAAATTTCTTAGTGTATACCGATCAATCTAGGTTAGTTATGTGTAATGCAAAACATTAAAGTAATGACTCATAAAAACATTGACACATGGATTTATAACATGGAAACCCTGTTAAAGGAAAAACCACTTGGGACCGGTAACCCAAAATTTTCACTCTTCTAAAGTGAGCTCGGTGAAGAACCAACCCCGTTAAATGTTACAAACACACTGTTAGGTGTGACCTTGTTAGAGGATTTAAATAGAATAGTTTGTCACTTGATATCTAGCATCTCTATGCTACTTTCTCTGACCAAACCCAGTGTAGTTTGTCAAATGGTATCTGGCATCTCATGCTATCTTCATGATCAAACTTTTTGATACTCCTTGGGATGTATCTCAATATAGAAAGGATTGTTAAGTCTTGTAATACCCACCTCTTAGTTTATTTTTCAGTTTCGATGCCAAACTCTTTTAGGCCTTTTTATGTGTGTGGTTTATTTTAGTTGATCTTGAGGATATTTATGTATTGCATTTCATTATGTTATGAATCCATTGCTAGTATGTTATATTTTGTGTGTACATGTGATTTATGTTTATTTTATGATGCTTATCTATATGTTAGGATTTGATTTGGATTATGGTTTTCTAACAATACTAACCCTAGATTTATATGTACATGGATCATTTGTATGTTTTGTATTACTACGTGACATGTTTGGTATGGTATGGGACTGATTCGTAGTTACTTGCTTCGGCAAGATCCACACGATAAACTAGTTCCAACCATTATTTTTTATGTTATATATGCATGGATGTTCATCTTTGTGATGATAGGTTTGCAGGTATCGGGCTACGTCTTCCCTGAATTGGCAAGAGTGAGCGTGCCCTATCGCAATATCTCAATGGTAAGAGAGGGGAGATAGTAGTCAGACCTAAAACCCTAACCTAAGCCTATTGTCCTAAGTATTGGATGAGTATCAGTTTGAATACCTTACCCAGATTCGTCTAGTTGACGTGAATTCGTGGATCCTATCATTTTGTGTGTATGACTCAATTTTGAGTGATTTCAGTTGAGTGCTTTGATGTTGTGTGATTTATCATGTTGTTTGTGAAATTGATTATTATTGAAATTATTTATTAAATATATGGTATTTAATTAATTGAAAATTAAATAAATACCTATGTTTAATTGGGCAATCAATTATAGTGCAATTATTGAATATTGAGATTTAATTGAATATTTAAATTAAAATTTGAGTTATATTAGCTTTTATGATTTATTAAATAATTAAATATTTAATTGCATGGATATGTGTGCTTTAAATATTTAATCTATTTAATATATATTTTAATTAATTACATGTGCAAGATATTATTGAGATTTGAGTTTGAATTCAAAATGCAACTTGGTTTAATAAGTCAAAGTTGGAGTTGTGCAAGTAAATAGATATTTTTAATTAATAAATGAGATTTTCTTTCAAACTTGGAGGTTGAGTTAACTAAGTTAACTGGAGTGTCTATTTTGGGGGGATTTGTTTGAAAGGTGGAAGTTGATTCCCTTTAGGGGATTTCTCTTCTCATTCTTTCATAACAGGTTTTTGGTGAAGGCATTTTTGGAGAGAAGAATTTTGTGAGAGCATTTTTGTGTGTTCTTGTTGTTTTGCTATCTTGTGAAATTTGTGTACTTGGAGGCTTGAGAATTTGTGGAGATCTTGGCTTGGCAGGCTTCGTGGTTCTAGATTTGCACTCAAAATTAGATTTGGAGGCTTCGGGATTCTCCGTCTTCTCAAAAAGCTTCTTTGTCAAATTTTTGGTGGATTTGAGGTAGGGTTTGGAAAAAACCCCTTTGTGATTTCAGTTTGTGAATTTTGTGCTTTCCATGTGTTTGGATTATTTGTATTTCCTTAATTAGGTCTTTTTATGCTTTTCATTAAAATGGGTATCTTAGAAAACCCTAGATCTATGTTTTTAGAAAAAAAAAATGGCATAGTAATGTTATGCTGCCAAAATTTGGAGGAAAAATGTCCTTGGGAAGACCTAGAAATTGAGAAAATTAATCTCCCTATAGTAGAGACTATAGTAGCAAATAAATATTTTTCATAGGAATTTATTCTCATTGGAAAAAATTAATTTGATTGAAAAAAAACAAGCTCACTGGAAAAATACAGACTTAGGAAAAAATTCACTAGTAAAAAAATAATTGCATTCCCAGAAAAAACAAATTAAAGGAAAGACAAGTTTGCATGAGAAACAATAAAAGAAAAAAATAAATAAAAATAAAATCCCTTTCTATTTTTCCATTTTCGGAATTGGTTTATTAAAAAAAAATTTGCTTTGTTTTAAAGAAAAACAGAATTTATTTTCGTTTTAAAAAAATATAGTCAAAAAAAATTTTTAAAAGGGATATTTTGGGGGGGGTGGGTTTTACCCCACCCACCCCACGCGAGATCCGCATGGTAGAAGGTCGGTGGCCCGTGGCTGCACTGTCGCAGCAGCAGCAGGCTGCCAGAGGGGGGCCCGCGCTGCCATGTGGCAGCATGGCCACCCAAAGGCAGCCGGCTGTAGCTGCCTTAGGCAGCGCAGGGAGTGCTGCGGGGTACGGGGGGCTCGCTCCCCCTCCATTTTTATAAAATGTTTTTTTTATTTAAATTAATTTGTTTTATTTTTTAAAATTTAATTTAATTTTAATATATATTATTAATATAAATTGTTTTAACATTCAGTTAATAGTTTATATTAAATTAAAATATGTATAATTTATATTATGTTTATTTAATATTATTTAAATTATAATAGTTATTACTATTTAAATTTTATTTTATTTAGTATTAATTAAATCTTTTTTTAGGTAATGTTAAATTAAATGTAATTAATCATTATTTCTCATTTAGTTTTAACCATTTGATTAATGGTGTTTTTTTTTAATTGTGGGGATAAAACATTAGATAATGATGAATTCTAAATGAGTAGTAATTTTTATACGTTCTCTTAAATTTATTTAATTTTATTAGTAGCCTATTGTTTTCACATAGTTCATTTAATCGTTATTTAATTATTAAATTAATTAATAACCTTTAATTTAGAAATTGGTATATACATATTTTTTCAATGAGATTTGTGTTAGAATTCTCATTCCCCTAGATGTTGTAACTGATAACATTGAATGTGCTTAAAGGGAAGATTTATATCGAATCATGGGTTATTAGGAATGAGACATAGAAATAGTTGATTTGGTTAATTTTATTATCTATGGAGTTGTAAGCTCCTATATGAATGTTGTTCAACTATTTCTGCATAATGTGGCTGATGTCTTCATTCCTTATGTATTTATTTTCATGCATCAGGTACCTGGGTTTTTAGATTTCCCTAGAACATATACATAGCCTGGGGATATTTTGCATTTATGTTTATGTTATGGCGTGTGTGCTTTGCGTAATTACCCTAAACTGACCATGTGAACCTTTCAATTATAATATCTAAATGTGTACCTCTTGGTGATCGTTCATGTTGTGTGTGCGGAACTGGATTGGGTATACTTGAGTTTTGACCTATGCTAGATCTATGTAGGATCTGTGAGCCTAGGGTAGGTTACCTAGATATGTAGTAGGGGGTGGCTTGCAATAAGTTCTGTGTTCGTAAGTGACTACTGGGATTGCTTATTGTAAGTAAACTTAATAAGTGATAACTTAATGTCTAACTGAGAGATCGTAAAATGAACTAATAAGATGTGTTTCTCCTCACCCATGCTTGAGTGCTAGTAAAGATTAAGATGAAGGATGAGATGATGCTTTCCCCCTTGTGAGGCGCGGGTTCTAGCATAGTTAGTGGCCTTGTCAGTTTGAGAGGTCATTGATGGCCATGTATGGTCACTTGAGTGTCAGGATCCATTAGAATTTCTAGGACAAAACATAAGGGTTAGAAGTACATGATGACACCTTCCTTTACACAGTCTAAATTTCCTACGTGTGTCATTTGCCTCTAGATTAGAGAGTCTTACCTTTCATGATTTATCGTACATCTAGATTAGAGATTCTTACCTTTCATGATGTATAGTACACCTAGATTAGAGAGCTATCAGGATCCCTTTCTTAGCGGTTACTTCCTTATTGGTTTTGAATATCTGAGTGGGGTATGTTGTTATCTCCTCAGCAACGTGGGGTGGACCTTTGTGGTTCCACACGGATGGGTGGTAGTGATTCTTTACCCATTGAGATTCGACGTCCTAGATTCCAGTGCTTGATGGTCCTTCCAGATGAGCTCTTTGTATTCCTTCATTAGTGATTATGTACTTACCTTTCATTATTGTAAATCTGTATTAAATTATCGTATGTGATACCTAATCTAGATATTGTATATTATGTAGATTAGAGTGATTACCACATACCCTATGACATGTGTAGTGGATGTGAGTTTAAGGCGGTTTCATGGTTATTCATGAGGTTTATAACTATGGTTTTGTAAGTTGTAATTGTTATATTTATTCAAATGGAATCTTTTGTTATGTTGTTTAGTTGTGATTTACTTTACGTAATTCAAGGTCATGGAACCCTTGAGTCTTGTAATCTATGTGAGTGTATGACATGTGCATAAATGTTATTTGCTTTCGCATTAATGTATGTATCTTTATGTAAACTTTAGAAGAAAAAAATTACTCAGTAAACTTAGTATCATGTTCTAGGTTAATCTCTCTTGGGTTCCCTGGCGGGGCGTTACAAGTCCTGCTCAGTTAAGAGACTTTCTGAATCAATGGTTAAACTGAAATAGTAAATGATCTGTTCACACATACAACTTATTCTTGAAGATTTCCAGATCTATTGTAAGCTCATAATACCTTTCTAATCAATATGTCTTTTCAATACCTTTGCTCCACTTCTTTCTACTCGGTGATATTGTGCTTCTCTATTGCTCGATGTCCACATAAATCTTTATCTCTTTCCTCAGCTTGATTGATCAGGACTGTATGAAGTTGTTCTTCATCAGTTTCTCTTCAACATCTTCTTTCTCCATTCACTCCCCTAATTCATAATAAATTAGATTGTCTCTTTATAGACATGATATCACCATTTCTCACTTCGTGATTTTCTTGTTCTTGGCGTGATCCACAATCTTAGATAATCTTACTTTAAATCTTTACTCAATTTTTTATCCCTTAGATTTCTCCATCACAACTGGATAAAATAGCTTTAAATCTTTTACTTATCTCTAGCTTTAACTTTTTGATGAAAAAAATGTTAACAACCAGTTAAGTCTATATTTAGCTCTGCCAGCTAATTATTTTGTTGTTTCTGAACTTTAGTTCTTTTCAGTGTTTTAACTCTTTGATAGCTTCGGTCAACACTTTAGTTCTCCTTGGGCTTCTCGGTCGGTGTTGTTTGTCCTTCGGGTAACATTGTAATTCTAGCCTTCGGTCATGCTTGTGATTCTTCTCGTCGGTAATGCTTGTCAGTTTTCTTGCTCGAGCATCACTGTGATTTTACTTTTGGTTTTCTCTGTCCGTTGGGTTCCACTAGTCGTTGGTGTTTGTAGTCACTTAGTGAATGTTGGTCTTTTATGCATTACTGAAATCATAATCTTTATCTCTCTGATTCTCTAAAGTCTTTGACACTTAGTATATAATCGATCAGATTATATCAAGTTGACATCAATGACAATACAATCCATTAACTGATTTTAATGTCTTGCATTATCTTTCTGCTTTTTGGTGATCAACTTAACTTCTTCAAACATTTAATTGGTTATATGTCATCATATTTGAGACTGTCGACTGAGCCTAATTGTTCCACCACTCTCATGAGAATATTTTTCATTCACCCTTGCATTTGGAAACTCTAGAAAAGATGATAATGATGGCATATGGTTACCTTCTAACTGACTTTTATATGTATTTGTAATGTCTTCATCCATCGTTTCATCATTGTCATCATTCTCTCTTGATAGAATCTCTTCATCTTCTACACCAAACTCTGTTGTCGCATAGCAATGAACCAATGTATTTGAAAGAGGTGGAGGGGATGACATTGACAATCCTACATCCTCTTTATCTAAGTCCAAGTTAACACAAAGGTTTCTAGCACCTTGTTGGTGCTCAAATCAACAGATTTGATTTCTTATGGATTTTTTCAATCCAATGATGGGAAACCCAAGTGATTTTCCAACTAACAAGGTTTTAACCAATTCAAGTTTCAACCTTCTGCAATTTTGGCTCTGCAGAACCAAGGCTGGTAGGCCTATACCCTAGACTTAGCTCCCAAATCTTAAGGGCTTTTTAGAGAAAATAATATGTATTCCAAACTTCTTTCTCTCATAGTATGGCAAAGTACCACTAAGATCCTTAAACTAAGAGCAATGTACTACCAAGTATTAAATACAATGTTGTAAATATTGAAGGAAATATTGATGGATGCAAGATATAAATTGAATAGAGCATATGGATATAATATCTCGAAACTATAAACAATGAACTAATGACCATAATCCAATAAGAAAGAAAGACTAGTGCCTTAATCAACCATGGGAAATAGAGTCAAGATCATTCTAATCTTATGTTCAACCTCAGAGATAGTTTTACAATAAAACCAATCACTTCAAAGGTGTTATGAAATGAACATGCAACCATGAAACAAGTTCAGAGATATTTCAGAAGGATATGACTTCTCAAATGACAGACCAATTGACTAAGGCCTTAATCAACAGAATTTAACCATGAAAAATGAGAAAAACCAATTGATAATAAAGACTATGAACTGGATCAGGAAGTATGCACGTCAAACTATCACTTTGAAGAAGTTCAATTGATTTATCTGAGGGAATAATTGTAAAATTATAATGAAACAATTGTGTGTGTGTAAATGGGTACCTGTTGAAAATGACACAAACACTCAATAGGTCATTGCATTAGCTTGAAAGGTTAGTCAAAACATGTAAAACCACTAATATCGGCCTATTGCCTTCTAACTAGA